>MZZL01000376.1:186134-693532 GCA_002749535.1 Apophysomyces variabilis
TTTTTTTTTTTTTTTTTTTTTTTTTTTTTGAACAGTGTCATATATACTACTATATGATACTGTCTTTCTTTTTCGGTGTACTGATTTTTGGGCAATCTCTTTTTTGGGCACTCTAACTTATGGGCACTCTTCTTTGAAACACTCCCACTCTTCAGACAATTTTATTTTGATTGTTAGCATACTTTGTTTTCATACAATGTCATATATATTAATATTGGTAATGTACTTTTTGGCGTACTGCTGGTTATTGGGACACTCTTCTTTCGGGCACTTTCAGATTTGGGACACTCCGCGTTTGCCGGACATTCGTATGTTCCCCGGCACTCACTGACTTGACTGGTAGCGGAGCCAAGATTATTAGGGGAAGGGAAGAGTGTCCGAAGGGAAGTGCCCATAGTAATTCTCAACAAGTTACAAGAAAGGGCCACATTCTTGTTTGTTGGGCAGACAAACTCCGCTTTAACAGGACCCAACTCCGCCATAAGAGATCCGTGCTCCACCGTAAGGGGCAATTTTGACAGTGGCAATTTGACATGAAAGAGATATATATCGTATATGAGTGCCCTTTTTGCAAGGGAGAAACCTTCACGGAAGCAAAGTCGGAACGAAGACATATACTTCGTCAACATGGCCTACAATGTCGGTCAACGAATGAGCGACGGAAAGGCAACGCTGAAATCACTTTTGTGCAATCGCGTGGAACCAGCAGCGTAGTGTGCTTTGGTTGTTGCTATTGTACGCAGTATTTCAAAGAAATCTCTGTGCTACGCGAACATGTTGAAAATGCCCATGTTGTCATAGAAACCGTAAGATCAAATTTGTCATGGTAGTATACTTTAGGCGATTAAGTTCGAAATTCTTGTGTGCGGATTGACTTAGTTTGACGGTGCGCAAGGCAATTATGCTTTAAGAACACGGAAGTATAAAGTGGAAAAAGTAAACGAAAATAGCGCATCAGTTGATGACGATTCCAAGGTAACTAGAAGAAAACGTTACATAGAAAAAGCTTGTCATGTAACATTGAAACAAATTGCATTCTTTTAGTGGAACGTCGGCAGTATAAACGTTTCGGACACATTGTTCATGTTCCGTGAACAAACTATAAAAAGGAATAACAACTACGAACGTCTGTCAGATCTCGAAATGATGCAAGTGGACAGAATAAAGGCATTAAAGAAGACAGTGAATGATTGATTTCCTCATCATTTAGGGCCTTGGATCATATATTTCTATTTTCAAGCGAACAAGAAGAAGCATGCGTGGCATGCTTCAGCCTGGATGAGTACGGTAAGATAGTAAAAAATATTCCTTTTTTTCTATCGACATCAATATTGCCGCGCAATGCCTTCGTTATTGACTGGTGCAACAAAATCGCGAGGGTAAGTTTTCTATAACTTAGTTTGATTGTCTCTTGTTGTGCTAAGCAGGAAGGGCGTTTGTTTATCTTGAAACCTAGACTTCTTTTTCATCATGGCGTGATATAAAACTCGCTACAATTCCCATGTTAGTTGAAGCAGCCGATTCAACAAATGATGACGATCTTCTTGCTGCCGAAATAATCCACAACTTGTAAGCCATATAATGCATGATGTGTAATGAAGGTGATATTCATCTCTGTTGCTATTTCACGTCTTTTATTGTTGAAGGACCGGTCGTCTTTTGGATGACTGCAACGAAAAGCGCATGTTGGAAGATAGTTTTGCACACAAATATCTTGATGCTATCCTGGAAACTGTATTTGGTTCTGACATGCGGTTCAAGCATGACTGGTATTTAAGAAAGAGCAGATAGTTATCTATCGATCGTTAATTGCTGTTTCGCCTGCGGCTAGGGCAAATGGATCGTTGCCAGGAAGTAAACGGAAGCGGCAAGAGTGCGACAGCGATTCAGATAACGACGATGACGATAATGGCGCTCAAGGCACTCTTTTGAAGCCGGACTGGATGGTGTACACCAAGACATGGAAGGCAAAAGCGATTTTGGGAGTCATGGAATTAAAAGTGGCATACAAAAAAAATCCAGGTTATCTCTCGGATTTTGTTAAAATAGCAAAAGAAATGAAGATGACCATCAATGAAATGGTATGCCAAGGTGTAGACCGTCCCGTTATCTGTGGAATCTTGGTGGAGGGTGAGCAAAAATTTAACCGGTAGGGTTCCAAGATAACGATAAATAATATCATACAGGGTTTGAATGCCGGACTTTTGCAATGGATTTGAGTTACAATGGAATCTATCGCATGACAGCTTTGAAGCAATTCAGACTATGTCGCTCAATCCAAGAGCTGGTTTTGTTTCCGGCCATGTTTGAAAACATCTTGCATTTAAAAGTAAGAAAGAAACGCTACCAAATGAGTCCATAAACTCATTATTCTTTCTATTCTAACAGAGATTGGCCGTCCAGACTGCTCTGGCTGTTGAAAAGTGCGGGATAAACAGGCAGCTTGGTAAAAACCTTCAACGCCAAACTCCTTTGTCTTGGATACGTCCAATGACTGGATCTGTCAAACGGCTGTGAGTTTACTTGATTCGTTTAGTGACCGACAGTAAGTCCGTCCTTCTTTCATAATACATATGCATATGATACTATAGAAGCCTATTTGCTTTAACTGATTTTTCATTAAATAGCAATAGTCAGACATCATGCTATTGATCCTTATGCCTGTTCAAAAGGGAATGCAATGCTACGTTTCTATCTTTGTGTTTCTGATCATCATCCTAGGCCATGGTAATAGAGTCAATAACTTCGTATAAGGCCTTGCCACTATAAAAGCTTGTTGATGCAACATAAGCACTAGTATTTAACAGTCATATCCTCATGGCAAACTATTATTCTCAGCGTCTTACGAGAAATTTGGCATGCTTAGAAGGAAGTTTGGGATGCGCTTAGAGCGAAATTATTTTTTCATCTACTTGTTGCTGTGTCTATTATTATGCTAATGCAGTGAATACATTAAAGAACAGCAATGTAATCTTTCTTTTCAAAGATTTGCTTCAAAGCTGAACGATATCTGCGTTGTTTGTTCGTATCCACGCCATTTTTTTGTTATGGGCTGTGCCATTAAAATTGACTATTCTATGTACACTACATTCCAGGTTGCGCTTACTTAGCACCATGTAAACTATTGAATCATTCACAATAGGAAATACCTTTGCCAGGTATAATCGTCTCAGTATGCTAACATGTATCAATCTTGAGATTAAACTTAAATGAAGAATAACCGGCCCAAGAAATTTTCACTTATGCCTTTCATGTATACATGGAAGATATAAATCTTTGTTGGTGCTAGCGTGTGCAAGTTGTTATTACAAGGCACGTTTATCGGTGAGGGATGGTCGGGCCATCCTATCACTGAGGCACCATAACTACGACTGGAATTGTCATTGCTTGATCATACATTCCGTTAAAAAGCTAGTTTCCCCGGAATAAACTACATCGTATGTGCGATCAGCGAACGTTTACATTTTATAGAGTTTTTTTTATTCGATCATGTCATGCAATGGCCATAATATTTGGCTCAAAAAATTTATTTTTGGAACAAGTGATCTGCCATAACGATCCCTCTCCTTACTCTTGGGGACGGGTAGTACCAGGATCTACGTGTCCATACACCATATGCACCGCCTTCATGGTCGTCCGGGGAAGGAGTGCGGTTCATTGACAGGCGACGTCTTTTTATGATTCTTATCTCCCGCTTGATTGAGGTCTCCAGATACCCAGCATTACGAAGTATATGTCGTTATCTATGGATGAAAAAACTGCACTTCCTGACAGCGATTACAAGCCAACTGTCATGAATAGCATTCGCCTGACGCATTTTCGCAGATCAATGTAGATTCGTAACGAAATTCGGGATGGAGATCGAGCCTTTCTTCTGTGCGACGTACAATCCAGGTGCCGGAAGAATCGTCATCATCAACTCTCCATTTCAGACCTGCGGATTGGAAAGCTGGTACTACAATGAGCTTCCTTTCCGATTCTCGTAAATGTTTCTTCGAGAACAGACAATCTAAGACATCTTTTGCCTCATGAAGATCCTTTCTGTGATCAGGGAAGTACAGTGCTCCCCAATAATTTCACTCTTGTTGACTTCAATACCTCGATAAGTTCAAGAGTCTACAGCAAATAAGAAAAAGTGATAAGTGATAAAGCGTTTTTTCCCACGAACTTGCATTCGCGTTAACTTATCAACACTCTCTAACCTCAAGATCATTAAAGGAACATAAGCCTTGAAATCAAAGAGGGATCACTGTATTCCTCTCGTCATTGCGATCGTTTCCATATATCCCATCCTGAAAATCGTAGCCCCTATCTTCGGTCTTGGTCACATTACGCATATCGACCTTCTCTCCCAAGATACTTCCTCCTGATGAGGATAATGAGGACCGTTTAGCCGTGGTTGAATTCATCTGACATGGATTCACCCCTTATCACAAGCTTAGAACGGGAGTTAAAGTATCTAACGAACAACTACTTACTATTCAATTTGTATATTAGGTTCGTCGAACATAGCTTCAAACAACGGTGCCCATACTTTTTGCTCTAAAGTCTTGCTCGGTTCGACCTTTTGAAGATGAGTGGTGCAATATCGAATTGTCCTTGTATAGAGACCGAGGCTAAACAATAAACTAGCGTTCATAGTAATTCTAGGCTTGGCCACTTATATGAACATATATTTTGAAATAGCTTTCATTGGGTGTCAACGCGAAAGGAATTGTTTACTCAATGCAAGCTTGTATGCTGCAGGAATATCCTTGATGCTAAATACCATAGATGGACAAACCGTGAATGGACAAAATGTTCACTGAATCATACTCGTTCGTATTCGCTCGAACGTTCTGAGGTCAATTCGAACAGTAAATGAATGCTCTTCTTTTGTTCGTTTTGGTTCGTGTCATTTGTCAATCATCTCACACGCGTGAACAGAATTTCTTGAATCTCTATGTTAACAAGAGGAAATTGGCAGAAGCCTTGAGCAAAGTTGTATTTTGGCCATAGGTCTGGAATGTATGTATCGTTCGGAAAAAGTGGCACTTGAAATTGACAACGTTGCCTTCTCCTGCGATCTGTAAGTCCTCTTCGTTGTAACTGAAATTCAAGAGGTTTCCTTATTTACCAATTGAAAAGACCGAATCAAATCGTATTTTCTTTCATTTGTTTTGTATCTTTTTCCTATAACAAACGCGTTTGCCGTTATTGTTCTTATTGAGATCCACAATCAAGATCATAAGAACATCATGGAATAATCTGCAACATCATATTACACCTTTGACTATCTTTAATCCTTCAATAAACGTATCTAGTCTTGACGTTTGACTATAATCTGCACCTAGTGCTCAGTTTATTTGATCTTATCTGATGATTCACTCGAACCCGTCCACGCTTACTTTTCTTTTATTACATCGCCACCTTTTACTGTTATTCCTTTTTGGATTCTTCATATCGAAGTTAACGGATACGCAAGTATCTATATAAACCTTCTTATTACTTACAGATACTACAAGAGCCTATATTTGTTACTACTGCTTGGAGACGCTTCTGGAAAGCATCGTTTTTCATCCAGACAATTCTTTAGAGAATCTGTCATGTTGACCTCCCTTTCGATGAGCATCTCCACTGGTCATTACCTAGAAACTTTCCCACCACCAATTGTCCCATTCTGTGTAGTAATAAGGATTAGTGAACACCTTATATGGCCTTGCCGATATGAACAAGCTATGTGACAGTTTCTTGCGAACAAGCTCCTTTTTAACCGCCACCCAATCTCGACTTCCCCACTTTTCCCCCATTATTACTATGCCACTACTAATGTAACCGCACACTACTGTTGGCTATCCCACTTTCTTTGCTTATGTTTCAATCATTATCGAACCTCTTTCTCTGGTCATCTGAGTCTGATCAAACCCTTTCTATCTAGCGCAAGTTACCTGCATAGCTGTTTTCCTTACTTTGATGCTTAATAAATAAATGTACGTATCTTGCACGGTATATACCTTGGCCATAGCTTGCTTCTTCTCGCATTTAACATGCAACCACCTACAGTGGCACTAACAAAGCTTTATACGCAAGAGGAAGTACAGACACTAAACAGTGAGAAATCTAGAATATGCTATACATAAAGTAGTCAAATTTGAAGACACATACCTGCAATGATAACCGCATATAAATGAGAAAACACAGCGCAGATATTGTTCAATTGTAAAGCTCCTTAAAATACTACTTGTAATACAAAGTCTATATTGCTATTGCTCCATACATTCACTGCATTAACGTATTGACAGACACAGTAGCAAATAGATTTAAGAAAAGGGTTTCGTTGTAAGCGCACCCATCTATCCTGTAAGCGCACCCAGCTATCCTGTAAGCGGCACCCAACTCCGCTGTAAGCGCACCCAGCTAGGCTGTAAGCGCACCCAACTAGGCTGTAAGCGCACCCAACCAGGCTGTAAGCGAACCCAACTCCGCTGTAAGCGCACCCAGCTATCCTGTAAGCGAACCCAGCTAGGCTGTAAGCGCACCCAACTAGGCTGTAAGCGAACCCAACTCCGCTGTAAGCGCACCCAACTCCGCTGTAAGCGCACCCAACTAGGCTGTAAGCGAACCCAACTCCGCTGTAAGCGAACCCAACTCCGCTGTAAGCGCACCCAGCTAGGCTGTAAGCGCACCCAACTCCGCTGTAAGCGCACCCAACTCCGCTGTAAGCGCACCCAGCTAGGCTGTAAGCGCACCCAGCTAGGCTTTAAGCGCACCCAACTCCGCTGTAAGCGAACCCAGCTATCCTGTAAGCGAACCCAGCTCTCCTGTAAGCGAACCCAGCTCTCCTGTAAGCGAACCCAGCTCTCCTGTAAGCGAACCCAGCTCTCCTGTAAGCGAACCCAGCTCTCCTGTAAGCGAACCCAGCTCTCCTGTAAGCGAACCCAGCTCTCCTGTAAGCGAACCCAGCTCTCCTGTAAGCGAACCCAGCTCTCCTGTAAGCGAACCCAGCTCTCCTGTAAGCGAACCCAGCTCTCCTGTAAGCGAACCCAGCTCTCCTGTAAGCGAACCCAGCTCTCCTGTAAGCGAACCCAGCTCTCCTGTAAGCGAACCCAGCTCTCCTGTAAGCGAACCCAGCTCTCCTGTAAGCGAACCCAGCTCTCCTGTAAGCGAACCCAGCTCTCCTGTAAGCGAACCCAGCTCTCCTGTAAGCGAACCCAGCTCTCCTGTAAGCGAACCCAGCTCTCCTGTAAGCGAACCCAGCTCTCCTGTAAGCGAACCCAGCTCTCCTGTAAGCGAACCCAGCTCTCCTGTAAGCGAACCCAGCTCTCCTGTAAGCGAACCCAGCTCTCCTGTAAGCGAACCCAGCTCTCCTGTAAGCGAACCCAACTCCGCTGTAAGCGAACCCAGCTATCCTGTAAGCGAACCCAGCTAGGCTGTAAGCGCACCCAACTAGGCTGTAAGCGCACCCAACCAGGCTGTAAGCGCACCCAACTCCGCTGTAAGCGCACCCAGCTAGGCTGTAAGCGCACCCAGCTAGGCTGTAAGCGCACCCAACTCCGCTGTAAGCGCACCCAACTAGGCTGTAAGCGAACCCAACTCCGCTGTAAGCGAACCCAACTAGGCTGTAAGCGAACCCAACTCCGCTGTAAGCGCACCCAGCTAGGCTTTAAGCGCACCCAACTCCGCTGTAAGCGCACCCAGCTAGGCTGTAAGCGCACCCAGCTAGGCTTTAAGCGCACCCAACTCCGCTGTAAGCGAACCCAGCTATCCTGTAAGCGAACCCAGCTAGGCTGTAAGCGCACCCAACTAGGCTGTAAGCGCACCCAACCAGGCTGTAAGCGCACCCAACTAGGCTGTAAGCGAACCCAACTCCGCTGTAAGCGAACCCAGCTAGGCTGTAAGCGAACCCAACTCCGCTGTAAGCGCACCCAGCTATCCTGTAAGCGAACCCCACTATGTTAGATTAACCATTGACTTTATTTGCATGTCCTATTCGGGCGCAAAGTAATACAAGTGTCCACCTAGACCAGGTCAATCCTTGAGAAGTATAACAGTGGGCAAAAAAACCTTTTTCGCAACAAGAGTAAAGAAGCTAGAAGGGAAATTAAAGAAAGGTATATGTCAAAAAGCTATGAATCAAAAGAAATGCTTAAACCAAGTGACAAGGCTTTGACCAAGAGGCCTGTCAGTTGGAATCAATGTATAATAGTGTAATTAGTCCAGTTTGCTTAGAAGTGAACATATTACTGGCCAATGATGGGTCCAGAAGAGAGCAGTACTTTTAAAAAGGAATGGGTATATTGGCAGCACTGCGGTAGAGTAGGCGTTTTACCCACATTTTACCCCTGGGTAATACATGATGTTTTACCCACTTTCCCATGGGGGGAGCAATTTTCAGTACTGTTCAGTCTCTCCTTTCCCAAAAGAGAAAACTAGCAAATGTAAAGATATAAGCAGTATGACAGTGTATGTGTGATTCCCAGGAACTGCGTCAATATTTATATCACTCGCTTTTAACATGGTTTTTTTCTTTTTTATGGGGTTATTCGCGTTTTCTTTTTATTATCCTTTTCTTTCACAAACTTTTTCCTCTGCTTTTTTTTTCACTCTATGGCGTTTTCAGTACTTCTTCATCGGCAAACTCACTTTCACAATGTTGATGATATATCATCTTAATGATATACATCCTTGACCTGAAAGCGTGTTCTTTAGTGGTAAGCTTTTATCTTCATTGGACAGTTACCTCATTCTTTTTTTTTCTTTTGATAGCCGATATAATTGCAACGTTATAGGAAAGCTTGCTTCTTACTTTTAACTAAGGTATTTTGATTGATTGACCTAAATGTAACTAATCTTGACTTTCTGATTATTATATAGAGTAGCTTTCGTTTCTTAACAAAGTGGAAACAGAGAAAGATAATACACTTTTTAATGGTACAGATACCTTTTTACGTCGTAATTTAATTACTTGGCAAGATAACTCTTTGTAGGCCTATAAGTAATGCTGCCATTCGCTATTGCATGCTGGCTGAGGTATGCTACTGTGTGTTAGCTTTTAGTACGTTTTACTAATTGTCGTTTTTAAAAGTTATACTTAGTTAACCTTCAGTAATTAAGTAAGATAATATAAATCTAAGCATAAAGTTAGCTACTTGTTAGTACATTACGCTACATAGCTCCAAGAAAATAAAAGTGTCTGTTTTTTTATATATATAGCTAAAGAAGCGTCCTTGTATATCATAAAGAAGTGTATTTTAATGGCTAATATAATGCATACAACGAAAAGAACATCCAATCAGATAGGCTAGATAATAATCGGTAGCTCCAATAGAATGTATCATTGTAAGCAAGTTAATCCAATAAAAAGTGCTTAAATAAAGGAATATGGTCGAATGAAATTAAAACGTTAGCCTCTAATGCATACTACTTGATCCAATAACATCAACGTAATGGTCTCTGTCATATAGCAGTTCATCCAATTGTTGAGCTTTGGGGGGGTAGAAAGGCGGTGGAAAAGGTGATGGTACATTCCACAAACCTTTGAAGAGATTCCACCGCATGGTGGAAAAGCGGTAGAAAGGTGGTGGAAAGGTGGTGGAATCTCAGATTCCACCAAGTTTCTACCGATGGTAGAATCTTTTTTTGACCGCAGTGACTATTCAGCAGCGAAACTTATCCTATGGAGCAGGCGGGGTATTATTATATTGAGGCAAACTAATATTCAGGATCTTATTTTCAAAGAAAGGAAGTTTCGTCGGACACTCCTCTTCCAAATTATTTGATAGCCGGTTATAGTACATTAGATGCCGCCGCTTGAGATACAGTCCAGTAAGAATACTATTACACTGTGGGAGATTTTTCGTCGGATTTGTCGGGAAATCGACGTCGTGGCGTCGGGCTTGTCGGGTTCGTCTAAAAGATTGAAGATAATTTCACCAAGTCAATTCCTCTCCGCTATTCTTTTTTCTTTTTGACGAGACATATTTTTTAAAAACGGTCCCTTTTTCTATAATATTGGCTATTAGATTTGCTCAAGATTATCAGGTCGAGCCCACCCTCAACAAATCCATGGTACACATTAGTACTGCCCAGTATATACGCGAGATGCATTGGCAAACACTGTGGCTTCACGTAAGATCCCATATAGCTTGTACATCAATGTGTATAAAAAGTTGCTGTGATAGGACATTATTACCATGTTTGAGGAAAAATAAAACACTTTATGAATCTTTTGGTATAAACATAGAATTAGTAAGTTAGAACTATGATTCTAGCGGGCGTACGTTTATTTATCTCCAAGGGCTATGTGTTTCGTTGACTAGATTGCTGAGATGTTCCACAGAAACTAACATACAATTTGCTGCGATTACTTCTCGCAAATTTTTTTGTTCATGTTTTTCCATTATGACTAACCCATGTGGTACCAATGGCATTAACATCTGCCTAGAGAATAAGAAAAATCGCATGAGAAGTTGAAGGCTGACGAAACAGAGATTAAAATAGATTGAAAAGGTCTATCTCCGTTGCTCTCCAAGAACAATGACATTGGTAATGGGGCTCTACCAACTTCATCTGCAGGAACCATCAAGGCACCTTATGAAACAGATGCCCTGGAAAAGAATCAAGCCTTGGATATGAATATAGGCCAGGTCAAGCAGTTTGTCCTCTACCTGAAAGAGGAGATACCCGAAGGCATTATAACTGACAGTTATATCTCTATCAGTAACATCTCCAACTTGGTGATCAAAAAGCTGGTAATGGACATAAATGCAAGCCAAAGGCAGGTCCAATATGTACTGAAAGGGCGTGCATTTCTGGTAGAAAGAAGAGTCTATTGACAGCCTGGACAGGATGGCTGAAGTATTTGAGAAAGAAATAAAGATGAAGGGATCAACAGGATACTTTGAGACTCTTGGATATCGTTTTATTCAAAAGTCAATTACTGGTTTTAACAATCTCTACTACTAATATTTATACTGCTTGGATGCTTAGTCAGATATATTATTAATCAGAGGATGCGTAAGCTCTGAGTAATCATGGTGGATTGATAATGATTGATAATGAATGATTGTCAAGATGTTATTGTCTATCTGAGTTTGAATGAGAGAATTCAGGGACGATGACAAATCATTATGTTCCTGCTAAGATTGTAATCATTGCAATTGTCTTGTCACACCAATTACAAGATAGAGAGACTATACCAGAAGTTTGTATAAGACCGCAATGATTGCTTTATTAGAGGAAACAAGGGTGATAACTGAATGCGTATGATCGTTACATAATAAAAATATGTCAAAAACAACAATGGTCCTTGTCAAATACAAAATCTACTGAACCAGTGCAAAGATTACTTCGCCTCGTAGTACCTGTTGTGAAAGCATTAGAACAATCGTACTAGCGAAAAATGCCGAATACAGGCATCTCTACAGCTAGCACCATGAGAGCAGTGCTTCTAGTAAAGCGTATAAAGTTCTAGCAAGATAGATTATATAGTGGTAAGTAATGGTTAAAATTTCTTTCTTACATCACCTGGAAATAGTTCGCAGCAACATTCACCAGGTATAGAGGTAAGAGGGGAAACAGTGTCCTCCAGTGTCACTCGTTGGTACGTTTTGAATGACAATCTAAATGACTTAAGCTCTCTCTGTTCTTCTATGTTTATAGCTCGAAAGAGACTGGGGGACAAAACAGAAGAAAAAGGATAAATGCTTCAAATCACTTGGGTTGCTACAAGTGTAGAAAAGCTTAAGCGAAAAAGAAATAAAACTATTCGTTGCCCTGTTTTAATTATACTGTCTTATTCTTTACAATGTATAATCAATAGAAACGGATACTAGAAGCTAGGAATAGGTAGAGAGAAAGGGGGGTAACTGCGACGGCAGCAGCTTCGTCGGGTTCGTTGGGCTCGTCGTTAGCTAAAGGAGACCCGACGAACCCGACGAAAAGTCTCCCATAGTGCGTGCATTCTAGAATTGATTAGTGGGAATAAAGTTAGGGAACAAATGCCTATATTTCGATTCATGCCTAAAGCTCGATCGACTCCGATCCGAAGTCAAGGATAACATGACAATTGGCAGACAATCGTAATAAACTGCTATATCTGTAAAAGAGGGCAATGTATGAGTATTGTTCCCTTTACATTTTTATAAAACATTGATAACTCAATATAATAGAAGATTTATCGGTGTGGGATACGTGTGAACTAAACGATATTGGACCTAGCAACTTGTGACAGTTGCGATTACATCCACTGCGAACACTTGAATAATGTCTATGTTGGCGGATAATGCAACAATCTGTTGCTCGGCAGAAGTTGGAATGAAATCGATTGTGGTATCTAAACCAAAATCCTGAAGCATAACCTTGTAAAGGCCCTCGAATTTGTCTAATGATTCGACAGATAGTTCACCAGCGATAATGCCATTATGGTTGATGATGGGATAGTCAAGGTTTATATGGGCGCACTTTTGACCATCAGAAACATACAACTTGAGGTCCAATGGGCCCTTAAATTGAAGGTCAACCTGATATTTGGCGGCTGTGACCACCGAGAAGATGCAGGCAGAGGCCATAAATAGCAGAGAGAAGAACTTCATGGCTTGTGTGAACTGATAGTAACTTTGTGATAGCGGGGAGGATATAGTCTTGCGTGCTACTTCTTATATATAAGCAATTGTAGGTGCAGTCCTAAAGAGTTGATCATTAGTAAACGCCACATTCCCCCTGCGCATTACCTGCAGGAGTCTGGCAAGTTTGCTTGATCTTTGTTTACGTTGTACAACACTCAATTTTCTGGGTTAGAGTAGATATTAGGCACAAGAATGGCATTCAACTTAGGTACTGTTTACCAAGTTTACTACTTGCCAATCATGCTAAACGAAGTGATACTTAAAGGTCTAGTTGATGAGCAAAGATTCAATGCCACATGAAAGAGGTTTAGAACAGTCAAATCAAGAGTGCTTACAAGTCGGTTGAAAGAATGCAGCTACATGTCGTCTTGTGCAGCGTTAGCGCCCAAAAAGAAATATCTATGTGCGATGGGGATGATTCGAATTCAAGATATCTTGGAGAAACAACGTTACAATTTCCGATTTTGCCATGTATGCGAATCATTGCACGACCATGTCCTTCATATACCTGTTTTTAAATATGCGACGTTCCCGCGCAACTCATATTTATATGCGCATTGTACTCTCTGCTGAGACAAGGATTGTACGGAACAACTGGCGATTGTCAATGCATGCAACATTACGATCATGATGAGATTATGAGCCGCAAGGTCGATGTACCATAGACCGCAATACCATAGCATGCAGCAATGGCGTTCTAGGCTGGATCAAGCATTTCTGCAGATACATTAACATCACATGCTCCAACGGCAGTTGGTTTCACGGCAAGATCCAGGATGAACAAAATATGGGCATGAGGAAGTCGCCTTCGTGAGCTCAAGGACATAGACAGAGCCAATAACCTTACGAAAAACATGCTTCTGGTTGACATAGTCCGTAAGAAACCTGAGTTTCTGTCCAAAGAACCTACTAAAACGTGACACGATCTGCTTCAGCTTCCTGAATGGATAAATGCTAGGTAACTTCAGTTGTTTTCGGGTTACAAATGAAAGTGATAGATAGGTCGGGCTTTCCCAGGTACATATAATCGCAATTGCCTTTGAAAATGAGTGTACATATGCCTAAGACGGCCAGTATACAAAGCCTGCCTAGTCACTACGTACATTGATTTGATTATTAGGGCACAATCAATCACTTATTGGACGTAGAATATTCTAGACTAACGTACAGATTGATTCAATAGCTGTAAAGAATTATTTTGTGCATTCTTACAGTAAGTTTACCCTCATCTAATGTTCATACATTAAAATGGTAACTTCTCCCATGAATGCACATGCAGTGGTCACTGGAGATCAATGGCTGAAACTGTAACCGATGTTAATGTATATCCTTACATAGTGAGGACTTGGAGAGGAAAGTAAATGCGCACACGGAACTCTCAAATTAAGTTCAAACCCATGGACTCGGGTGCAAGTGAAACCTAACATCAGTAATCGTCATCGAATAATACAAGGTTATGTATTTACTTGTTATGGTAAATATCTACACTTTGTATACCTCTTTAATCTCTCGGACTATTTAGATCGCTTGCTGGGTACACTAACTGTGCGTTATTCCTACGATTCTTTTAATCGTATTCTTACTGGACTGTATCTCAAGCGGCGGCATCTAATGTATTATAACCGGCTATCAAATAATTTGGAAGAGGAGTGTCCGAGGGGAGTGGCCGACGGAATTCCGTCAAAAATAACGGTCGAAAGCGTTTAATGAGCACGAGTAGTATGCCTTGAAATAAAAGGCAAGTGTATTGGTTCGATCCGATAGACCACCAATGATTGACTTACTGCAAAAGGGGAAAGCGCAGTTAATGAGCTATCTTTGTGTCAATAACCCAAAGAACGCTTTGATGCTTTTATTTCATTATTTTTTGGAGCGAGTTCTCTTTGTTTCCATTGCAAGCCCCCGGGAAGATGAGTCAATGTTGATGACTCCACCAGCCAGTAAGTCTTTACTAAGGTATTTGAAGTTGATAATAAAGCATTGTACCGGTGAGAAGAATATCTTGAGTGAAAACTAAAAAGATCCGCTTATGCACACATGTATTTTTCATTATCGAGAGGAAACCAGTATCAAACTTTGCAGGCTACTGATGTCGTGCATGATGTCGCTCTTCTTCGATCTCCATTTTGCAGTCCGATCAGTCAAAATGGCACTCAGTCTTCTGCCTAAGATCACCTTAGCTATCTCAGCATAATGCTGGCATTCAGGCGTTTGAGGTCCGCATCGCGAGGGTTATCGACATGGAGTACAGTTGGACTCATTGTAACTGGAGTCCCCGCAGCACTATATACCTACAAGGTAAACTAAGCGAGACATAGAAATGCAGGACCCTCACATTGGACTATTTTGATTCAGTGCCTCATAATGATCGCATTCCAAAATAAACTGATTTACTTGGGCTATATCCCATACGGCTCGAGACATGAGATCTACGTACATGATCCTTCATTCGCACTGGATATTCGAGAACAGCATGTATGGACTGAAGACAGAAAGAGGCTCCATGGGTTTGTGGCAAGTCGGCCCGGCGTAAAACAAGGCCCACTTCTAGTCTATTTTCAAGGGTAAATGAAATTTTCAGCTAGCAGCGCAACAAAAGTTGAAAGCTATATACGGGGGTTTATCTAGAAACGCCGGTAACATGATCCACCGATTTGGACTGTTCAAAACGATGGTGGATGCGGTCCCAGACTTGACTATAGTGGGTATATGTTACCGTGGGTTTGGCAGTTCTCTTGGAAGAGCTTCAGAAAAAGGGCTTCGAGCGGATGCAAGGGCCATTTTAAACTTTGTGCATCAGCGCTATCCTGCACGCCCCGTCTATGTCTATGGCCACAGTCTTGGCGGAGCGGTGGCCATTGACATTTGCCAGAAAGTTCCCGTCAGAGGCCTTATCGTAGAAAATACCTACACGAGTATCCTGGACATGGTACAAGCCATGTATCCACGGTACACGCCTTATCCCTTCATCGCAAAGTTGTTTCTTTGGAATCATTGGAAGAGCGATGAAAAGATTTCAAACGTGCAGGCACCTATTTTGTTTCTTTCCGCCGACAAAGACGAGATCGTTCCATCCAGCCAGATGCAAAAACTTTATACGCTTGCTACCCATTCGACCTACCGAAAGTTTATTCATTTCCCAAAATCAACCCATATGGACATTTTCACAGCAGAATCAACAGCTTTTAAGAGCTCATTACGAGAGTTTATAGATAACACGATGAAATAAATTCAACCAAAAGGAGATGTAGAAAAAGAAAACAAGAAAGAGGAAAGCGTGGGTATCTAATTGTTATGTTAATTTTTTGCTTCTACAGTTTAGCACGCGGTGTCTTTGGTATTAGTCCTTCTTTCTGAAGTATTTGTTGGATCTCATCCAGAACCGTTTCGTCTTCAATCGTTGCTGGCACTTTGAGTTCACGACCTTCCACCATATCACGTACACAACGTCGTAAAACCTTTCCACTACGTGTCTTAGGAAGACGAGGAACGATCACAGCCCGCTCAAAGCATGCAATGGCTCCCAGATCCCGCCGTGTTGCGATCACAAGGTCTTTGAGAAGCGCTGAAAAATCGATCTTGTCAATGTGCTTGAGCACTAAGATGCCCAAGGGGACATGGCCTTTGAGTGGATCTGGCAATGGCACAACGCAGCATTCTGCCACCGCGGGATGAGTGGTGAGGATCTCTTCGATGGAACCGGTAGATAGTCGATGCCCAGCCACATTGATGATATCGTCTGTTCGGGACATTATATGGACATAGCCTTCATCATCAATCAAGCCAGCGTCACCGGTATCATAATAGCCAGGATACTTGTCAAAGTAACTGGTCTTATACCCTTCTGGATTGTTCCATAAGGAAGGAAACGCGGCCGGTGGTAAAGGAAGTTTGAGAACGACATTGCCAAATTCATTAGGTCCAGCTTCCTTGTTTGTGTCCTCGGTAAGGATGCGAATGATGGATCCTGGTACTTGTTTGCCAGCAGAACCAGGTTTCGTATGTCCAATCGGCTGGGCGCCCATGCAGGTGGCTGTCACAGGTGAACCCACTACATAATCCGCATTTTAGCTTTCTCTTTCTATACTTTTGTGTTTCGTTACATTCTGTGCTCCAGTAATTGTCAATAACAAGACACTGATCGCCAACAACGCTCTGACACCAATGTAACGTTTCTGGATCACTTCTTTCCCCAGCCACGAATAAAGCCCGGAGCTTGCTCAGATCATATTGTTTTGCTAATGTACCATCTGGGTCCTCGCGGCGGATAGCGCGCACTGCCGTAGGTGCAGTGAACATCGCCTTGACTCCATATTCGGACGCAATGCGCCAAAAGGCACCAGCGTCTGGGGTATTCACAGGCTTACCTTCGTAAAGAACGGTCGTGACACCAGCAAGCAATGGTCCGTACACTGTGTAACTAAGAATAGCCACAATCTGAGTCTCAGATGCATGTTAACTGCGTATTGGTCATACCTATGGCTTACAGCCCATCTACGAAAAAGGTGGAATCAGGTTACATGGGTCTTGGAAAAAGAATAGAAAAAAAAATAAAATCATGATAATCTTACCCTATATCGCTCGCTGTGAAGACTGCGTCCCCTTTTCGAACGCCAAACACATACTGCATGGACCAGTTTAAAACAACGGCATGGCCGCCATTGGACCGGACAACGCCCTACGTTACAAAAGAAAGATAACCGAGCTTGAGCCAAGGAGACATGCAACGCGCCAGATGTCCTACTTTAGGCTGTCCAGTTGTTCCGCTGGTGTATAGCACATACAGAGGGTCTTCACTCGCAACTTCCACACAGTGTTTAAATTGACGATTTTCGTTTCTTGTTCGCTCCATTTCTGTTGCAAAATCTCTATCGCCATTGGCATAGTTGATCTCAGCCTGCACTTGCCCTGGGCGCTGGAACACTAATTTGATCGGAACTTTATGTTCTGTCATACCGAGGGCAGCTTCCAATAAAGCTACAGTAGCAGGGGATGAGCGTTGGGTCTACTGGATTTATGCAGGCTCACTCACGTTTATATGGAATGACTCGTTTCGGTTCGATACCACAACTCGCTGTTAATACTACCTTTGGCTTGCTGTCATCAATGCGTTTAGCCAATTCCTTTGGAGCAAAGCCACCTAAGTTGCTGATGGGTGAGACGAGGGCCGTTTCTTTTTTTCTTTCCGCCTGTTTTTTACCAAAGACCACGCTATGGACAGCACCGAGACGCGCACATGCGAGCAAAGCGAATGCGGCTTCAGGTACCATAGGCATGTAAATAAGCACTGTATCTGCTTTGCGAACGCCATAAGAATGAAGTAGGCCAGCAAGCGTTGTAACATGATCCAGCACTTCAGCATAGGTATAGGACTTCTTTGAGCCAGTGACCGGTGAATCCCAGATAAGGGCTGTTTGGTTTGGCGTAGTTAGGACGTGTCGATCCACGCAGTTATAACAGGTGTTCAATCGTCCGTCGGGAAACCATACGTAGGGATTTGGCTTTAATCCCGTATCTTTGATAGGTGCTGATGGAGGAACAGTCCATGTGATACCTTGTGCAGCCTTTGACCAGAGATCCAAGTCTATGAGGGATTCCATAACAAGAGAGTGAAAGAAACACAGAGAAAGGATTGGGGGGGAAGGACTTTGATTAAATAAGGGCCGTTTTTTATATTATTATTAGTGAAGCGTGAGAAACAGTACAGTCAACGTTCTGTGAAACCAAGCAAAGCAATCAAAAAAGTCAAATGTGGATTGCATGGATATATACAAACTCATATGTGGATTATCTATCCATAACTTGTTTGTTAATTGTTGCTTCATTGCAAAGCTTTGTTTATGTTATCTCTTGCATTTTTGATGGGGAAGATGTATCCTTGCGCTTAGCTTCATGCAGCCCTACATACGACTCGGCAAAACATTTATAAACCGCGTCTTTATCTGTCTGTCTGAATTCATAAGACTGTGGGCGTCAGGGAAAATGGCATGCTCATTGCATCAATATTTATCCATAAAGCTAGCTATTGGCCTTGAATGACACATGGCTTCATTCCCACGAAACAAAAAGGCTTATGCACCGTGGGCGGAAACCTAATCATTCAAACCCTTTTCCCCTATGGACGACTTACCACAGCTGTATGCACCCAAACCCACCCGCCCTCATATGATTCTGTCACCAGGGTCGCCCCTAGCCACAAGAGAAAGTACACCGGTGGAAATGGACGGCATGAGCTGGCCAAGTAAGTGTTCAGAGGAAGCTTCACTGGTCTCAATTTCTGTTTCACCAGGCAAAGGCGCAAAGATGCGTCGCGATGAAGCCAACGAGGAGAAAAGAAAGCGGGAAAAGACAATAGCAGATGCAGTCCGGACAATCCTGACATCCGTAGGAGAGGACCCTGATCGTGAGGGATTGCTAAAGACTCCTGAGCGGTATGCTCAAGCGTTGATGTTCTTCACGAAAGGCTATGAACAGAATATCCGCGGTAAATGTATATTGCGAACTCGTGCTAGTGCTCACATAGATAGATAAGACGTCGTCAATGGTGCCATTTTTGAAGAAGGTGAGTAATAAATAAACAATAATAAACTTCTAATGTTAGACATTAGATCATGACGAAATGGTGATTGTAAAAGATGTGGAGGTCTTTTCGTTGTGTGAGCATCACATGGTGCCGTTTACTGGCAAGATCAGTATCGGCTACATTCCAAACCGACAGGTGGTGGGATTGAGTAAGTTGGCTCGTATTGCTGAAATGTTTGCCAGGCGCTTGCAGGTCCAAGAACGTATGACGAAGCAGATAGCAACAGCATTATACGAGGTGATGTGATGACCCACTTAAATCATGCTTCATTCTGATGTTGCTGGACTTCAGATCCTTCAACCCCAAGGTGTAGCTGTTGTTATGGAAGCTTCCCATTTATGCATGTGTATGAGGCAAGTAACAAAATCACCACACATACTCACACAGTAAAAACCCCTATTGTTTTGTATTAGAGGTGTACAGGTAAACCTATCAAACATACAAGAAGGATGAGAAAGAGGAAGTTGCTAAATCAACGCAGAAACCCGGTAGTTCGACTGCAACAAGTTGTATGTTGGGCGTATTCCGAAGCAATCCCAAAACACGGGAAGAATTCTTGACCTTGATTCGACGGACTTAAACATAGACAAGCAAACTATCCTACAGCTCATCTTGGACTTGTACAATTTATATTTCCACTTTAAAGACATGAAAACATTCGTAGCAATTGGTATAGATTGTGTTACTCCACGAGCGCTTCTGAATCAAGATAGCAAGGGTTTGGCAATCATTATTGAAGTTACCTACTCCTGAATCTACTGCTTGTAATTCACTTTACAGGAGAATACACTGCATCTTCGATTGAGAGGAAAAACTGACTGGAAACAGGCATGGGCTTCTGATTTATTCAAGGTTAAAAAATGAGTATGGGTCTATCGGGGTATATTGGAAATTAGCTCTAGGAGAATACTTATGACAATAAAGGCTCCAATGAAGCTGCAATAAAAGACAAACTCAGAGGACGGAGCATGGCAGTACGTTTATATTTCTTGAAATCGCGATAATCCTTCTTGGTAGAGAGCGGCGTCCATTTCCACTAGGTGCGACTTTATCTTTCCTGAACAGTTTTTGGATGGCGGAGAGCTAAGTATGGCAAAACCAGAGTACAAGACATTATCAAAAAAACTTAAAAGTTTGATACGTTCGGAGATAGGATTCGACAAGAAAACATGTGAAAAAATAAGTAAGAACGATGTAAGTAGGACTAAACGTGAGAAGGCGACTGGAGTTCTATAGGTACGGTTGATATGGGAAGACGATGCTCAAAGGGTGAAATGGTTGACTACTTTTCTTGAGAATGTCGATACTGGAGAGGATAATGGCTTTTATGTAACACATAAGAAAGGTTGTAATGAAGCATAATAAGAAATACCTTTTTATTTTCTGACGCAGCGTGGCTTGTGGCGTCTGTATTACTGAGATCTGTGCTAGACGCCCAGAAGCGTCCAGTAAGCGGGCTTGCTTTCTTCCGTAGCATTGGCAGGATTGGCGGTATGCTGATCCGGCTGCTAAAGTTTCTACGCGATCTATTGTTTTCTTCTACGGTGCATAGGTTAGGGCAATGAATGAAACGGAGTATAGAAGGGGAACCCTTACGTTGGCTCACATTGGAAGGCACTGTTTGGCTCGATTTTCTGTGTCGCAGCCAGGATGAAAGTCCGCTGTCTGTGCAAATGCAGTCCGTGTATGCTTTCACTAGTAATGAATCCGAATTTAGAGCAAGGCTAAAATTAATTAATTTCTAACTTTTACCATAGCTTTGTATTCGTAGGTATCGCTCCTCATCTTTAACGCTATAATGTATATTGAATGTTTTCTGCAATCGTTGATGATATGCTTCTGCCTTTTCGTCTAATTGTATCTTGTTTGGAACAGGACAGGGCGAGTTGTTTGTAGGTAGCTGTGATCTGACTGATTTTTGTTCACAAAGTATGTCGATATCTAAGGAATTGGCACGTTGGTAATGACTTGACGGATGTTTTTCGTTGATAGTTAGTGAGTACGAGCGATACGACCCTTTGGAATAGGTTGATGTTTGTGGATATGAGTACTCTGGTGGGGAGTGTGGCGGCGGGCTGAGAAACACGGAGTCAGACTGTCTTCTTTCAACGTGTGTTGGTCACTATTTACCTTGACGCACTCTCGAGCAATAAGTTGTCTTGTCGCCAATTCACTAAATGTGCTTAATGTGAGTAATGTAAGTACAAATGGCGATAGTGATCTAACCGTCCATGCTGTCTTTGAGATTTGGTTTTTGGAGACATACTATTCAGGAACAGCAACGTAAGTGGATGAATAACCGTGTATTAAATAATAAACGGACCATTTTCAGGAAGGGTCGCAGTTGACATAACGGAAAAGGAAAGAGAGTCGACAATGGGAAGAGGGCAAACGAATAAGATAGATACGGTTCCCGGGTTTCTTCAGATCCCTCTCGTTCTCTGTTTTTTTTGGTAATACGTCGGACATCCAATTGCGACTCCTATAATTGCCTAGTTGCAATGGCAGAAAATGCTTACAGCAAGGATGAATACATTATGAATTGCGAGGTAATGGCAACAGAAAATAAAGGAAGTATTTATCTACTCTGTCACTAACCGCTTTATGTCAACGTAGACTCAGTATTTACTTACTATTGTGTTCCAGGCCCGTCGAAGGACACGTTCATGTTTCTGCAGAATCGTGCAGAAACTGTCTTTCCTTTCGCTTAATGAGCCTAACGGGTCTTTTAAGCGCGGCATTTTCCGTAGTCCTTTGAATCTCTAATCTTTCTCCAATCTATTCTAGGAATTTCTTTAAGCTCGGTGAGCAAAAGATTAACAGAATTTTTGTTTCGCTAACAGATATCTTCTACAGTGATCCAAGCATGATGAGACAAACAAACTTGAACGTTTCTTTATTGGCGTTTTCCTAATTAGTGGCTGCGCTTTTTGAAATCAGCCACGACTTGCTCAAAGAGTTCGTTATCGAGAAGCACAGCTGCCGCGGTCTTCGACAGACTGCGAGCAGCACGAAGGGTATATTCATGGGCAGGTTCTGTTCTAGCCGCATCAGAGAATTCAACCGTATGATTGGTTGCAGTTGTGCCAATAGCAAACCTAGTTCAGTACCGTTAACTTCAAAGATGTTGTTTCCTAAGCAACTTACCCTGGATGAAGAGAAGGAAGAGTGTAGCTGACATTGCCCATATCTGTGCTTCCACTCACTTCTTTTTCTGTTTCTTCCCGGTCAGGCATCTTGACACCCTCTTCTTCCATATACTTAATGTATTGATATCCAAGTGTGTCGTTTTGGAAGACATCTATGCAACACGATGAGCTGGAATTGTTTTCTTTGGATATGTCGATCGTACCATCCACAGCGCCCACCCATCGTAGTTTAAGCTGGCATCCGGTTGCAACTGCAGCTGCCTCAAAACACTTGTTTAACTTGGAACAGAGTTCCTTTAACTGCTCGCGATTGAGAGCTCGTGCATAGAAGTTAGCAGACGCGTAGTCTGGGATAACATTTGGCTAGAACATGGATAAACAATTCGAGTTATTGATTAGAAGAAATTCTGGAACTTACAGACTTTCCACCGTTGGTAATAACGCCATGAATTCTATCAGATAGTTTATATCTTTGATGCACTCACTCTAATATTAATCCGAACCTGTTTGTAGGTAACGTCTGCTGTCTAAGCATGGACAAGTTATCCCAAGCTTGCATCAAAGCGTCCAAAGCATTAATACCATCCCAAGGGGCCATGCCAGCATGTGATGCCTTTCCAAAATATTCAACGTAAAGAGTATCAATAGCCAGCATCCTCGTAAAGACACCGTCTCGTGCGAATGGGTGCTACGCGAAAAAGGACTAGATTTAGCTCTTATCTGCTATGCCGAAACTTGGATCTCCCTACCAGCATCATGCAAAAATCAACACGCTTTTGGAACTCGCCCGTATTAAGCATATAGACCTTGCCGGAACCTTTTTCTTCGGCAGGTGTACCAAACAGGACGACACTTCCCTGCACCAGATTCTGTTCCAAAAGTGCCTTCATTGCCAGAGCGCAAGCAACACCAGAGATAGCAATGAGGTTATGTCCGCAACCATGACCAACGCTGATTTGTTTTCTCTCAGCTTACAATACTTCATTAAGATAAACATGCTTACCCAGGAAGAGCATCGTATTCACTGCAAAAGCCAACACGACGTCCGCTAGAGCTGTTGGAATACTCAGCGACAAAACTCGTTTCCATATCAGCCACTTGACGTGTTATCTTGAACCCCTTCTTTTCAAGGTATTCCGTTAGCCAGCCGTATGCTTTGTACTCGTGGAATGAAAGTTCCGGTTCGTCATGAATCTTTGGAGAACGCCATGTAAGCGACATGCTTAACACTGTTTCAAGTATTACCTTGATACTAAGTTCCCGGAGCTCAGCACTGTGCTCATTAATCGCGTTTGCAATCACGTTTTCTATGACAGGGTTCATTGCTGGATATAAGGAGGGAAAAAAAAAGGGTCGGTAACCCAGCGCACATTTTTTTAACGTATGTATGTGTGCAACGATGGTGTCTCCCCTCCGAGAGCCCGGTGAATCCATCTTACGCTACGTGTTTCATTTACCGTCTGTTTTCTACAGCTATCAAGGTTTGGACTCGAAGAATGAAAGCTGCAAATAACGATCTGTGGCGTCTCTTCCCGTCATTTTCATATGCTTTGCAGCTGCACGGACAATAAAGGGAAATCTAGGAGTTTGAATACTGAGGTTCCCCGAGCACGCGGGTTCAAATACCGCCATGTTACTATGCAAAAAATTCCCGTCCGTGCTGCAGTTTGCATGATGTGTCTTCTATGATACAGTACTCCATTTAGCTACGTCAAGACGTATGCTAGGACTTAGCGCATGCTTAAGATGAGAAAGATAAAAATGATTATTCTTTGACATTCATGCAACAGCTTTAAGTTTATTGCTGCCTAGAAAAGTAATCGTCCCTATGCAAGCAAGCACAGTCCAACTGAAATGCACCTTGACAAATCGTGGCAATAGATCACTTTCCAGCGCCCTAGTAAATAGTGTGTAAAAATTAGTCGAGTTATCCATTACATAGATTGCTACTTACGACGACCACACGATGCCACACATAGCAGGTCCGAACGCTCTCATAACACTTGAACAACCTAATTTCAGGTTAAGTCGAGCCATCAGTTACTTCTAGCCACATTTACGGCTTACACTGTGAAAAGCCATTGATAAATCCAAGGGCGTCAGGACGAGGAACCGCATTGTTCACGAGAATCAAACACCCTGTAATAATGACAGTCTGGCATACTGTTTTCACTGATACACCAAACAGAAGACCTATCCAGACCCAATACTTGGTCTGTGTACGTCCTTGCCAATCAGGAAACTGGTATAAATATACCACCAAATTCTGAAAGAGATAAGCAAAGATGGAAACCAAAAGTGCAAAACGGAAGAGACGTATGGAACCAAACCATCTAATAAGATGATGGAATACAAACAACGGAACAAACAATGTGATGAGACCTTCGACAGATAGCACAGCACCAATCTCGCTGGCTGTGAATTCCAGGCCGCCCCAACTTCTTTGAGTTGCTGCCCAAATAGGAAAAAGCTCTATATAAATTAAAACGGTCCATCAATTGTTACACGCACGCAAACAAGCTTAGTAACTTACCGTCGTAGAAAGCGTTTTGCAAGGCAAACAAACCATACGTCAAGCAGATCATCAGAACTGGTGGTGTAAGTGTTTCGTACAATGAAGTTTTAACTCGATCTTTATCAAAGCTGCTGTAGCCCTCATTAACGGATGCAGCCAGTAAGCCATGAGTCTCTTCTTCAGTAACGTTCTTTTTTGACGAAACTTTATCCAGCGTTTCATCCATGAACAAGAAGCCGGCTATCCATCCGACCGATGAGATGGCAGATGCGACAAAACAAGGCAGAAAATATGGATATTCCGTCAAAAATTCGCCAATCCATCCATCACGGCGAAAAGCAAAAGGGAATCTGCTTACTGGGTTTGAAAGGAGTCCTTTTGAGGATTTTTGCCCGATGCGTTAGATTTGTTCTGTTTGGGCAGTGGCAAGTATTATTTACCTCCCAATGCTGAACCTACAACGCCGCCGAAGCCGAATACAACTTGCAGCAACGAATAGGCGCGTGCTCGCTGAGCATCTGTATGATTTACCGTGAGCTCGGCAATCATGGTTTTAAGTACGCTGATGTTCCCGTCCTGCAGAGAACAGCAAACGCCTATTGTTATTACCCCTGCAATGTCTTGCATAATTGTACTGAAGGTCAATTTACCATCAGACCGCCGAATATTTTGGTGGACAAAGCCCAAGCATAAGATTTGGATAAGCCAAAGAGAAAAATGCTTATAATGGTTGAAGCGAGACCAGAAAGAATGACAGGTTTCCGACCGATCCGATCGGATAAATATCCCCACGGTATCCCTATAATATAGAACATTGGTATGGGTACCTCACGATTTCATTGGTGGTTCTTACCAGACAAAAGCTGAGCGGTGGCGAAACTGGTTGTCAAAAATCCAACATAATAACCCACTTGTGCTTCATCCCCCATATGAAAATCTCGGATCATCTATGCCATTGGAGACTTAGAGGAAAAATGTTCACAGACACTCTCTGCTTACAAAATATATGAAGGGTATATGGATGCTAAACGTAATTGGTTCCTATACAAGAAAGGAAGCTTTTGAGTGTTCCTACTGGCTTAATTCCATTCACTCACTGCGAATCGACAAGCACATATTAGAAAGAGTTGTAATTTAGGTAAAGGGTTTGTATGTTCCATGTCGGTTTAAGAGAGAGAGAGGGAAGAAAAGAAAGGAGTCAGGGAAGACCGGAATTGGCATATCTCAATGTTAACGATAAGATAGCATTTTGTGTGACACTCTGGATCCGCATCCCGGAACATCAAAAACCCTATTTTCAGAGAACCCATCAATGGCCTTTCTCTTCCCGAAAACAACCTTAGATCCAATAGCTGAGAGAATAAACACAACCTTCACACCTCTATAAAACGCTTCCACAAGCTAAAAACAGGGCAAGGCTACAGCGAATATGCTCTGAATCCCCCCCATCGTAGGACTCACACCACGGGAAAAAGTATCCTCGGAACCGACAATACAGGCTAGAGTAATCATAGATTCTAATCATAGAAAAGTACATTTCCGTCATCATTTCTATGATTCGTTTTTATAATCAATCCACCATTAATCGCAGAATCGGACTACAATTTCAAGCATAGCATTTAGGACAATGGACTAACAATAATGAATGGTCCGCATATTGGACTTGCGATGCTAGAACTTGAGCGAAAACTTTATTATTAACATGCTATATTGCCGCATGTCTCATGGTTGCTTTTGCTGGAGATCATGTAATGCCAAGTACAGCAGTTTCTTCCATTTGTTTCTGTGGCATTTTCAGCTACAATGCCCAGGAAGTCATCGATACTGCCGCGGTCAACAACATATGATTATTCTACAGACAACATAAGGAAATAAACACTTGTCTACTTTGGTTCGATACATTCTCACTAAAGCCAAAGTCATGGTTTCATTCTGTTCAGGCTCAAAGTAGAAAAATGCTTCCCCAAACTAGTGCATTATCTACACAGATTTGTCGTCGGCTTCGACAGACATAAACTGTTGTAGCTTTTCGTGATTTGAGATATCTATTGACGCTCTTTTAAAGGCATCCTAAGCTCTGATGGTGCAGTCTGCCGGTTTCAGAACGATAACTGATAATCCACGTTCTTTAAGCTGTTGAGGCGACGTTCTGAATCAATGTAATCTGAATGGGCTTACTTCTAAGCCTAGGATGGAATTGTCTGTCAGGGCTGGCACTGTACTTGCTGCAGTACGTATTCGATGTGCTTTGCAGTGTTTGTTTGATTCCTGCCCTTTAAGTGGGATACTATCCAATGCGTAGCTTTCGTTTCATGGGTTGATCCGGACGTTATCAGGTCCTGCTAGGTATGCCAATAAAAGTGTATGATTCACTGGTAAGAAGATGGCAACGATCGGGTGTTTTGCAGAAGTTGATGTACTACGGTGCACTGAACATGAGATTTCATCTTCATTACGGCGGTTACCGGTAATGACTCGACCAGTAGTCAATTTTAAACAGTAATTATTTGTACTTTTGCCTCTGTTAACGTAAAGTACTTAAGTCCAGATTGAGGAGGACGAGGAGGAGGAGAGGGGGGAGGGTTCGCGGCATTAGTAATTTTTTTGGTGGAGATAGAAATTTCCGTATACTTCGCGGATGATATGATAGCTTACGCGTACTGATACAAACACGTCATCATGTTGAGCATATTACGCGTCTTTCACAAGGAATTGGATATAAAATGATGAGCTATTCACGTTGTCTCCATAAACCTCACAAAAAATGTTTCCTAAAGTCACATTGCATTATTTTCTTGTTCCTGGAAAAAGTAAGCAAAGAAGCAGTTCTTACGGAGGCTAATATGAAACACAAAGGATCAACCATCGCCCGTGGTGAGAATGTCAAACTGCTGCTAGTAGACGCGGGAATCGAACATGAATATGTTCGTCACCGCCTGGACAAAGAAAATTGGCCGATTACGAAGAAAGCATTGGAGGATTCAGGATATTATGCTGCTACGTTACCATACGTTGAGATTGAAGGAAAGAAGTATGGCCAGACCGTCCCTATAATGCGGTATATTTGCAAGAAACTTGGTTAGTAGGAACCCACGAAAACTGCATTTCCTTACTTCTTTATCAGGCAAATACATGGCAAAAAATGATGAAGATGAGCAGTACCTCGATGCCTTGTCGGACATCTCGTACGATTGGCATAAAAAAATCAATCTCACTTATTTTGCTTCAGCGGTAAAAGAACGGGGAAAGGAAGCTAATAAAACAATATATTTATTTTAGTTGAATTTAGGAGGTTCGTAAAGAACATGAAACTACCGAGATGGTCAAGTATTTGAGCCTCTTTGAGAAAGTATATTCTGATCGAGAAGGACCATATATTCTGGGTGAAGAGGTAAATTCCAATACGACACTGTTTCGCTTCAAGAGACTGATTTCTTTGTTTTCTTCTCCTTTCTCGGATAGATTACATACACCGACTTCTTGATCTATCATCTAATTGATGACGAAGAACAAACCAAGAAGCTTGACGCTTATCCGAGCCTGAAGAAGTTTGTAGAAACCTTTGAAGAAAGAAGCAATATCAAAGATTATTTGCCCACATTGGGGCAGAATCAACAGCTTTAGTTTCTGTTTATACAATATTAAGGAAGGAAATATTACCATTTTTTCTTTCGCTTAGATGGAAATAAAAGGATAGAATCGTTCAGAAAATTTCTAGGTTGCTTCAACTTTTTGAGTATTAGCCGAAGTTAGGTTTGATTTGCTTGTTTTGCACCTTTATAATGCCATCCAGTTGTTGCTATCTCGGTTCAACAAAACAAAAACTTGATACTAAGCATGACTATGCCCTACTCTAGTAACCACATATCTTCCAGCAATGAGTACCATGTGTAATTCAAGTTATGGTGAAGCATTGATAGCGTAAGGAAAAGATTTCCTCTCTCTATCCAAAATGTTTTGATCCAGTTCATCTCCATCAAGTCGGCTATGTATGAAATATCATCATGGCTTGTGTGCGTTCTTCTTCTCTTGTGTCTTTGAATTCCGGAAAAGACACATATGATTTCTGAAATTCCGAGAGTTGGTCCTCCACCATCGAGTCCTTGCTTCGTTCGGTCATTGCATCTTTGCAGAAGCCCCAAACCTTGATGAAATCCGTACAACGTGCTAAAATCTTCTCCGCGTACCAAGGCATTATTTTTTTCACAGGCGAAGAAGAAATATATAGGATAAAAGGAAGCAAAAGAATGTAAAAACTGAAAAAATAACAGAGTAGCAGAACCCCTTTCCGTATAAGCATTCTTTGTCTCTGCATATATCCATTTACTGATTATTGAACTACATTTCGCGCTGTTGGGGCTCGTCATCACCAACTTGCAGTCCCTGTAGTCATCTTGTGCCTAATCTCTTATGTTCTTAAATCGCCTTCCAACAGCCCTTCCTCGACACGCACGCCAGCTTTACTATTGGCGAACCACCTAGCCTAAGCTTTGTACCCTCCTCTCTTCATCGATTTCCTCTGTCATTTGCCTGACGCAGTTTCCCTCCAGGCCTCCGGCAATCCAGCGAACACTAATTACTTATTACTTTGGTTGGAACTTCCCTCCCCTGCTATTTCTCCCGCCTGACCTATCTTTCTGTGCACTGATCCTTTCTCCCCTTACTCGTTCCCTTTCGTTTCCCGTTCTCTCTCTTTTCTCCCCTCTCACAACTTATAGTCTCGTCTTCATTTGCTTTTCCTTCGTTTGCCAGGGTTTTTTCTTTTCTCTTTCTCTGAGACCAAGCTAGAGTAGACATTAAACGCACCACTCACGGCTTTATTGTCAATAAGTTGATGATAATAAAGTAATTGTTCTGACCTACATTTCGCGCTACTCTGAAATACATTCTGCGTCCATAAAAAAAACCAAGTTTGCGCTAAGGAAAAGGTAAATATGCGTTCTTAGTATGTAATTTATGCCAGAATTACATTTTACGTACATCAAATTGATCCTCCAGTGGACAGAACATTCATTCGTTTATCGTGAAATATAATTCATGGTCAGTAAATGGGAGGGTATGCTGGAAGTCTTTTTACTTATCCCCATAGGGCAATCCCAACGCATGGGTAGGGGACCGCGGCACATATCAACCCAGGGTGACAGACTGTATTCATACTGTTTTAGAAAAGAAAAAGGCGCCAAGTGCTACAGATTGAAAAAGATGTTGATAGTATTCAATTGTTCATTTAATGAAAGATAAACTACTTACAGACGCCGTATCCCCATCCGGGGCGTATGCACTTCGCAAGCAGGCCCCGATGCTCATCCTGCAGTCAGAGAAGAAGAAAAGAAAAAAGTGGGAGCGGGATGGCCATAGAGGGCGAAGGCACCTCGACTGCATCCAGCAAAAGAAGAGTGTCAAACATAGAGTAAGTATAAGTCAAAGAGAGCAATTACAAAGTATGGAAACTTACCAACAGGGGGACGAGTCTTGCCAAAAGAAAAAAGAAGTTCAAAGAAGAAAAGAAAGCGACAACAATTTCATGCGCGTTTATAAAGGAACGTATCTGAAGCATCCTCATGATGTCTTATCCAACACCATCATGGGTTAATCTGGACCACACTCTTCAGCAAGAAATAATAGCAACAAAGGTATTTGTCCGCTCAATATGGATTGGAAATGACAGGGGCTCATACAGTATAAGATGGTAGGCAAAAGAAGGCAAATATAAAAAGAAACCTAGATAACGTGTAGAGAAAAGACCATCTGTCAAGGCAAAGGCACACATGTGCACTTCGTAACTCTTACTGAAGAAGTCATTCGCCAAGATACTTATAATACAACGATCCATTTGGAAGAATTGACAGCTTACAGTGCAAGAATGCGCCTTATGAAATGGAAATATGGAATGAAATGAAGAAATAAATATTCTCACTCAGGTGTTCCTTATCATCGACCAGCTTATGTATAGCTTAACCAATGCAAACATTCTCTTCAGCCAATGTAAGTTGCAGGAGTACAGCAGCAGTTCTCATCCCATTGGTTCTTGTCGTTCTGCTCGATCGAATGAATATTGTAGTAAAACAATAAACTAAGCTATCCTATTGTTATCTTAGACTTGACCAAGATTTGAACTATGCACAGTAAAAGCACTGCTTTTTTTTTATTTCAACCTTGAGCATTCTGTTACGATAATGTATTAGCGCGAAATTCTTTCTTGGTCAGCGCAAAGTAATCTTATTCGCTTGCGCAAAAGTTGTCTAGGAGTGGCGCAAACTAACCTTGCTATATCCAGTTATTTATCCCGTCTATGATCTTCCTTCGTAGAATTTTTCCAGGAACGTGGTGGGCTTTGGTGGAGCTTCTTCTTTGGCAAAGTAGTTCATGATATGGTTGGTCTGTTTCCACACGTTCATTGTCTCCTGGTATTCCATTTGTCCTTTGGCGAGCAGAACATCCTTGACACCCAAGTCCTCAACGTAACGGTGCTGTTCAAATTGTTCACGGATTTTGGCACGGATAGCAGATGAAGGCAGATCGAGTTCGTGCAGTCTGACGATCTCTGGCACCTTTGACCATCGAATATTGCTGTTAAATCCTACTATTCCATTTCGGCGCGTTGGGACCTTACCGATTTTTGCCATTTTCTGTAAAGCGACAAAGCACGAAGTCTAGCTTCAGCAGCGTTTTTGGATGCAGCCGTTGTCACGGCAAAATTGGAAACTCCAAAGACGGCAGACATTGTCTCGAAAAGAGTGGGGAGTTTTTATCGTAGTTGCGTGCTCGTTTAGACACCAAAAAATATTCACAAGGGAATTGGGACCGGCTATTCGCAGCAGCTAATTTCTGAACCAGCTACGTCATCGTCTAGAGAAAAGAGAAAATCGTATCCAATAAAATGGTCTGTAACGTTTCCCCTTTCCTGCTTCTGATCATCCAGTGAAAACCTTCCATTTTTAAATCTGTGTTTGAAAGGCAAATGAGGTCAGAGAAAATTTACAAGCATGGTGATCTAAACATAGCTTGTTTCTCTAGTACAATCATCTTATCCAACTTCAGCTGGATACGATTCACAAGAAAGGAGAGAGAGGAGGACCTCTTAGTCAAAATAATTACCCTGACCATCCTACAGGACATCCTCGCAAAAGCCAGGGCACAAAGTCACAGAGAGAATACCGAGGTGGTCCCTTCTGGGTTGAACCGCCGTCAACGTTTTTCGGCTCTTGACAGCGACCAGATCGATCGAACTATCGTTTGCTATCCTCGAGTATTTCTTTGCTTACCGTACCACATCAAAAGAGAGTTATTATGCCCCACTTGTAATATTGAATTGGTGATCAAAGAGTACAACAAAGGCCCGTGTGCATGACGTGTTATTGATATGGAAAGGTATATACATACACTCATACGCACACTCATAGCACACTAATATATATACTACTTCAAATTTTTATTAGTTGGTTTTCTCTTCTGTCAATTCGCTATATTGTTCGAAAAGCTCCTGCTGGCATACCATAGGTGCTCCTGCCCAACAGATAAGGGAACAGCTTTCCGACCATTTTGTAGCAGGATTTCCCGCATACCTTACACATCGATGTGCAATATCGAAAGCGTTATGAAACCTGCCCCGACCTGTTATGCAAAACCGAATGGATATTAAGCGTTTCAAGTACACTTTACGCGAGCTATACACACTTCGTCATGACAGGTTGGAGCTTCAGTATCTGAATGGTATGAACTACCGTGCCCAAAGCCAACGATTGCTGATACCCTACGAAATATCAACCAGCATGCACCCTTTCCTCCATTCCATGAGAAAAAAGGGTACACTGGGTTTGTTGTTGCAGCGGCTTATTTGCGCTTGATGCATACCAATAGTTTAGACCGGCTGAGATCGCTAATGAGCAAGCAAATGATGACCCTTGATGGGCAAATTCTCGAAAGTGATCACTCCTTTAAGATCATCAAGAAGCTGGCCAAAGTTGGAGAAGCTTCAGTATTCAGTGCTCTTTACAGCTTCTGCAATGAATACGAAGAGATCCATATGCAGCAACCAGCACCAACCGAATCTCTCACGCACCTTCAGACATCTTTCCGAGTAATGGCAAAGTCGTGCAAGCTGTGTGGCCAAAAACTTCCTGAAGTGTTTCTTCATTGATAATATCGAGGTTGATCGCCAATTTTTGGATAACGTTTTGCCGTCCCTTCGTTGCGATATGGAGCTTATGACTATGTGATCCCACAGCAATCTCTCAAAGTGACGTTCATTACATGGACCTTCCAAGCGATATCGCCGTAAAATATACATGGATAACCGAGGAAGCTAATGTCTTTCTCGGTACCCTAATGAAAGATACTGCCAATGGTTGCGAATGGAATTATAACCAAGCAATGCGTTTTGTGTATTATACCAATACTTGCATTACAAGGAGTTCCCACGCCGCTGAAGCTGTTACTACAAAGCTCTCTGGCCCTGAAGTCTGGGCGAAGCGTGGGTGGGGATCTTCAAAAGCTGAAGCGAGATTTGGCGTCAACCATTCTGGAGCACTAGAATCTGACTCTTTCTGTAAAATGAGGGGTCTAATTGATAATGGGAAGGGCAGTCTATCCAATATCTATGAGGCTGTTCTCGGTGCTGGCCTTAACAAGGAGGCCAGTGTCCGACTGAGCAACTGCGAATCGCCTTGGCTAACCGAAATGCAACTCCAGTATACCTGGGCCTCTATCGCAATAAACAGACATTTAAACACACATTAGTCCTGTCGGTCAACTGATATCTAAACCCAGTCTGGTATGTTTGTTTCACTCTATCTTTAAGTCTTCAAGAGTATATGCGGCAAACGGTCAGATCGATACCACACGTGACACCTGTATAACGTTTTATTTACCGCCCAATATAACACTCGGTGCACTAAACAGAGTGGTCATCACAGGGCATTTATGGGAAGGTTAAAGTTAAAAAGCGCTTCCTCGAGAAAGGCCGCTAGTTTTAACTGGGAAATTTCAAGCCTAAAGACACTGCTCTCATTTAGCACGAGGAAGAATTAAAAGTACAAGCCTCGAGAAGTATATATATCCAATGGAGAGGATGACATAATAGAAGAATACCTGCCAGACTGAGAGTTGCTAAACATTGGCATCAATACGGTCGATGAACCTCTGCAAGTAAAAGTGAGACGGGCTGAAAACGTTGGAAAATATCGCCGAACTTCTTATACCGGTACGTTATACTACCCTTCCGCTAAGTGTGATATAACCCGTATTTACTCCAGGGCTATCTGAAATAAGTCAAGGGCGACATGGGCAAGAATAAGAGAGGAAGAAAGTGCGGTGATAGTTGGCACCGTTGACACTGCATCTTTGATAAAGTGCCCTGGCAACATTCCATCGCTCTGTATAGAGTCGTTGCACTAGCGTGCTCGATATCATTTTGCCACTTTTGCCGACTATCCTTCCTTAATCCTACCATTTCCTAGTTAGTCTTCTTCCTTTTCGTTCTGTTTGAGTTTATTGTTGGTCAGGTTGACTAGATAGATTTTCTCCTGTTTGTCTTGGATGCGCTCTTCCGCCTCTAATAAATTGACGCTTGTGACGTCCCTAGAATGTCCGAGTGCGCTCATGTTAGCAAACAATACTGCCACCTTGAGAAATGTTCATGTCCTTTATATAGAACTGCACGTCGCCGGTTTTTCTTCCCCTTTACACTTCTTTTTTCTTTTCCGGTATTTATATCACACAAGTAAGAGAGGTTATAACTTTGACCTCATCATACTGCATTTAGAAATTCTGCTGTTGAACCTTGTCGATAGAACTTTGCTGTGTCAAGTGCGATTTTGTAGAGATCCGAATGCAGTTCACGTTTATACAATGTCGCTCAGTAGAACTACATACCTCTAACTAAATGATAGAATCTATCATCCATGGTAGATTGTGTAATACTGACTCGTTTTGGTATTGTAAACATCCATCAATTCGATCGTCTGATATATGTATTGGTGATAGATTTCTATTTTGTTGGAAGTGCAATGGAACACTATATGTCATGTTAGATACACGCAAAACAAGTATTTTCAACATCATACCACCGGTCAGCATGCCACATACAACTAGAACTTTTGATTTGCCTTCTAGCGAATGCGTCCAGCATGAATCTCGGCATTTCGTCCCCTTTTTTTTCCAATTCTCTTCGGATTGATTCGGTTCTAAAAGTTAGCAATCAAGTTGAGGCAGCTTACCGGTATCGATTTGGCCAATCTTTGTCGGTGCAGCACTATTCACTCTCTTTACATTGTTGCGCTTGAGGTTCATGACGCGTACAAAAGTATGAACGATTCTAATGTCATTCGGATACCATCAAAGTCCTATGTGTAAAAGGTAAGTAACCCACCACACCTGGCCATTTTTGCATGTATAAACCTTACATACTGGCTTTCCTGGCCATTTGCAATTCGACTTTGACGACCAACAACGTTTTCAAGTTATTGACTATACGCCGTTTTTATACCATAAAACATGAAGAATATTGCAGCATCGCGCGCATTAAAAATGCGCAAACGAAATCAATGAGTCTCTTTATGTTCAGAATACAAGTATAACAAAAGAGAGCAGAGGGTATTAACACAGAGAGGATGCGAGGGAAAGATGCCTTTATTCGACTCGATAGAGAAGATATTTATACTGATATGTTCGGCTAACAATTCTAAAAGAGAATAATGGTTAGTAATATAGAAAAGGGCAATAAACGTCAACCCGTAAGTTCACGGGTATGGCATGTACTTTGAAAGAAGGCATATAATAGCTTGATGGCTCCTGTCTGTAAATATTGTCCTTGCAGACAGGACTGATGATCAGGTTTATCGCAAGAATGGCACATTTCATGTTGATCCCGATGTTAGCCAAGACAGAGCAACACAAGGCTGATATTAATTGGGTAGGGCCTCGTAATTAGTGAATCCTATTGTGGTTTTCCTTGGCATAGATCGTAAATTGGTCTCTGGAATGGTACGCGACTTATTTGTAGAAGGCCTATGTCTGGTATTGTGAAGACAGAGACAGCCATAGATGAGAGTCAGTCAATGTTCAGAAACTCGATCCTCTTTCTTCCATTTTCCCTATTCGGAAGCACAATATAATAAACCCGGGATAATAGAGGGAACTAGAGTATACTAACAGAGGTCCTTTTCGCATTATGTATCCATGTATTTATTATCTTCTATTGGCCAGTTTTTGCTAGCTTAATTGTAACACAACCGGAAGTGTTTCCTGGTTAGCGCATCCAATTGGGAAATGATCAGCAAAACGGGGTCCGAAATGAAATAATACATGCCAAGAAAAAAGAAATAAAGAATGATTTACAGAAATAAATGAAACGAACACAAGATCTTTATGCCAGTTGTGCTGTGTATGCGTGATAGCTATAAAATGCACCAAAGATCAAGAACAAGATGGCACCGACAAAGGTAACTGTGGGATAAACGGCAATGTTTAGGAAACCCCGCAACCCATTAAGAAGCTATCTATCTTACCTGTTCTGACTGAGATCTTAGCAGCTAACATTCTTCCACCAATCACTGCCAAGGCCGTACACATCGTATGACCGATAACAACGCCTGCTGTCACCCAATAGACATCCTAGATAATTTTGGTATCAGCTAATTCACCCTTATTCAATGATCACAGTGACTCCATCTTACATTGGCAGCAGCAAGTGCAATAGTGGATATTTGAGATCGATCTCCCCATTCACCCAAAAACGTCAAGACAAAGGTTTGGACGAACACAGGTGAAAAGACCAGCTGCATAAGGTTCATCAGACCCTCCTTCACCTTCTCTGTCCTCGAGGTTTGCTTGTGCTCTAATCCACCCACTTCAAGCGACTCAAGGCGATTGACGCGATCCCGATCTTCCACTACTTTGAGTTCTTCCTCCACCTCAGTCATCTCCTCCTGTCCTTCCTGGTCATCCATGTGGTAAGCTTCCCACATCATCCTCACTCCAAAACCAAGGAACAACAACGCAGCCAATATATCAGTGTACTGTTTGGGAATCAGGTTGGGAACAACATGACCAAGACAAGCCGATAAGACGGACATAAGCGCTAACGAACAAAAGGCAGCAGCGAAGACAACCAAGCGTGAGTGTTTCATCGCCATGATGGCCGCAATCAGAAAAGTCTTGTCGCCAATTTCAGACACGATAATCATAAGCAACGAGATTAGGAAAGACTGGTCCATGGTAGCATCTTCTGATTCGGACACGTCTTTCCATGCTGGTTCTCCCATCTCTGATGGTGTTGATGTCGGAATCAACTGAACAAATTTAAAAGGGACGCGAAGACATGTTAGGTAGATGAAATGCCATGTGGTCAATATCTATCAGAGTCTTCTCTTCATTACCTCTTCAAAGTGTTCGTCTGATTGGGCATTGGTTGTCTTAGTGAGCAAGAGCAATGCCAAACATGCCCATGGTAACCAATGGCGACTCATCTCTGGAAAGAAAAGAGGGGTTCGAAAAGAATCAAACTTTTTTTGGATTTGCGGTACATGCTAGATTTAGTAAGGTAAAAACTCCGGTTGTCTCAGTTATGATCAGGCACATAGCATCCATCCGAAAGCAATATATTTATTCAATGCAAAAAATAAAGAGTTAAAGAAAAAGAACTATACTATTTACTAGGATAAGACTATGGGATATCAACATTCTTTTGCGCTTTGGCTACACCGTGCCATTGGGATGATGATGGCGAAGAAATGAAAACCGCGGGCGTAGACTACTTCGTCTTGGTCGGTGCTGCCGTTTTCGCTCATTACTAAGATCATAACGTAAAGCGTAATCCAAAGAGCGGAATACTTCGTCGTTGATATAATAGGCCTGAAAGAGCAACTCAAACACATGAAGGCGTTCTTCCAGTCGGGCCATCCTCTCGTCATTATTCTCATCTTCCCGTTCCTGTTGCTGATCCTCATTGAGTACAACAATGGTTTTCGATTCATCCTTGGGGCGTGCTTGACGCGGATCCGTGTAAGATCGCTTGATTTCTGCCTTGTTATCGTTAGGAGATATTGTTCCCACCGAAAAGCGACGGTGAACTGGTTGGACGATGGGCACATGGACTCCTTTGGGAAATTTTGAACGTAGACCGTGCAATAAAGAGCGCCGCATTTGACCGACAGACCAACGGTGAACAACACCCCAAGGTGATCGAGGTCTATATCCAAACAGGCATGCCTGCAGCCCAAGAATGAGACCAAAGATACCACCAATGATTCCCATGGCATTGACGAAGGTGAATGCACGCTGTTCTCTGTACACAGTTACATCAAAGCTGCTTGGAAAGACATGTAGAGAACCTAATGGCTGAGGATAGGATGTATAAACTGTATCCGCGTCTTCTAATGATTTCTCAGTAGAGGCTTTGCTGTCAACCTCAAACATCAGTGCCCTCATAGCCGCAAATCCGACGTAGTTCCAAATATTGAGTTCCATCTCCTCGCGCTGGACTAACTCGTAGCTTGCCGTACTAGCACTATTGGGATCTAGATCATAAGCATTGCTCGTTCGCATATTCTCTTGTTCCGCAATCTGAAAAGCAGAATTCTCAGAACTTGAGTACCACTCAAACGGGATATGGAAAGGATCCTCTATGCCATAGACTTCAAAATTAGGATCATGCATCTTGTTATAGAACACAATGTGAAGTTGCGAACGATTGGATGGTATATAATCGCCGTAGTAATAGAACTTTAAATACGTCCCGTTGCTCTGCAGTCGATCACTGCTCTGGCCAAGTCGAAATGAAGTCGGTGCGTGGAAGAGATAACAGAACAGCTTTGATCCGTAGTAGGTGAGCCCTACCTGGACTTGATCGGTGACATTAAAGATATACTCAGAACATGAATCACCAAAATCTGTTGCACACTGCATATAAGGTGCTACTGCTGTACTACTCGGTATCCAGCCGTCAAAGCAAAACCTTATGTCTGGCGACTTTCATGAGTAACAAGCAATGTTACCTATACTACCGAACAGGAACGTTACCTGGAACATCCACAGTCCTATCTGGGCTGTGTATGTAATACTTCTGGTCAATGACCGGACTGTCTCTCATCTGCAACATTAGGATAACTACAACCGCAATAAAAATGGCCGTAAAGAAGAGGCAAAACACAAGCCGGCTAAATTCCGCCCACACCGGTTCTCCAGCTCTATGGTTTTTCCGATTATTCTTACGGAAGAAAGAGATACACAAAGCTTATACTGTATGGTATCTTTCTCCATTATCAGTTTTTTTTTTACCTTGGTTTCCACACGCCGTTGGTAGCATTCTTGAATACGGTTTTTGTGCGTACACCAAGTTTCTTTCCAAGGAAACAGAGCAGCACAATAAGAAGGGAGCCAAGTACAGCTCCCAATACCGTCATACCGACTATCAAGGCAATATTTTCATTATTGTCACTTCCTGCATCAGACTGCGACAGGAAAGGTAGCCATTGGCCATTATAAGTATCGAACACATAGAGTCCATCGTGTACCGTGTGATAATTAATGCCTATCCCATTTACTGTTTGCTTATGTATGATAACAAACCATGATACGTACCGAAACCAAACACCATCTTCGAGTCATTCACGACAGCAGCCGATGCAAACGAACGTGGGAACGGTTGGTTTCTGGAAGGTACAGGAATTAGCCATTCCCAGCTGGTGGTATTTAATACTGCTGTCATGTTAGCAAGGTCTCCAGATGCCGAAATATAAGATTGAAATGGCTGCGCTGTGCCATCCTGACCTATTGATCGATGTATGTGAGATTTCTTCTGTTAAAATTGAATATGAAATATAAAACGAACCACCACAGATGACGATCAAGTCCTGTTTTGCTATGCAGACGTATCAGTATGCATGGAACTCAAAGAGTAAGAGGCCTAGAAAAAAGAGGTGCTACTTCACTCGTGACAGCAGTGTGGTATATGCGTGGGCTCGGGATAATGGGTCCAGTTATTGACTGATTTCTCCATATACGGTTCACGGTGTCAAACACGAGAGCATGATCCATCGACACTAACGTCTTGTCCAGGACTGGATTTGTAGTGTAATTTCCAACGCAATCATAGCCTCCCAAAATCACCATCAGTCCGTTGCTGCCATGAATAAATGACCAGATGAGCATTTTAGCCTTTCTTTAGCTCTGCAACGGTATATGCATATTTCGTATCCATTCTATCTCTATTCACAAGCTTAAAATGCTTGTTACCTTGTACTGACCTCAGCATACTGGCTGTATGACCACATCGTGGCGTGCTTTGATATGTTGTAAGATCAGTCCACTCATTTCGTTCGATGTCATATTGCCAAAAATCGTCATATAAAGGACCAGTAATGTTCATACCGCCATAAAGATACACGGTTGTTTTATCTGGAGTTAGGGCAGCCGAGTGCCAAAAGCGTTCCATAGGTGCACCTATGGTTTTCTGGAGCGGTGTCCAAGTGTTATTTGCAAAGCTGTATTTATAATACCGCAGTGGTTCGGGTGGTAGTGTCGAACTGACGTTTACAGGAAGATGGCCTCCAAAGGTCATCAATGACTGGTCATTAGGGCTTATCAACTGGCTAAATAAAAGGGATGGCGATGCATAGGGATTTGTTGGTATTTGCGAAAAATTGGAGAGAGAGTTGGACAACAGCCAGAGTGCTTCCGTATTCCAGACGGACGTCAAGTCAGAGTATCCTCCATAGATATAGATTGTGTTATTGATGGTGACAGCGGAGGCACCATAAATGGTATGATCTGTAGGTCGTAATTCTTCGCCTGCTGTCACTGGATGCACAGTAGCCATGGTTAATTATTTCCTCTGGTTCAGTGCTAGGTTTATATACCCAAGCAAGCTACTACATACAAATAACGAGGATTCACTCATGCACAGACAGAGGTCCCGACTGATGCATCGGGTGGGCAGAAGTTCCCTTTTCCTCAAGTTGCCAAAAAGTCAATTGAAAAAAAAAATTCTGGACATTGGCTCCAATCAAAAAGTGGGTCTTAATACAGACCGTATGATCTTCCTCTCTTCTGCTACCGGTACTTTGATCGGTAAAGGAATAAAAGACATTCACGCGCTAATTGCCGACCCTTTCATGGAATCGATCAGTCGCATTGTAGAGGGACACAGATCTCTAAGGGTTAAAAAACGGATAAAAGAGGGACAGTGTCTCCTAATCCATAACCATTACGACCGAGCGCTTCAAAAAAGATCTCTGCTTTATTTAATCTAGTCAGAGGCACTCGAAACAACCGAAGAGTCATCCTCTTCACCCTCTTCATCTTCTTCATCAACCACACGTGGCACTGCCGTGGTCTTGCCGTTGCTGCGTGCGCTTGGGCAATCACGCGATATGTGGCCTTGTTCGCCACAGCGATAGCATGTCTTGACAGATTTGTCGATTCCACCGTGCGATGCAGAAGGGCAGTCGCGGGAGATGTGTCCGAATTTCCCACAATTGTAACATTTTACGCTGTTCGCCTGGCAATCACGGGCAAAGTGATTGTAACCTTTTTGTTTTTCTTCATTAATAACCCGCAAAAAAAACCATCCTTATGGAATAAACATACCGCCACATTTGTAACAAATCACTCGGCCTCCAACAAAGCCTCCACCACCTCCTTGTGCAAAACGAGGGCGGAATCCTCCATTGCCTCCACCTCCTCCGCGAGGTAAAGTACTGAAGTGAATCTGATTGCAATTACGAGCAATGTGACCCTTTGATATATGCAAAAAGAAAACAACAAGTAAAGAAATAAAAGAATACTTGTTTTTCAGACAACTTATCCAATGGCTTATCCAACAAACCTACAAATTGTCCGCAATTGTAACAACGACCTTTTGGTCTTGTTCCCCCACCGGGCCCATGCGCAGTGGGACAACTTGCTTGAATATGACCCACTTTTGTAATTGACAAAATAAAAGTGAGCAAACTTCCGTGGGCAGAGGATAAACAATGACATGACGAACAACATACCACCACCACAGGCATAACATTGCTTAGCGTCCACGCTCTTTGGTCGAGAGCATTCGTTGGATTCATGGCCAGGCTGTTTACAATTGTAGCAAAGTCGTTCTGGTTCTGGACATACGTCGGCAAAATGACCAACTATGATGGTCAATAAAAAAAGACGAGCATCAATGCAATGAATTACGCGTCGTTAAATTGTATCTTTTTCTGTCCGTTTACCGTTTCCACATTTAAAGCAGCCTCTTCTGGAAAACACCATATTTCGTTTTCGTACCAACTCTCACTCACTCGCAAAAAGATAAAACAAAGAAAAACAAATTTTTGCTAAAGATTGTCAATCAACAAAAACTCCCAATCGACTCCGTCAACTTGGCAACGAAAGAAAAGGAAGATTCAGACAGAAACAAATGGCGGACAAATAATTATTGGTGTGACCCAAAAAGAATGCAATTGGTACACTCGCATAACCTGCGATACAGCGTACAGTCAGCCGTGACAAAATAGTTTGCTTTAACATCGGCAGGCTTCAGTTAGCTTACCTTGAATATGACTTATACAAATCTGGCCTTTTCCGGTTGTGTAGATATGTGGATAACTTTTTATTCAAGTGATTTAGCCATATCCCTTTGTAGATATTCTCTGCTGTTTCATATTGAATACAAACGGTGACTTCAGCAGAGACTTATCTTGCAATCTTAAGTTTAGTATATCATGGTCGTTGCCACTACCTGTTACTTATGCTTCGTTTGATACATAACAGACGGTAATCTGCACTAGGAGTTTGCTCGCTTTGCCAGACCCCTTGCATCATAGAAATAGCGATTAACTCTTGAAATCTCTCTTGACAAATACACAAAATACATTCTATCTATTTCTATATTGAGTTCTTACATAGTTACAGCTTCCAATAACTCTCCGATAATATTCTACACTTTGTCAAATCTAATTAGATTTCATTACGTTCAAAGCACTATTTGTAGATAGTCTCGGTGTTGATAGATCTCCTCGCGGCAATAGAAGGCAAATGCCATAACAGTTACAAGGCTCATTAATGTAAAATTTTAATGCGGATGGGACAGTATGCTTTTGGAAAACCAGAATTAATTTTGGACTTGCGATATCAAAAAGGAGACTTGCTGTGCAGCTTCTGTAAGTCGCACTTCTTGTTCCGCACCTCCGCCAAAGTGGCCTCTGTCCAAATCGATGCTAAGGAACACCGATCTGGATTCCTCAGGTGCCTTATTTCGAAGTCCAGCTACAAACTTGAGTGGTTGCCAGTAGGCAACACGTTGATCTTTGAGGCCAGCAGTGACAAATAATGAAGGAAAACCGGTCCCCTTTTTTGGAATGTTTTCATAAGGGGAATAGCTTTCGATAAGTTTATAGGCCTCAGGATCCTCGGTAGGATTTCCCCATTCGGGGTATTCAACCTGGGTCAAAGGTAACGCTGGATTCAGCATAGCCGACAAGGGATCCACGAACGGCACTCGTAGCACAAGCGCCTTAAAAAGATCTGTCGCAAAGCTTAAGCAAACATGTACACAAACATTGTGAGCTACCTGGTCTCATATGAGCCATGGCACCTATTCAAGACTATTAGAACCGTACAGAACCAAGAGATAATATTATTACCAACTAAAAGACCGCCAGCACTTGTACCAATAGCAGCCAAATGTTGTGGCGAAGTCATCTTGCTCTTAACCAAGTGTTCAGCGACAGATATAAAGTCCCAAAAGCTATTCATTTTGTTCTGTAGTTTGCCTCCTTCGTACCATGAGCGACCAAGCTCACTGCCACCTCTATCAAAGCAGGATGAGAATTCTTTTTCCGCCCTATAGCCATTTTACCTCACATGAGCAAGCGCAATAACCCAGCCTCTCTCTAGCAGAGGGAAATGTTCAATGCGAAAATCAACTTCTGTTGATACACCATAGGCTCCATAGGATCTCATTAACACAGGGTTTCTATATAAGCAATAAATGACACATGTTATCTCGGAGCATTACTTCACCTGCCGTTCAGCTCCAACCCTTTTCGGTGAATTAGAGTGACGGGAATTTTCTCATGGTCATGAGATCCTACATGTATTTGCGTACACATGTATTTAGACGTGTCAAACCCTAATTGCTGGCTGTCAAAAATTACAAAACTTATGAACGCGATATTTACCTTGAATGGATTGGAAACGGATGGTTTTTAGCTTTCTATCAGTCATATCATATTCATAGGTTGACTCATGAGCAAAGGGTGAAACTATAGAGAAACGGAAAGTATCCGTGTTGAATTCCTGCTAATATCGTAAGAGAAACATAATGAATTCAATAAGCTTATTACCAAGTTCGTTCCTGGAGTCACAACACAGAACTTCTCCGGTAGTTCTATCTCATGTGTTGTCTCATTCTGCAGATCATGGCATAGGATCATCGGCAAGCCATCGCGGCGACCATAAATGACAACATGATTCTATAGGTAGCGCCGTCATCAACAATAACTGCGCATCGGAAAAGAAAAGATTTGCTTATTTACTTACCTGAAAGAGATCAACATCCTCGATCTTTTCTGTTGGTTTCATTGTAATCACATCTTTCCAATTCGATTTTTCTATGCAATCGTCGGGAGCACATGCAAGTTTAAAGTTTGTTGCACCATCAGCGTTGGTTAGAATATAGAACGTGGTCTGAAAGTGGGATTAAAGCCAGGGAGAACTACCGAAACTCTTACATTGTGATGATCAACGTAGTATTCGAGGCCGGGAACACGCGGTTTGATTAATTTAACTTCAGGGAATGTTTTCGTGATATCATGGTTGGCACTAACCACCCGTACCTCTGAAGAGGAAAGCGAGTTACAATTGATGGTGACATATTTCTAGCTACGTGTTATTGTTCTATGGTCGATATAGAATCTCAATGAATACCATATCCTTAGTACTGGTAATGTCGACAAATACAGTATCGTCAAGCTCTTCGTATATTAGTATGTCTTCCGACTGCTCCGTTCCGAGGCGATGGGCATAAACCTTTCGATATAAGTTGGTTTATTTATTTTTCTTTCTTTCTTTCGCGATAGTGATATTACCCTGTACGGTCGAAGCTGTTCGTTCGGCACGGTATAATACAGCGTTTGGTCGTTTGCCCACACAAAATTAAATACATCATCCAACACCTCGTTCTAGGAAGTAGCTCATTGATATCTGGAACCGACTTACAATGCATTACCTTCCAATGTTCTCTGCCAGCTAGATCCTTAAAATGGAGTTCACCATACTCTACCCCTTCACGTTCAGTATTGTAAGCAAACACAGTATGATCAGGAGACAACAAGACTTTTCGGATAGACATATTCATTGTCTTTAAGAAGCCAGAATTTAGGAGCACTTGCTAATGAAAAAGTGTTCAATCAGAAGTCGAGAAGTCCATGCTTTTTCTTTACCTCTGGGGCATCCCTTCCTTGACCAAGCGGTTTTCGTAGATAAACCATACCATACATAGATGTGGTGGAATAATATTCGTATCCATTAGCGACCGTTTTAATAGGCGGCAGAACTTTGGGTGTAGATAATCGGCGTTTCATTTCTTTCAGTACTATCCGCTGCAGAAATCGGTGTTTGCGCATCGCCTGTTTTGTCCACCTACGAAACAGTTTGACCGTCAAATTTGTGCAGGTTAAAACAGAGCATGAAATTACTCATTCTCCTCGTGGATATATGCTGATAACATCTGTTTGCAATAATCAAGTTTAAGTTTAGCGATATGAACTTGCAAGCGTATCCTGCTTACAGGGTGATCGGGATTTTCCATCCATGAAAAATAGTCGATTCTTTTCTTTCCATGGTGGGTTTGCACGTCTGCTATGGCTTTGGGAATTGGTGGTTCAATATTTCTGTATCATCAATCCACTAAGCAATCTGAAATACGACTTTAAGCGGTGGTACCTGTTGAATGCTCGTTTTAACGAAGACAACAACGATGTGGAATACGATCGCCGTGAGCAGAGTACACTTTTACGGAATTTAGTATGGCGGCGAAACCAGAAAAAGTGTCTCACAGCTTACAGGACACGGCCTGTTGAGAAATGACCAGCACCGATGAGATTCATGTCTGCTCGTCTCGACAGGATTCTTTTTTCCTCGAAAAGTTAAACTTCTTGAAAATTCCCGGGTGACTGCTTACTTAATGTGTTTCCAGTAAGAGTATCACAAATCCTATTCCTACTCCTTGCAGATACCTTTGCTTCACCAAAAAAATTGTGAAAGGAGCCGTTTATGTGAAGAATTATTTAACCATTTGACTTCTGGGAAGCAATTTATGCAAAAGATTTTCCGTACGTGTTAAAATAGTTTATCCTAAATGACCCTGTTTTGACGATAGCAAATAATGTTAATAAACCTCATTTGCTACTTTTCGCCTATTGAAAGGAAAAAGCGCGTGTCATTCCAACTATATGTTTGAATTCTTTTCGCTTCTGCAGTAACACATTGAAGCATGTTTGTTTGTTGATGAGGCAACGCTTAAACGGTGTGGCTGTTTGACAATACCCGCGTTCATGTGATATAGTGACAGCAATTCTATAACTGCCCAGAGGCAACATTCACAAAAAGCAATCTTGCTTCTTTCCCCTCTACTTAACTATGGAACCGGTGATAGTCCTAACCATTATAATCACCATCCCTCTTGCAGCATACGGTGGCTATTTATCTTATCAGTGGCTTACTGAATGGATTGAAAGGAGACGGGAGTACAAGGAATATGAGGAATATGTTCGTCAGGCAACAGAAAAATATCAGAGCAACACGTCAGCTTCCTATGAATATCGTGGATGTCAGGAAGATGATGATACTTTTGCTTATACCAATTTACAAACAACAATGGGAGAAAACCATTTACGCAATCGCAGACCTCATGCAAAGGTAAAAAGAAAAAAAGAGATATGCAATTTATGCACATTGCATGGGAAAGTGTTGGGTATTTATCAGTGATTTCAGATGGCAGATGGCAGCATTGATTATGAGCTGACGGAGCTACAGCAAAGCATTATGGACCGTAAACGATACTTACAAGAAGAACAAGAACGTCTGGAAGAAGCTGAAAAAGAATTGGAAAGGCGCCGTCATTACCTGGAGAGTAGGGGAAATAGTATCTTAGGAGTATTTGAAGATGAGCAGCAAGAGACGTTCGACGACTTTCGTCTCCATATGTCAATGATTCATCAGAACCCACCAGTTCTTGACAACCCCTTCGATGATAGTCATCGGACCGAAAACTCAGTTACCGAAAGGCTTAGTATCCCCACGGAAAAATACGCGAAACAACCTATTCCTGTATCTGCCGGGACCGATACCGTGACTCAACAAATTGTAAATATCCTTCCATCATCCCTCGCGGATCAATCCGATTCTGAGGAAAGCTGGGCTGCATTAAGCAAGGTGGTATCGCCGGAACAGCGAGAGAGAACACAGAGTGATTCTTCCGATATCAGCTTCTTGGCAACGAGGTCAGATAAGAGCTTCTCCAGCTTTGGTGTCGCAAGCATATCCGAACACGAACTTCGTTGACGTATGGCATGTACCAATGAAGGCTTTTTTTTTCTGTTCAAAAAACATAATACAAACAATAGCTAAAAGAACAACAAACAGAAAAATGATTATGATGAATACTTTTTAAGAAACTCCTCTCTCATTGGTGAGTTTTTCGCCATTATGATGAAACTCGGAACGCCGTTGATGACTGTATAGGACGGCAAGGAAAGGATCTTGCCGAGTGGAAGCTTCTTCCCTATTTTGACTAATGATGTTTTGGTGCCTTGGTTCTTCTCAAAGTAAACTTCTACATTATCTGCCGTATATATGTTACTCGCGTCCCATGGTGCAGGTTGTTCGAAAACGACTTGCAGATGATCGTAGAATGTATCATTTTCGTTGAATGCCTGGATATAATCGCTCTCCTTGTGTTCTGGATACAAGAAAAACACAGGCCATGACAAGCTGTCGGTCTCGGCATCATATTGGATGTTGGCACTATTACGTACATCCTGATCTTGTATGTCGAATTTAATTTTGCGTGTCTATATGCGAAAGCGGTAAATTATCCGAGTTCTGCGGTTTTCTGCAACAACTTTACTTCAAACGCTTTTTCCAACCGTTCCTTGGCTTCTCTTTCCTCACGTTCTTTCTTCTCCTTTCTTTGCTGGACCAATTCTATCTTTTTCTTACGCTGGATGCAATCTTCTCGTACTTTCTTTATCGCCTGATTCTCTGGATCCGCTGCAAGTCCGTGTTCGCAACAGTCATGAGCTTCATCGACGCGATCGAGGGCATACAATGCGCGTGCGGATCGGTACAGGGCCTTTACATTCTTGGGATTCAATTCGAGGCACTTTGCACAATCACGCAGGACGCGGCCGTAATTGGCTAATTCAAGTATAAGCTATTGAGCGAAAATAAAGATAGCCAAGAAACTTTACAAAGTTCTAAATTCACGGCAGCACGATTGGCATAGCATGCTTCCATTATTTTCACGTCTTTACAGTCGGTGTCGATCGCTTTGGTATAATATTCGATAGCATCCTGATACGAGGCTTTTCCTTGACGGAAACAATCGTTTCCTTGGTTTTTGAAGTTTTCGGCGATTTCTAGGCAGCAAAGGGTGCGTAAGCTTTTAAACGCGGTTCAAGAAATACTATGAATGAACCAAGCAAACCTTCCGGAGTGCCGTCGTATGCTAAAGATTGAAGAGCGCTAAGTGTTACGTTCTCCTCCTCGGGAAGATGTGACATAAATAAAGGGACCTTTGCGAGTTCCTCATCGAGGTTCTTTGGATCCATATAAAATGGAGATTTATATTGCTCAGGTCCAGCAGGCGTTGACATGATCGGTTGCGATGAATCCACTGATTACAAAGGGGTTCTGTGGGATTTCTGATTGCTTAATCGCCAAGTCACGATCCTTTACTTTTTCACGCGCAGCAGCCTTAATCAGTGGAATAGTCGAGACCCCGCTGTCCTATTCAGCGTTTCTTTTCTGTAATTTCGTCTGTGCACCATGTATCGATCGATGGCCACTTTAAGGCTAGCAAACAGATCGCTTACCAATGCAATTGATCGATCTCTTAATCGAACTGGTAATATTGCAAGGCCTTCGACGCAAGCATATTCTTCTCTGCGACGAACCCCAAGATCAGGTAAGTGTATCGCGCACAAACTGGTTGATGCCCTGCTAATCAGGTTCGGCAGGCCCAAGAGGTCGCATACTCAACCATATTGAAGATTTGAGAGTGAAACGACCCATTGGTGTTGCTACACAGGCTGCACCCAACCTTGCGGAGGCACCCGTGGCCTCCGAAGCCGCACAGACAGTTGCCGAGATCCCGCCCGCCAAGGAAGGACAAGTGATTACGCATGACTACCGAGGTGCACCATTGTTGGCTCAGTCGGCTCTTGTAGTAGGCAGAGAATTGGAAATGATGAACGTCTTTTTGGTAAGTCTTTCTCGGCTTTGTCTAAATTATGCATTATCATGTTCAGACCATAGCTGTTAAACAAATATCTGATGACAGGGTTATGAGCAAGCCAACCGTTACAAGATTATTGACCCTAATGGAAACAATATTGGATATATTGCCGAAGAAGAGGGTTCGATTGGCACAGCCATTGGTCGTCAGTTTATGCGCACTCATCGTCCCTTCAAAGCGACCATTATGAATTCCCAGGGTGAAGTGATCTTTAAGGTGAGTATATCTCTTTTGGATAACGGGGTATAGCTAAGAACAAAGCAGATAGTTCGACCATTTGCATTTATCAATAGCCGCATATACATTTATACCGCGGATGACATTCTTGTGGGAGAGGTTCAACAGCGATGGCATCTTTTACGAAGAAAATATGATCTTTTTGTTGGGTAAGTGTGGCGTCATATGTGGATCCACTTCGCTTAGTTTGATTAGAAATACACAGTTTGCTGCCATTGACACACCTACGCTGGGATGGGATTTCAATCTAGAGGATGAAAATGGCGGTGTTCTTGGCAACGTTAGCAGAAATTTCGTAGGATTTGCCAGAGAGGTAAAGAAATGACGTGAAAGGAATTTTGCAATGAACTTGTGAAGTTGCTTATCCTTTTTAACTAGATCTTTACAGACACCGGTGAATATGTGCTACGTATGGACGCTGTTGAGGGTAATTCTCGTGGAATGACATTAGATGAACGTGCTGTAACTCTGGCCTGCGCTGTGTCCATTGACTTTGACTATTTTTCGCGGCATTCTTCACACAGGTAATCTTCACGCTTACTTGATAACTTGTGTTAATGGTTAGGTAGCCATGGAGGTATAATGCCTTTTCCGTTCTTCGGTTATGGCGGCGAACGGGAAAGCCCATCTCCTACAAACGAAACCCCTTCGCAGCAGGAATCGCCATCCGATTGGGAGAATGATGATGATGACACGCCGAAAACAAACGAGTACGGAGATATCTGGATGGATGATGAAGCAGCTGGTGTGCAGAGCCCCGTTGATGATTTGCGTGGCTTCTTCAAAGACATCCTAGATTCCTGATTGGCATATTTAGCCATGTACCATTACTTCAGTTTATTCCATTGTGGTCCTTCTTTAACGAAAAGAAAAGAAGATTCCATGTGCATAAAGGGCGTCACTGCATTTTGCCAGTAGCAAAAGTTTGTATAACCATCCGACTTAAATTCTGAAATAAAACACAGCAAAGAAGATCTGCATTAGGATAATTCACGATTGTTAAAACGAATTGACTTTAATATAAGAGAACGCCAAACGTGTAGAGTAAAGGCTGAAAATCAATGGTCAAGGGGAGTGGGTGAATGAAAGCTTTACGTCCTAGTTAATGGGTTTGATCTATAAAGTTGCGAATGCTTAGTCCTCCTTTTCTCAAACCAAATATTTGTGCATGTTGATACATGTGTCATGATGGTTACCTTGAAATTCAGCGAGATCAGGGAGAAAACAAAAGCCTTGAGGTCTTGAACCAGATAATAGAATGCACGCAGACCGTTAGGATCTTGACTATCTTGAACCTCAACCAGCGAACCCAGTTTGCAGGTCTAACACACTAGCTGTCAGCTACTGGACATCCAGGGCTGACCAGAGGCCGCTTTAACTGTCATTTACCTCGAATGAGATGTGCTCATTACCCATACGAACTTCCAACTCTTGACTTCCAACAACATTCTTGGGTGGCCACTGTTGATCATCTTCCCTGTTGTGGTTTTACCGACGCATAAGCATTTCCGCATATTAATCTCGATGACAAGCTTCTTACTTCATCACTTCGCTATCCTGAATGATCCTCTTTAATTCGCTCAAAACGGCAGGACTGACAAACACTGTAACGGATGTCTAAGTATTGGTGCAGCATTTAAGCGTAATAACGTACTTTCTTTCCTGATCAAGCTGTCGTTTCGATAGTTGGAGTTGTTGGCGTATCGGCAATGACCATCTGCTCGAAACTCAAATTCCAAAAATTCGTGACCATATCGGCCTTTGTGTCCAGAGCTACAAGTGCCATCAGTAATTTCAATGAAAACAACTTTTGATTCCTTACTAATAGCGCACATAAAATTCATCCTCGCCAGCCATGGTGAATTAAAGGTTAATGGAAAATATGGGCAAAGTGAGACACACGCGTTGTTGAGAATTCAAAGCCACCACGCTTGAGAGGAGCGGCCATTGGAAAGCTTCTCCGCAAAGCATATGCGGGGGTAGGGACCGCAAGCTGGTAAGCCGACTTAGCCAAATCACCTATGCTTCTCACGCCTCTTCGTTCGCTTTCTCGAGTGCCTGCCATCCGTTCATTTCACGCGCTTGCCACTTCCAAGCACTTTGTTATAACGCCAGAAGTAAAAGAAGCCATTGCGGCCAAGGGTCCAGTCGTTGCTCTGGAATCAACTATCATTAGCCATGGTATATGCTCCCAGGCATATCTAGCAATACCTGCTAACCAACCCTTTTCTTTTTTTTCTTTTGTTAAGGTATGCCGTATCCACAAAACGTTGAGTGTGCTCGTTCTGTTGAATCCATTATAAGAGCCCAAGGGGCTATTCCCGCAACTATTGCACTGTTAGACGGGAAAGTGCATATTGGTCAGTGCACCGGGACCATAAACCAAGAATTTTTCAATCTTATACTTTATTTGAAACTTTTTTTGTTTAAAAATAGGTCTCGAGGACGAGAAGCTTGAACTGTTAGGGAAAACTGGACCAAAGGCACGAAAGACTTCTAGACGCGATCTACCCGTTGTGCTTGCTCAGGTAAGCAAATGAAAAGCAAACGGACATAAGCATGACTTTGAATCTCAATATAGAATGCTCCGGGAGCCACAACGGTAGCTAGTACTATGTTCCTGGCGAGAGCAGCTGGTATCCCTTTGTTTGTCACTGGCGGCATTGGTGGTGTGCACAGAGGAGCCGCTCAATGTAAGAAAAGACGCTCTTGACTTCTTAAGCTTACTTAGATTACAACGAAAGCTTTCGATATTAGCGCCGATCTCATGGAATTAGGGAAGACCCCCGTAGCTGTTGTTTGTTCCGGTTGTAAGAGTATTTTGGACATTGAGAAGACGTTGGAGGTTCTGGTACGTTAAGGAATTGGCGATATATAAGATGACTTAAATGTACTTTTTTCATACGTCTGTAGGAGACGCAGGGCGTCACTGTGGCAACGTTAGGCGAGAACAAACAGTTTCCAGCATTTTACGTTCCACACAGCGGCTTCGAGGTAAAACCTTTTGTTGCTCATGACAAACCTTCTATAACAAGATTTTTAATACTAGAGCCCCAGTCAGGTCGCAGATACTGCAGAAGCAGCCAAGACTATTTGTAAGGTTTATTTGATTATTTACTTACTTACAGTTTTCTATAATTTGCGTAGTCACGAACCATCAGCTTGAATTGAACAGTGGCATGGTCTTTGCTGTACCCATCCCTGAAGAATCCGCTGCTGATGCTTCGGCAATTCAGACGGCGATTGAAACAGCTGTACAAGAAATCAGGCAAGCCTTTAATGCAGCGTAATCCGAAAGTCAGCTAATTGCTTCAAAATTCAGGACAAAGGGAATTACCGGAAAGGAAGAAACACCATTCTTGCTAAAGCGTATTGCTGAGCTCACAAAGGGTGACTCCCTCGCAGCTAGTACGTATTACATCTCTTTTTTTATGAACTATCACTAACTTTGGCAAAAAAAAGATATTGCTCTTGTAAAGAATAACGCCAAGATCGGAGGAAAGATAGCAGTCGAACTATCAAAGCTCCGACAGCAGAGCTGAAGTACGATAGTAATTCTACAAGAAGACCTTATAGAAGACTTTCTTACAGTTTAATTTAGGTTGACTAATGAATAGAATACAACTACCATTAATGGTTTTCTGGGTTAACTTGCTCCAATGCTTGGACAACTTCACGCCATAAATGGATACCCTATAAATCATTAGAACATCGACTTGGCATGTCCATTACACTTACTTCTTCGTAGAACGTGACTTTACTGTCCGTGTAGCTCTTCAGTGCATCACTCATCTCGATTTCTTTACTTCGTGTGAAAAATTCGTCTTCCTTGGCTACTTGGTTGGAAAAGGCGACCGAAACATCATGTGTTTGTTCTATCGCACTTTGCAGCTGTTTTAAGATCTTTAGCATGCTCCCTACATCACAAATTCTAAATACGAACCTCGCGTATGCGCTCGTCTAAGCGAAGCACTTTTTCCCTTTTGATTTTATCAAGATCGGCTCCTCGAACTTCATTAATTTTGCCGGTGAAGAAGCCTGCGATATTGTACCCTTTGTCATTCGCTCGAGGATAAAGTGTCCTTTCTCGCTCCTTCAATGTGTACTGCTGATAATCGGATAACTCTTCAAAATCCAATTGTTTCTGGTCTCTTAGTTTCAGTACACCCTATTTTTTGTTTTATCATTCGTTAACACTTTGATGAATGTTCAGTTTCCCGATTACCTTAAGCACATTGTAATAGGCCAGATAATCGTGAATTTCGCTTATCCAGTTGCTGTCATGAGTCAACTATATCTGATGCGATTACAAACAAGCTTCCTGCAATTTCCCTTCTCTGAACGCACGCATGCTACCCGTCTCTCACCATTGTTCTCATATTTGAAGAATATCGATCTACGCCAGTCGCAAATTTCACCAAAGGTTCTTCCAACGTCGTTTCTAATTGTGCAAGTCCTCGAATACTGTTTGCAAATTCATCATAATCCCGGCATAGCTCTGACAAAGCTCTCTTACTCAAATGCTTCGCTTATCCTATTTTAACTTACCATCCTTCCGTTTATTCGTCCTCATCAACGTCTTCTCAAGCAGTTCCAGATTTTCTTCGAGCCGCTCAATGCGTCCTTTCATCTCCACAAAGCGCTCATCTGGTTTTCGGATCTTGGCAAAAGCGTTCAATAGCGAATCACCAATTGTGTCAATAATAGTTTCTTGTCCTTCTCGCAGCGCTCGAGCAGATGCATCATTCTGAACGAAAATTAGCAAAAGAAAGAAAAAAAAAAGAAACGGATATCCCGAGCTTACAAATTCAGAAGACTCCAAAAACATCAAGAAAAACTCGGCCCGCCCCAGGATCGGATGTCGTGCTATACGCTGAAGAAATCTTTCGAGGCTTTGCAAGCAAGGATGAGTGGCACTTGTTTAGATAGAATTAGTTACCTAACCCGTCGCTTCTCTATAAAATCTGCCCCAAAACGATCGCCTTTGACGTATTCTAATATCCATGTTATACCATGCTTGCTTTCCATATCTTACACCCAACCTACCCATACGGTGCTTATCTGGAAGAGGAGGGACAAAGCATGCAGGGTAATGTGTATATAATACGTTGTATAGCCAAACAAAATCTTGAAAGCGTCGACGCACTGACGTTTTCTGTAACAATAACAAATAAGTTCTAGCGTTATTAAATTGATAAACCGTTACATCGGATTGAATAAGATAGGAAACGAAGGTGCCATTCTGACTATCATTTTCTTTCTGCGGCTGGATCACTTTGACACGTTTCCATTCAGCCATGCTAGTTGAGGAGGAGGACTCTGCTTGAGATACATGATGAAATATAGCTGGCTGGGAGGATCCACGTGTATCGTCGGAAAGGTCTACTTCCACTCGTGCTGGTGGGGTCGCTGGTCTGGCATGCATGCCCTACTTCGAGTGGTAAGTCGCTACAGTATAACAGCAGAAATAATCAGATTCTTACGTTTGCATTTTGTTCATCGCTGTTTATGGCTATACGGTTAAAGGGGCCGTCGATTTCCGACAAGGGATCCGCAACCGAATGGTTGTTGTGCTGTTCTGTTCCGTCTTGAATGTCCCAGTCAACGTTGTCAAATTCGTTGGAGTACTTCATGGAGCTTCTTCTTTTTGCAGTACTAAATTGACTAGAGTATCGAGTTGTATTTTGTGTGTAAGTCTGTTTATGCGTAACTACCTCGTTTCTTTCTGAGAAAGATTTAAATAGCACTTTTTCATTGTCGCCCATGAATACTCAAATGGCGGTATTTGAATATTTCACATGGCGAGAACGACGGAAGATTTGGAACAATGACAAAGACAAGCCTGCGAACAAACAGAAACAAGAGCTGAACAATGTTTATAAGGGCTGCAAGATGATATAGACGCTGTTAATGCGTAATAATGCGCCATGGAGGATATCATCACAAGAGCCAACTGTTAAGTAAACCATACTGAAACACGGCATTGATTCCCTTTTCGGTATGTCTATGAGAGTACGTTTTGCGGGATTAGAAAAGACTTGGGGAAATAGGAATTCTTGGCTCAAACGCTGATCATATCACGTTGATCATTGCACCGAATCTTTGAAAGGGCTATACTCAGGATATACTACAATGGCTATTTCTACGAGTTCCTTTTGTTATGGTTATAAAACGCTCCTAGGATTTGCCTTGCAGCTTATGCTGCTTATGCAATATAAGCCTTACGCTATTTCAACATAACATTGACCGAAAGCCTGCAAAAAGATACCGTAGAAGTGTTAGGAAAAAAAAAAAGTTAGTGCTTTGCACTATAGCAATCTTCCTTGAAGGATTTAACTAGTAAAAATGATACCAGCAACCTACAAAAATCAAAACTCGCAGTGTATTGGAATTAAATGTCGCAATGGATGAAATTTTTTAATATCATCCTTTTTCTGCTTTGTTTGCGTCAAGCTTAGTTTATAAAATGCGCCAAGTAAATTTGTGAGATGCGACTTTAATTCTTGGAAATAAAGTACAGTGAAAAGATCGCTCTAACGTAATTTAGCATACTACAGTATACTTACAGGTTTTCTTAAGCTATGTAATATCTATCTATCTTTTTGTTTGATTGAAGATGACTATTCCTAACAAGCCCGAAAAAGTAAGAAGTGGATATTTCCTTGGGCATCTGTGTGTGTGTGTGTAGTTCTGCAGAAATTAGCAACAAAGCAGGATTTATTGATACGCAAATAGCAGCGCACCATCTTTTTTGGGAAGAAATTGAAATACCATACAAACACGCAACAAGCAACAGAACAGAACAGCAAACGCACAAGCTCATATAAGAAAAGTGTAACGCAAAGCACGCATATAGATGTATGTACGCGTGCTCAAGGCATGTTGATTTACAGTATGAGTGCAACTGCCACGACCATCAGGAGAGCTACCATTGCCTTTCCTACGGAAGAACGAGAGGCCGAGCCTTTTGCAAATATGCTTCCAGGTCCTTGTGGTTGGCCAACCCCACCTGTAGCCATTGGCCTAGCCGTTGTAGGTGTGATCACTGCAGCAGGCCGAACTTCGATAGGGATCGCCAGCTGGGTATTGGTAGACTTATCCATAAAAAGTACCTTGTAATTACCCGGCTTGACCGTTGCAGGGATGTTAAAGTTGATGGAATGTTCGTAATAAGTTAGGTTGCCTTCGTGCTTCACAAAGGCTTCAGTCTTTGATACGTCGGCTTTCTCTGCGATGATCAACGTTGTATTGTTGGATGCAACGGAAATGCTTGTGGGCTCTAACTCAATCTGCAGGTTCAGAGCTGCAAAAGTCATCTGTGAGAAACCGGCTTTGAGTCTTGTGTCATTCCTTTCTTACCAGAACTATCCACATCAGAAAATAAGCGATAAGTACAAGGCAGGATTTGCCCAATCACATAGGGGCCATTGCTGACAGGGCTTGTGACGTTATAATTCCTTGTGGGGGCAGTTAACTGACCAGAGACGGTTGCAATGGCAGCTGCGGCAAGAAAAGAGAAGAATAGTGAAGCCTTCATTTACGTGCAATTAGAAAGATGTATAATTAGATGGGACAAGAGATAAATAACAAAAAAGAACGATAGAAGGGAAAAACGACAAGGGGTCAAAGGAGTGTTGTTCTTTATATCTGGAAAAATAAAAATCTAAGGAGAGCCCTGGATCTGCAACTGCTTTTGGAATCTGTCATCAACCATATACATGCCCAAAAAAAAAAGGAAAAAAGGGAAAAAGTGGTTTATAGTCATAAAGCAGCTACTGACAATAAAGAATCAACTCTATTGTCGATTTTTTCTTTTTGCATAAAAAGACAAACGACTAGTAAGTGATATCTATTCACTAGCTGGAAGAGTTCTTTAAAAATCTTTACAAAACCCTGAGTAACAAGGGAACGCCAATCATCTTCATGAGGCACCGGTCCTTTTAATGCTGGATATTGGATAGTTTCAACGACAAAGAAAAGTATAAGTATATATTGATTATGGCATATATAAACCAGGATACAATCATAAAAGTTTTATATGTAGAAGAAAGCACTAGCGGACAAAAACAAAGTAAGGACAATAGGGATGTCCACGCTGTTTGCAGCGTTTCGGTCAAACGGGCCTCGGCCATTCCTTATGGGACCTGGGCCAGGTTCGGGTCCAGGACCAGGACCGAATGGACCGCCCGGCCCTGGAGAGCCGGGAAGGCCGGGATGTCTGGGAGGGGGAGGATGTTGTGGACCGGTAGATACCGAAGCATAAGTATTGGCGGCCGCCGAGTAGGGTGCATTGCCTAAGATACTGTTATAATTATGTCGATATGTACATAAAAAAGAAAAAACAAAGGACAGGAAACTCACCGCCATTCACAGCGATCCTATCTTTGGCGGACGGCCAGGGAGATGTAGGGGTGGGAGACTGATAATCACGATTGCCACTTGTACCACGACCACGATCAGGGTACGAAGTATCGCTTAGCTGAGACCAACGATGGTTGTCTTCATCATATTCATTTTCTTCGAAATCTTGCGCCACAGTGTATATTAAATTATTGCTTTTGGGGCAAGTAGAAATATGCAAAGTAAGTTACCTTCAGCATCTGCCAAATAATGCATGCAAGTCAGGGTAATAATAGCGAATAGGATAAGAAATCTGTTCAATCTCATGGTTTGATGATGAATGACCGTTCAATAAAACGAATTGATCTTTTTATAAGCCAAGGCTATGAAGCCGTTCATGGCTCGGCAGCTCAAATAATAATATGATCTTTAGCCCTTATCCGTTGGATTGAAATCGCCACGATTTGATTCTCTTTAGTGAAAGGAGCAAGTAAACACAAAAAAAGTAGCGTGCTGCATAAATTTAGATTTCTAAAGGGACAACACCCGTCTTTTCTTTTTTTTTTTTTGGTTCTGTTTCTTGCTGCAACTCCCCATTTATTTCCTTTTTTCCTTGTTGCAGTCGTCAGTTGGTCTTATTGTCAATGTTACTTGTAAATTCTGAAATAACCGATATACTCCTACGTCGGATATCCACAGCAACTAGATATGCCCCCTATTTCAGGGGTGGAGACACTTCTTGAAAGATAAACAAATTGAACAGAACACTTGCCGCTTGTCTAGTATCACTACATAAGACTCTATCTCGTATTGGATCCGGATAGATGACCATATTCATCCCTTGGGTTATGTGCATTGAAGTTGTGCAAACATAGAAATATCCTCTATGGGATTCGACAATAACATTAGAATCTTTTATCATATGCCGCATGATACTTCAATCTTGCAGAAAAGGCTAGCTATTGTATGATGCATTTTGTTTTCAATGCGAGATTGCTTTGCTAGAATTTCAGTGCTCATAGATCCCAGAGTCTTTTCCGCCTAACTAAAGTCCGATCAAACAACCATGCAGCATAAAGTCGTTCATTCTTCATTTTAACCTTTAAGGGCTATTCTCAAATATCCATATATCATATAAGAAGAAAGCATTATGGAAAAAGATTTTTACGTAGGAACCCTTAGTTTGCCTATCTGCTAATGAGGAGCAGCTTTCAATACTGCTTTTCGTTGAGGCAAAACGACCATCTAAGTTGCCTCTCAAGACCATCTCGATTGCTTCCTCCTCTTATACCAAGCTTCAGAAGTAGTACTTAGCAAGTTTTGCATAAGTCACCGAAATGAAGATGCTTCCTGGACAATAGAAACCTTCGATCAGCGTACGGTATCATTTCCTAATCCGAGCCGTTTACACATTGATGGCTGTGAACATTATATCTATGCTGAACAAAGTCCGAATGTAAGAACAGCAAAGAGATGCAGCTGGCAGATCTACACAAATTAAGCACGTTTACGTTTTGTCCAAATGGTACAATTTATTCTTTGATTCCGTTAAACTACAGTGATGCGTCCAATACTTTCTTCACATCTTCGTACACTTCTTCTACAGATTTTCCCGCATCAACCTGATATCATCCAAGCATATCAAAGGTTAGGTTCACAAAAACGAGTTACCAAATGTAGTTACCTTTCGCACTTTGTCCTTCTTTTCGTATTCTTCAATGACTGGGTAACTGGTATCTCTGAATGTCTCAAATCTCTTTTTGATGGATTCAATGTTATCGTCAATTCTTCCTGAGCTTTCACCGCGCTTGAGCAGTCTTTCTAACATAGTCTCCTCGGTACAGTCAAAGTACAATACGAATTGTGCGTCTACTACCTAATACCGCGACGCATTAAACATGCATTTTCATAGAAGGAAATTGCTTACTGTTTCTTCAAATTTGATTGCCTGATCCATCTTTCGAGGAAAACCGTCAATCAGAAATCTGCTCTTATTCTCTTTCTCAATAGCTTCCTTCATGGCATTCTCGAGCAATGCAATAGTAACTTCCATGGGCACAATCTGTCCCTCACGAATGTATGTCTGGATGAGTTCGCCATATTTCGAACCAGGTCGCTTTTGCTCTTCACGCAGTAAATCACCGGCTAAACCAAATGGAACCATACAATGAGCAACTCAAAACAAACCAAGAGAACTTCTTTCAATATACCTGACAGATGAACAAAGTCATAGTCGCGTTTCATGTTTGCGCACTGAGTGCCTTTTCCGGCTCCAGGGCCGCCTTAAGAGAAACTCCATAAGACCTCCATTTGGCTCATGCCATTCCACTCACCGAGCACAAAAATGACAAAAACGTCCTTTGGGTCAAATGTGGAAGTGGTCATGATGAAGAGAAAGAAAGCCTGCACTTCCTGTTTGAGGTTGCACCAGATGACGGAACTCTAAGCGCGGCCCTTATATCATGCAAACTCCACTTTTCTTGTTCTTTTTACTGTATGCATATACAGGAAATGATAACCGCATATGGAAACAAAATGAATAAAAACGGAATAAAGCTACGTGCTAATTGGAACAAACAGTGAGTGATCTCTAAGGTGATAAAGGCATTTACGCACCTGAATGACTTTGTACGACATTCCATGGTCCCAGGACAGCTGGCACTGGCACTTCAGGGACCCGCTCCGCAAACTCTACCCGAAAAGCAACGGAAAGAAGAACAAAAAGGAAAAGCAATACAACAGAGTCTTCTACTCATTGTCGTAGTAAAACTGGATACCGTGTATTCTAATTGCTAACTATTGCATTTGGCAGCGATTGCGTACCTGAAAATGGTCGGGATCGCATTGAAGAATTTTCCCAACGTCGTATCCAAATGCTGAATTGAGTTTCTTTGAAACTTTGTCATTTGTTATATAAAAAGTTATGGTTTCATTTCTTTTCATATGATAAAAAGTGGCATTTGCAGAACTGTACGGGTGCGCAAGTATATGAGACGATATTTTGTCTTCAAAGCGGAAAGAGATGACTAAGGCGTGAACTTAGCCCGATACATGCATAGCCAAAGACGCGCAATATCACAGCTTCAAAACTAGAGACCGCATATCCGCAGGTAAATGTGGCATGCTTAGAAGAAAGTTATCGCTAGGATTCCTATTTTTTGCACAGTTACGTTTCTTTACAGTTTTTTTGTTCAGCATTTCACCAGTTCACAGTGTACGATCTCACTATTTGTATGGATAATGGACAAGGAAACATTATTGATAAAAAAAGCCGACGAACAACGTACTTATACTTCTTACAGTCCTGGAGGCCAGACAAGACTCTATTTAGTGACAAATGATCCCAGCATGGCAGTTATTGATTTTACCAATACCACCCGTCTTCTATCATCACCGGGTGGGCAGAACATTTAACGGCACATTGGTATAGCCTTATGTCACTAATAGCATTGTCTACAATCTAATGAGGACAGAGTGCAATCTTTCTACGGAACAAGCATAGTTGCACTGTAATAAAAGGGCTTTTCTAGTATTAAATAAGGTATGTATCCGTTAACTTTAGAGCAATTTAAAGCAAGAAGACAAAAGTAGCAACACGCGGATGGGTTCTGTTGTATGATTGGGTGAGACCAACTAAAATGAGCGCTCGGCATGGATTAAGGTCCGGCACGGAGACTGTAACTGTTTATTGATAGATTAAATAGAGAAAAAGGTGGAATAATACCCTGTAGGTCAACCGCCGATGTTCTTAAGATATGTTGCAACGCATCAACAAAGCCTGCTTCTACATGAGGACTTTCAGTAGGGTAATAGTCCGTCTAATAACCTTTAATAAGGCGTTGAACTGTAGAAGAGAAAAGAATAGGATATGTTGCTTTCTTGAACAAAAAATGGGGTACTTATACTGAGGCCGCTTCAAACGTTTAGGATAGAGAATTATAACTGCTGAGAGGCAAAGAAGATAAAAAATGTAAATGTCTAATGATTCAAGTCTGGATCTGTAAGTAAGTTTGATATAAGCAGAAGGTCGAGAGATCCAAGTCTGATTTAAGGAGTTTTTCCTAGCAGCTCCATAACTTTCTGGTAGTTTTTATAGTTATAGGAAAAGCTAAGTAAATGAAGCTGTTACAATTGTAAAACGTCGATAACTGAAGTTGATGTTTGCTCATTCTGAAATAGTGCAGTATTTGGTTGCTTGTCTGTTCTCAAGGAAATTTGCCCATTCTAAAGTTTTGGAAGCGGTCTGTCTAAGGCGGGTTTCACTCAACTGTCGGAACCAAAGGGCTCACAGAATAACGCTGTTTTTCTTGCTTCTCGATAAGCGACAAAGAAATCGTGTACCGAAAGGCTTCGATACTCTGTTCTGAGCCGTCGTGCACGTTATCGCTACTGACATGGCACTGTTTTTAAGTAAATATCAACACGACATCATGTCTAAGGCTTTACGGAAACAAAGTATCCTGATACTAACTATTTATTTATTTGATTATACTGGTTGGTAAGCATAAAATCGTAATGTTGGGTGCCATCGCTAGCTCTAATATTTGTCGATGGAACTAAGCGTCAACCTTGAGGGTGAAATGGGCGCATGTAGGTTAACAATGGAACATTGAAGTAGTAGTTGGGCACATAAAATGGGTATGTACGACCATAGCAATTGTCTATCAGACCAGAGCCCGCCGAGTAACCGTAGCCAGTGTGGTAGGCCGCTGCCGCAGCCGATTGCGAAGCGTGCTGTCGGGGGGAATATATTGGATACCAGTTTCCGGTTTGGATTGGGATCCACGGACTATTACGACGAATAGATGGAATAGGAGTTCTTGCGGCACTGCCGGCATGAGAATAGTCAAGGTAGCTCGGGGTATTTCCCATAATTTGTTGAAGAAAACGGATGGATAAAGACAAGAGGAATGGAGGATGAGAATTTTATATACACATATTTTTCATGGTTGATTAGACCCTGAGATCACAAGGTTCATGGACGCTAGCCATTGACAAGGAGGTCACCGACATCAAACATTAGAAAAAATCCAACAAGATCTAGAATTTATTTCGCAGCCACGTTGCAACATCTGTTGCTATAGATTCATTTTCTGGATTTATCAGCCCCGGTATCTCTTGATCGATTTTTCGGATGGCATCATCAACAGCTTGATCGGAGTAACGGCATCCTACAACGGATAGATACATGTATCAAAAATTACATTGTTTTTTCTCCATTGAATTGGATTCTTCTTACCTCGCAATGCTACCGAGATAGCAGATACGACAGTCACCTCATGTGCACCAAGTGAAGTGGTGGACAAATCAGATTCCGTAATTATCCCGTGTTTAGATCGAATAAAGGCGTGCTGCTCACAAGAAACTGGTTGATTAAACCGAGACGGAACAGAAGCGTGAAAAAAGCAAAAAAGCAATGCATACCACATGACCCCATTCAAATTCCTTGTCCGCAGTATTTGTAAACTCGGGTGTCTGACCGTAGATCCAGTCCCACGTCTCAAGTTCTTTCTTCGTCACTTGTACCATCTCGGGAAGTTCCCTTATACGAGTTTCATCTAAAATGATTGGCTAGAATATTGATGTAAGCCAAAAGGCGCAGAGATCACACTACCCCCCCATACCTCGACCGGTATGTCATCGTTATAATCATGTACGAACTCTGCAAGAACAGCTTCGCAAAATTGTTGATGATCCACTGTATACGAGTATTCACGGAGATTCGTAACGGGGGATGGAACCGAAGCGACACCTTTTGACACAATACCTGTCTACTACCAACAAGTTCACAAAAAAGCACTCACTATAGGTCGACATCCATTGGCCACTTTACATTAGTCATGTTCTTCTTCGACAAACATCCTTTTAATATATCCGTATCGGTATCTATCAGCATAGTGCCATGATGGTATGCACGATTTCCAATAATCTTGTAGGCGCTTCCGGATACTTTGTACCCATCCACTACGATATCATGACGGTCGTTTACCGAAGCAGGAATGTCTAGCTCTTGAAGCGCTCTCGAGACAAGATCCGCATTTGCTCTCCGAGAAAATGCTTGCCGAGGCATAAATATAGTATAGATAGAGTTTCCCATATCCTGAACCAGCGGTCCGTATCAGTCAGAGACCTCTGTAAAGGTTCGCTGCACCCTTCACCCACTCACATGATATACCGCACCACCGCCTGACCGCCGGCGAACAAGGGGGATGTTGTGGCTGCGCATGAAACGCAAATTACACTCTTGGAAAGGATTCTGATTTCGACCGACAACCACACAAGATTTGTTACGCCATAAATATAAAATGTATTTTTCGGGATCTGTTTGACGAAGTAGCCATTCCTCAATGGCAAGATTCGTATAGGCATCATTGATGGTCGAAATATAACAATCGACTTGACTACTGCGTTGTGTTGCACTTGTACTAAAAGGCACAAACGACTGCATGGGTACAAACAAGGCTCGCCGCATCAATGAGGGCATATGCCGACTCAAAAGTGACATGTTGACTTCTTTAATAATAAGGACTCGGTACCTTTTTTTACACTGCCTTAATTCGATGGGACCGTCTATTCAATACCAGCGATAATAGTAAAGCCACAACTTTTTTCGGAAAAGAATGTCAGCCAATCACATCAACTGCATCAATTTCTTACCTAGAACTGCCAAAGGTTCGAAGCCTCCCTGGGTTGAAGAATTGAAGAAAAAGAAGGTGCCGAGCCCGAATGTGTGTTGAACATATGGGCGGGTTGCTACTGTCTTGCCACTTTAGAAGTGGATATCGTAGAATCGGCCTCAACCGGGTGTGTGTGTATCTTTTGCCTGACATGAGCGATGACCATCGCTGCTAGCTTCAAAACACCACTACAATGTGCCAAGGACGGACTATGCAGTCAAAGCCGGTATATAAGAGCTAGATCAGTAAAATATAATTGATATTTACCAAAAAAAGATTCCGGTTAAGGTCCACCTCTTGTGGAGGCCCAATTAACTATGTTGGCAATCTTAATCAGATCTCTCTTGTGCACGTCTGCCTACACAGCCTTTGGCGTGCCCACTGGACCCATATTTCTGACAACGTCCCCCTCTGTCCGTGTGTAGTTGCCCTACTAGCACATAGTTTGTATAAACGAGAACGGACTATCAACAATTTAGTATAGAAACCGTTTCATTTTCTCTCTTCCCTTTTTCCTCTCAATTAAAGTCCAATCGCCAAGATGTGACGTGATTCAATAAAATACCACAAAGAACCCCCCCCTTTGAGTAGCAAACGAAGGTGTAGAAAGCTGGCCCTTTCGGATTCCTTCCTTTCAACAGTTGAATCCATTCCTTTGCATCCTAAGCCTACTCGAAAAAAAGTCTTATCCATCAGCACATCTGTATAACACACGATTTTTCAAAAATAGTCACCGTGTGATGCTCATTCGAAGAGATACAGCCAACAGCATTGAACAGAATGCAAAATAACCTTATGTACTATGCTCTAAAATAGTCTGTGAGAACTAACTAAAGTAAGGTTTTTCGGCGATCTGTAATTCTGCAAATTATCAACGATAAATATAAGCAAAGAAGCTTACTAGCATGCCATCGTTTTTCTCGGTAGAAAGATCTATAGTATGACATCGGGAGCTAGTCGTCATATGGTTTAGTGTTATAATCTGTATTACCGTTTGAACGTTAAATCTTGTTAAAGGTTTATTTACGTACTGCCGATAAGCTTTCCTTAAGTTACCCGCACGTTCCCTGCCCAGTGAAAGCAAACTGACAGGTCCCTAATTGCAAGCCACTGGGCTGACTGAAGTAGCCACCTTTTTTTTTCCTTGTTACCTAAAACAAGTCTTTGAAAGAGTCATGACTGATAGTAAAGTCAACGATGACCACCCAATACCTCGCTCCGAATGGCCATTTCAGGAAGTACTGTCGGATGAACATACACGAGAGTTGGAAACAGTAGAGGTTTATGCGACAACAGTCGAACCACGACAAACGAATGTTGTGCTCAAGTAAGGTATGCTTATCAAACGTAAGCAGTCATAACCGTTGAGGTAGATTCGTCCATAACCATTTAATGCCATTGCGTGGTCTGGAACATTGCAAACGCATAAAACGAGTGACTACCGATTCAGGCAAGTGGAAGCTTGACCCTTTTTAGCAGCCGAAGTACCCTGACTCATTTTGTATGTGTCACTTACCTTCCTTCTAGGGTTTACGTTGACATTAATATTATGCGAAGCGGATAGCATATCATTAGAAGATCTCCGGGAAATCTCGCAACAGAACGGATTGGGAGATCAGATAAACCCAACTGTGGTCTCTGTACCACGTTATGCGCCACTAAACCGGAACCAGTACGAAAAATGGAAGCATTTGTGGCCCATGACCTTCCGCGAAGACACACGACAGGATCCTAAATTCACGCATAGAGAGATCCAAGCGATCCAAGATCACATGCGACAATTGTTGGCGCTGGATAAGATCAGTGCTCGAATAGTCAATGCCGCTGGGGACGTTATCGCTGAGGCTACAGATACCCGTCTAGAAACCGAACATCCACTGCATCATGCTGTGATGAACTGTATTGATATGGTGGCCGAAAAAGAAAGACAAGCAGGTAGACGCAAGCGTAAATCGAGTGAAATTACCAGATCACCTTCCGATCAAGAAGAAAAGACTGTCTATCTCTGTACGGGTTACGACATCTATATCACACATGAACCATGTGCAATGTAAGTGACGTTGATCTCCTTTTGTTGATTGTTATTGGAAACTTCATGGTTCTGAGGTAGGTGCGCCATGGCACTTGTCCATTCCAGGATAGGACGAGTATTTTATAGTAGATCAACCCCTACCGGATGTCTCGGCACATTACACAAAATACATTCACATCCAAGTCTAAATCATCATTACCGTGTATTTAAAGGTGTACTTGCCGAACCAGACGGTATGGATAAGGAACTGCTAGATGCATGATAAAGCAAAACTTAAATTTAAAAAAAAAGTTTTACTGTACTATTCTGATGTTATATTTTGGACATGATTCTGATCGACTGATCATTTGCAGTTATAGTTTTCTGCATATTTCAGGATGACCATAGCGAATCGGGGTTATATTTCTTAGTTAAGGCATTGGGCAAACAAGGTTACTAGCCTATATGTGATGCTCGTGGCGTCAGAGTGCAGTCTTAATTCGCTACCAGACGACGATATGGTTATCGCGTGCACATCATTTTAAGATACAGCTTGATATAAAAGCCCGAACTTGGAACATCGCTATCTCTCATTATTTACAACTTCTTTTTTACCGTTTCAAAACATACCCAAATGGATACTCGACATCATCCAACAGATGCAGATACCGTTGTAAATATTGATCCAGGATCATTATCAGAAGACGACACAACCCACCCACGATTCCTTGGTACCTTATCTTTGAAAAGCTTACCTTGTTCTGTCATTGCTAAAATCAGAAATAGGGTTCCCGGAGAAAGCAGAAAAACCAAATAAATTAGATCCCCCGGCACCAGGTCGCTTCCATCGACCCTGGGCATGGATAAGACATCAACTGCAAAGTAACAATAACCGCCATGCTCTTCAAGTCAGCATCGCTTTTCTGGTGGCCTCATTATTTGTTGTCACACCTATATCCAACGTACTGTCCAATGCATTCTGGATAGGTAAAAGGGAAAAGTAGAATACGTCTGGATGAGTTTACTAAATCTCGATCTTAGGTGTCTCGGTCGTAACTGTACTGGATAACACTGTAGGTGGATTCTTGAATCTAAGTATTCAACGCATGATCGGGACTAGTGAGTTATCGCTATATGAAATAGACCAGTTATAGAGAAAAAATATTCATGCATATCATTATTTGTTTGTGTAGTCCTCGGAGGCGGAGCATCTATGATCGTCATGACCATCACTCGGGCCTTGTTTCCCAACTGGAGCTGGCGAGGCATCGTACTTCTCTGTACTCTGACCTGCATTCAAGTGTTTTTCATTACTAAAGTGAAACTGATGCCTAATATGTCCTACGCTGGCGGAATTGTAAGCTGTTTTTTCTGTCAGCATGTTACCGTAAATTAACGCGTATCTTTTCGGGATAGGGTCTACTAACCACAGTTGTCATTCTTCTCTCGGGTTATCCAGATCTAATTCATGATCAACTTTCGGGTGCAGCAAGACTTGCAGCTTGGCGTATTACAAACTTAATTATCGGCATCTTCATCGCCATGTAAGATATATACGAAAAAGACTCAACCCTTTTCCACATCCCATTCTAACCAAAGCTTAAAAGGTTGGCATCTCTTTGCATATTTCCTCTCAAAGCAACTCATACCATGCGAAAAAATCTTGGAACAGCCATGAATGATGCTGCTAATCTGTATGAGTCCATGGCGGCATTTACTTTGGATCTAAAGAACAGTACATCGGCTGTGGACCAATCGCTCACCAAAACCCCGATCGCGGATCCATCCGGTCAATCCATGTTTACCAGGGTTTTATCACGCACGTTTTCAACTCAGCCGGAAGCGATAATGGTCGATCCTCCAGTGGAGCATCGAGATAACATTGATGATTTGTGCAACAAAGCACTGGAAATCCTTACAAAGCTTCAAGTGGAGTCTACTCGATTACGCAATGTTTCAAACGAATATTACCTTGACAAACCCTTCCATTTGTTATTTAATCGACGAAGTGAATATAACCATAATTTGCGCCGTGCGAAAAGATACAGCCATGCTATCGACGCGATGAAGCGTATTGTATGGCCCTTGGTATCGTTCCGTTTGCTGTTGCCACTCCGGAGTTTGAACGACTCTGTCCACCGTGATCTGACCGCCCCCACAAAGGACACGCTGGAAAATTTCGGGAACGCGTTGCGCATCATGCGAAGACTGGGAGAGATGCTCAAAGACAACCAGCGTCCGCTTAGCGAACACTCAGACTGGTACTTGCTGGAACGATCTGTTACCAAAGGGTACATGCATACTCAAAACGAGATCGAGCAAACAATGTGCATGGGTAGAAACTCCGATATGGATGGAAGCAAATTACTGGCGTACTATGGTTTCTTAGCACGATGCTTGATGATCTGGGATGGTTTGAAAATTGTTGTAGAGAAACTTGGTCCTCAGGTCAATTCGCGTTGCAGCAGCAGAGTCGTACTACCAGAAAGAGATGTCATTGTGGCACAAGGCTAATACAGCAAAAGATACAAAGATTCATTTCATATGTATATATCATTTTCATATATAATGTAGCAGTAATAATAAGCGAGTTTCTTTCATTGTTTAATGATGTGTTTTTATTGATTTCACTGGTCATAACTGAAAAGACCGGTCGCGGTACAAATATATTGTATTTCAATTAAATACCATTTCCGGAACGTAATCACGAACAGTGTATCACTACAGTGCTGTACGTTTACTGAATAGCATCTATTCATAGGATCAAGATTCCGTCACGGATCTCTCCATGTGCTTCGGTAATGTTAAAGTCACATGTTGAGAAAGTAGGAAGGGGAAAGGTGAGACTTTCAACTGAGTGACAGGCCACTAAAGAAAAGATTTTAAGTTTCTCACACACACACACACACACACCAAATTAGACTCGCTCAGGTAATTTAGACGGGGTTCGTTAGTCGAGGGTGGCACCCTCTGTAGACGGTGGATGGGTTATAACGATTGGGATCAACGAAAAGCTCTTGATCACAAGTCTGGAAAGAGTTTCCTGTTTTGAAGTAGGCTGAAAAGGAAAAGACTTATCTTTCAGTATCAGATATCATAAAAGATAGTCTATAGTGAATAATGACTAAAGAGAGAGACACCTTTTTGTTCGTGGCGAAAGTCGGTCTTCTAACCTTCAAGGTTCCTAAAACAAAGCATAATTCCTATTATAATCAGTGGATCCCACACTTTCACATCATGTGCGACCTGCTACGAGAAAAGTATGTGGTACAAATACAGCATTTCGTAGAAAAAGTTTTTTTCCTTGATCCCACCAACGGTGCTTTTTGCGGCCTCGGGCATGTCTTCTTCTCCTTTCCTATCATGACGTCGATTGCTGACTTGACCATGGAAACAAAACCAACAACGGGAGAGATACCACCTGCTTTGGTGGGCTCATCAACCACCGTGGTTGGCGACCAGCTGTTTGTCTTTGGCGGACGCCTCGCGAAGTCTCGGAAGATGATCAATCATTTGTATATACTCAACTTGACGACACTTACCTGGTCTCGCCATATCGCTCCACCTGATTCGGCTTCACCACCTCAACCACGTTATTTCCACTCGGTCAATGTCTATAAGCATTACCTCGTTATATTCGGAGGCATGAGTCACCTCACGCACAGCCAACAGGAAGGCATAACCACGTTAAACGACGTGTGTTTGTTCAATCTGGACACACTGTCTTGGGTCCATCCTCAAGTAGAGCCAAACCTCTTTACACCCCAGGCGCGATATGCCCACTTGGCGGTGTGTATCGATAACCGACTGATGGTGATGGGCGGGCAAGATGTAGCTAATCAGTACATCAATGAGATAAATGTTTTTGATCTTGAGAAGTTTACGTGGATACATGGGGAGTCCCTGGACTCGTCCTGGGGCGCCTACCGGGCTGTGGCCTTTGTGCCTTCCGAGACCCCAACCTCCGCACTGAATCAATCCGTCTGCATCTATTCCAACCATAATTTTACGGAGGTGATACGAAATTTGCAACGCTTCACTCTTGCGCTTCCAGGCCAGCCAATCGAATTGAATGATCATTCATCTGAAATGGCAGGGTCAGTGATGCCACCTGGCTTACGTTTCCCAACGGGGCATGTCTTAGGTCATCACCTTATCCTGACGGGAACCTACCTATCCGCTACTGAAAACGGATTTCATATTTGGGCCATGAACCTCTCCACTTTGAAATGGACCATGATTGACACTGGGCAATCGACTCCGGGTTCATGGAATCGCGCTGTTCTGAGCGGTCAATGTCTTTATCTGCTGGGAAACAGAGACCGGGACCTCTACGAAGATTACCAACTCCGTCAGATGAACTTTGACCATGTGGCCATCCTCGACCTCGAGGCATATGGTATCTGTGCGTACCCCAAATCAACCTGTTCAATTACTGCCCAACAGATGGGTCTGGCTATACTCAAAGAAGGAATCATGGCAGATCTCGAGATAATCAGCTCTGACAACAAGTCCATTCCAGTCAATTCAGGTATTTTGGCACAACGCTGGTCGTATTTCGTGCCAAGACCTGGCCATCATCAGCTGCTGTTCCCTGAGACCTACAAAGTCACTCTTGCTTTCCTTCAATACATCTATACCGATCATTTACTAACCGCTGAGCAACATGAGCCAGAAACATTGGCTAGATTGTTAATCCTCGCCGATATTTACAAGATGGATAGACTGCTCGAATTGGCCACCTATGCCATGCACCAGATCCTGACCATCTCCACAGCCAGATTGGTATACGAAACAGCAACATTGACAATGCAATTTACGCTTCAAGTACGCGCACTACGAGTGATGATCCACGCGAAAAAGCTCCTGCAGCAACAACCACCCACGGTCGAACCAGACTGGATCTGTTCTCCACGCCTTGGCCCGTCCCCTGCTTCCACAATTAGTCACCGTTCGTTACAGGAAGAATGTGCTGGATCACAATCTCTAAGCTGCGATTCATCTTCGTCTGTGGATGATACACCCCAGTCTCCACGTTCTGTAACCTCCCCGTCTATTTTTTCCTTTCGTCGCCTTGGTTTTTCTACGACTAAATCCGATGCCGACATCCCCAGTCCACCTCCACCGTCCGTTCCTCCATCCTCTCCACCACTGCCAACTTCAACACGACCCAAGTTGCTTAAGTCACACCCCTTACCTCCTTCGATGACAGCAACCAAAGCAGGTCCGTTCGTTATTCTGTAACGAAAGCAACAGTTCTTCATGCTCGGATTACGCCTTTGAATTGAAACCCTGCAGGCCAGGTTATCAAAAAAAAAGCATATTGAAAAAAAAGGACATATTTATTGACTATATCTGCTCAAATATAAAGAGAAAAAAAAGTCTTATATCTTGAGAATCTACTTTGGCTAGAATATCAAATGAATATCGTTATCTTCTCGCTAAAATTAATGATCAAATCGCCTTTTTCCCTTTAATAACTAGCGCAATCAGAAACATATTTCTCCAGTTCCAATATGAATAGAAGAAAATGAAGGAAGCGAGATAAGGTTCGAAGGGTCTCAATGACAACGCAAGATACAAAATGATCGATTTGCGGTTCAAAGCGGTGACAGGCTTTTTACTCGTCCATTGACCAAATCGCGGTGTCAGTTGAAGCCAGTTAGTTCCTGCCCGCTTTTTACTAGACACAAATAGCATGGTAATCAGAGAAAGACGAAAGTAAACCGATGTCTCTTAGTCATCGCACTTCTGTATCTATAGCCAACTACATATATACCTACTATAGTCAATGACAATGGTACATCTATACCGCGCGTCTTTCGTAAATTCAACTGAGAAATATATATTTAGCTCATTCGGACGGCATCTGGGACGTTGCATGGTCCAAAAACACGAATTATGTAGCCACTGGATCCTCAGATGCAACCGTGAAACTCTGGTAAGTTGCGCTAGCGGACTGCGTCCTTCCAACGCGGAGACTCATACCATGTGGTTAGGGATGGATCCTCGGGAGAATTAAAGCATGAGCTCACTGGCCATGCTTTAGGCGTGATTTCAGTGGATGCGAGTAGCGACGGGAAACGTAAGAACTGGCTCTTTTTCTTTTATTTCCACGAGAAACGCGACAGAAAGAAAACTAGAAGACCAACTAAGAGACGATTATGTAGGTTTGGCGTCAACTTCGATCGATTCCACCATCAAGATCTGGGATCTGGAGAATAACGGCGCGCTAATCAAGACCGTTACGGCCTCTGCCGCGCAAGCATGGACAGCACGCTTCAGCCCTGATGGACAATATTTAGCAGCCGGTTCACATGATGGTAGCATCTGTTTATACGATGTAGCTTCGGGCGAAAAGGCACAGAGTCTTCCTACCAAGGATAAATTTCTGATGTGTACAGCTTATGTAAGTCCGTTTTTTATTGCCTCTCTTCGTGGACAAAAGGACAATGGGATAACAGGGATTGTCACTTGAACACAGAGCCCGGATGGCAAGTATTTAGCCGGTGGTGCAGAGGACGGTTCCATCTATGTATTTGATATCGAGACGAATCAGTTAGCACATACTTTGACTGGTAAGTTTACAGTGATTGAGAGGGGGGAGATAAATAACAATGGCTGATATGGTTCTGTATTGGATAGCCCATGCGATGGCTGTCCGTACGCTTTCATTTGCTGCTGACAGTCGAACGTTGATCTCGGGCTGTGATGATAAGTATGTGCATGTCTATGATGTATCGCACGGCCAAATTGCGTCCGCTTTGGCTGGTCATAACGGCTGGGTATTGAAGGTAGCGGCCAATCCTGACATCAGCAAGCAGCAAGTGGCTAGTGCCTCATCCGACAAAAAGATTAAAGTCTGGGATCTGGGCATGCGATCAGTATTGGAAACGCAAGAAGTGCACACAGACCAGGTAACTAGTAGAATTTTTCTTTCTTGTCCTCATCTTTGAATGAATTAGGTATGGGGCCTTGCCTGGAACCCTGAAGGAACCAAATTTGTATCGGTATCTGATGACATGTCAATCAAATGGTTCGCAAGTAGCGGGTCTTCTTAGCCACAGCAATACGAGTAACTCTCTATGCTTCTGCTTACAATTGGTATTCGTTGCTTTCTTCCAAGTTCCGTAAAAAATAAAAAGGAAACTGATCTGTTCGCTACAAAGGTATGTTCCTGATGGTATGATGCAGCTTGTTACACAAATGATGTTGTTGGCAAAGGACACGATCACTCCCGAACAAAAAGAATTAGAATATATAAGCTTTCATACCAACCGATGCCCCGTGTTTTGTCCTATGATACTGTTTGAATAGAAGCTTTTTATGCAAAGTATGCAATGTATTTTCTTTAGCTGCTGTCTGGTTACAGGAGTGTGTAACCGTGAGCATAACCGAAGCAGACAAGATCAAGACTCTCATACGTTAAGCATCTCAGTAATCCCATAATAATTCCCTTTCTCAGTGATAGAGGCTTAACATTCTTTTTGGCTTCCCTAGAGAGTTAAGGAGATACTACGAACTACCACCATGTTCATGGTCCGAATCGGCGGACTGAGACTGCGCAAACGGATGGCACGGACCATGTTTCAGTGGGCAAACGCAATGTAGACTCCGCAAATATTGCAGTGTGTAGAGAAGCCTCTGAAAAGCCAGGATTCTGGGCAGATCATATTCCTTTTCATGCTGGAGGCGTTTCTAGAACATGTTCTCTCATTTTAAGATATTAAGTTGCATAGACTTACAGAAGCATGGCACAACGGAACAATGTATACTGGCCAGAAAAAGCAGTGGGACGAACTTAGAACAGGTAATCAACAGGTTCAAAGCAGAAAAATTCCATTCATTCGCTATGAGAGTGGCGGAAAAAGCGGGAAGATCAGAGTAAATGAACAAGAGCATTGTCTGGAACAACAAGCCACCGTAGTTATCAACCGTGACACAAGACTTAATGTGCCACAAATCATTGCTTTACCAAGTCCAAAGAACAGAACATCTGATGGCAACATCATCAAGTCCAACCTCACCAAAATCACCTACACTTCTTCCTGAAGTACCACCACCGTGGTACCCATTGCTAAAGAAGAGTTTCGCGCGAAATTTTTCACGTAACGAAGGCCCAGGTACGTATATCTTATTTTAGAAACAATGGTTGTGTCTGCAGAGTGCGATTTCTGACACCGAAATCAACCACACAGTCTATGTCTCGATGTCCAACCTTAAACGTTCTGGGGAAGTATCAACACACTGTTTGCATTTTCAAGCGTTCTTGGAAGATGACTCTCGATTTCTGGAGTTCTTACTTGCAATGAACGATAACCACCTTATGGGTGATGTCAAATCGGATCGCTATGCGCAGATATGCTGGTAAAGAAAAAACAAAAAAAAATTGTTCAGCTCCACGCGTTTGTCGGTAACGGTTACGCTCCATAGGATCATGCCCAAATCGAAGGAATCGTACAAGCTCAAGGGCAAATTTTATATTGCCTCGGCACCGATCCAAGTCACTCGATTTCCTCCGCCAAAATTGCCTACGACTGACTTATCGTCCGTGGATTATTGGGAGATGGAGAGGGTAAAACAATGGAAAAGTTTGAGTGATCAGGCAAGAGCGATGTTCACTTGGCCATCCTGTAAGTTGCACAGTAGCGAATTCTAAGAACTGATCAACAACTATTGCAATAGCTGGCGAAGTTCCAAAATCTGCTCCTGTCTCTTTTACGTGCCAATCGCTCCGATATATGGTTGGATCACAGTCATCTGATAATGACAAAACACTGCAGGTTGTTCATGATATTGCTATGGACAATTTTTGCTTGCTTATTTACAAGGTGACGGCAGTAGAACACTACAATTACGAGATGTTTCCACCGAGACGAACGGTAAGTTAAAAATGCCTCGTCGTGTCCACTATTGCACGCTGAATGACCGCTTTTATTTCGTGATAGGTCTACACGTATTCCAATGGTTGGTCTATGCACGAAGCAAATCCTTAAATGCAGAGATCTTACAGCCAATAAACGAACAATGATCGCTACCCAGAAAGTTTGAGATCTTGGGGACAACCCTAGTCTGGATACGTATATCCGCGCTGTATCACCCTATTACCTATTCTGTTCCATTTTGGCTTGCGCTAAACTCGGTCCTTGTCCATTGCTCTGAAATGAATTCGTTCCTTAGAGAATTGGAATCCTACAGAAAACTAGTTCTGACCTATGAGAATCCTGAACTTTTAGTATGAGACATAACTGTCCTCATTAGCAACAATGAATTGACTTCCCCATAAGGAACGCGCCCTGGATCTTATTCCTCTTCAACGTCTATATGAAGATGCAGAAAGGAAAATAGAGAATAATCAAGGCTCGTCCCTGGATGACGAGATCGTACGGCAGTTATTATATTGGTTCAAGCAAGAATTCTTCACATGGGTAGACCAACCAGAATGTGATTATTGTCGTGTAAGAAAGAACCGCTTGATTGCATAATAGCTTATAGCGGGTTGCAGGGAAAGACCATCCATACTAGCAACGGAGCGCCAAATGAACAAGAAAGAAGCCACGATGCCTTTATTGTGGAGATATTCAGATGTTTGACCTGTGGTAACAACACCAGATTTCCTCGATACAAGTAAGCAATTACTTCGGAGATTCTATATGCTGATAGCACGCAGTGATCCTGGTAAATTACTGGAAACGAGAAAGGGTCGATGCGGAGAATGGGCCATTGTATGTAAGAGAAGAAGTAAGGCAACTGAATCCTGAACAAATCTAGTGCTTTACAGTCTGTTGCCGAGCTATAGGCAAAGAAGCTCGTATGGTAATAGACGAAACAGGTAATGACAGATGTAAGCAGTGGAGCAAGCATTGATGCGTTTCTTTTCCTGAAGATCACCTTTGGACGGAAATATATTCCGAATTTGAGCAACGGTGGATCCATTGTGACGCTTGCGAAAATGCATTTGATCAAGTAAGCATGATGCTCATTTGACAAAACCGATACTCATCTTTCTACTAGCCACTGCTCTACAGTGAAGGCTGGAAGAAGAAATTGACTTATTGTATAGCATTTTCTGCTGAAGAGGTTGTTGATGTCACAAAAAGGTATAGCCGAGGTTACGGCGAGGTCCTGAACCGCAGAATCCTGGTTGGGGAAAACGAACTTGCACAGGTAGAAAACAATTACTGTAACTGAGTTTATTGGAAAATTCTCATCGAATATACCAAAGTGCTTGACTTATATGACTATCCAAAACCAAGAAGGCTTGGATGAAAATAGAAAACTGGAATTAAGAGCAAGGAGAGCTCATGAAGAAACCGAATTGGAAGAAGCGTGTCGTCGGGTTCATGTCAATGATGAAGAACTGCTAGGTCGTCAAAGCGGTAAGATATAAATGGGTACTGGAATATTCCACCTGTTACTTACTAAGGTGATAGGTTCCTTGGAATGGCGCTTGCTGAGAGGTGAATATGAGAATTCAACTACAGCAGTTGAAGAGTTAGTAGCAGGATATAAGAAAGGTTTGTTCTCCTAAGCTGGGTTATAATGCTGTTAAAGTTATCCGTTTCTGAACCAATGATGTCCAGACATACTATTCAGTGGAACTACAGAAGGTCTACGACTACTAGGAACTGCCAAAGCACTTTCCATAGCAGATGGAAGATCATGCATAAGGCTAACAGAGTCTCGTCCTTCACAATGTGGTGGTATCTACTGTAAACAAGGGGTGGTTTTAACTGCACCTTCGACAAAAGGTTTTGGAGTTGAGTTCGCATTTCGCATTAGTGGTGTAGATGGCGGTGCTGCTTCGGGAGGCGCAGATGGATTTGCTTTTGTTATACAAGCACAAGGACCTGATGCCTTAGGGAATGGTAAGCTTTGCGGATAAACTGCTATTGTTTCCTTTGTAGTACTAAGTGATATAGGCGGATGCGAACTTGGCTATGGTGGAATAGCGAAGAGGTAGACGGATTACAGCTTTTGTTTGTGTATTTACTCAGCTTTTGTTTTATTTTCGGTTTAGTTTAGCAATTGAGTTTGATACGTACAACAGGTATAACCGACAATTGCTTCCGTAATGTATATTTGTAATCTAACTGAAAAGCAATATTACTAGTTCCGATCGTTGCGCGGATCCTTCTGACAACCATATAAGCATCCAGGGGCGAGTTCCACCTTCCGTAAACTCTGCTCACCATAACTTTTCTTTGGGACACACATCCCGAATCCCATTGATGGCCAGTGGTGAATGGATCTATGTTAGGGTGATCCTATTGATTGAACGCAAAACCGTCCAGGTTGCGCTAAGTCAGGAGCCAGATCAGTACCTTCCAGTCCTCACAGTAAAGCATGTTGATTTGCTACAATATGTTAACAACAGCTCAACTGCATGGTTAGGGTTCACTGCAAGTACGGGTGGACTCTCCCAAAATCATGATATTGAATGGACAAATGCGGTAGTGTATCACTAGAACCTCGATAGAGTAGACATGCAGTGCCCCTAAGAAACGGAGAGGGGTAATTCATTAGACACACATTTTTACTCTTCCCCGATAAAGCTGATTTAACACAACTAAAACACGCATGCTAATGCAATTTATGTTTTTCTTTGTCATAATGGTTCTAAGCTGAATTATGAGATGATGGCCGTCTTCCGTTGTTGAGTTCACGGGAATATTTGTTTGCTTTTCGATTGTAATCCCCTGAACCCCTTTTACTGATAGATTACGAGGTATCTAAAAGGGAGTATGTCTAAACGGAGAGATCTTTTTCTTTCCTGGTTCCTTTCTTCTAGAGTTTGATAACGTTGATATGCGCTCAACCCGATACACTCTACTCTTTTTTTTAATCTTGCATTTAACCTTAGGTGAAGGGAAGAGCTACTTAATCAAACGAGGTGAGGTTTCTCTCTCAATGCACGCTAGGCTCTCTTACACTCATTTATTTCTCAGCCGATGTAACAGGCAAGGCTTCATTAACATAAAACAGAATCGTACACTTTTTGTACAGATTGTTTTGACCAGTCCAGTTTGAATTAGCGAGTGCGTCGCCTACTGGTGGTAGTCCACATCCGTCACCCTCTGCTACGGGAGCAGCGAGTCCTGGACCGACGAACCCTCCTGCTGGTGGCCAGCAACAGCCTGGAGCCAACGGGCCTTCCTCACAACATCCCGGAACATCGCTATCTGGTAATGCTACCCAGGTTAATGCGACGCAGTCTGCTGCTGCCAATGGCAACCCTTTTGCTGGCAAGCCTACATCGGCCTCCTTCAGCAATGATATCCCACCAGCCTACCTCACCTGGAAAAAGCCTATTCCTAATCAAACATTTCCACCATTGTATAAGATTGGCGTCTCCAACATCACTTTTGAGTGGACGGTCGATCCTCAAGTGCTGAAAGTCCAACCCGCTAATCTCACAGTGGCCCTGGCCAATCCACAGAAGCAGACATACACTGCAGCGGTTGTACCGGGAACAGCAACAGAAGCGTACTGGGACCTTGCTCATCTACCGCCTGGATCGCCACTGATGGTTGGTTACTATACCGTTTGGGTCTATGATCAGCGGGGACCCAAGGCGTTTCCAAGCCCAGGTTGGCTGATGCCTGATTCACGTCTTGTGGTCGCTATGTATAGCACCGAAGCTTACGTAGGCAGGACAGATTGTAAGTTTTGGTTTGCAAGTTATCTCTGTTAACCTAGGCATTAATTCTTACTGTTTTCCTTATTCTCTCAGCTATGTTCTGTCCTACATGCTATTTAGGTGCTGGATTCTCCTTCCGAGAATCGGTGCTGCCACTAACGACAGCATTCGGCCTAGCTATCCTGACATCCGTCATCATGATTTTATCAATTCTCTACTAATTTGTCGACACGCATATGCACTCACATACACACATTCAGTAGCTCTAGCATCCATGCAAACAAAAATAGGACACTTTTCCCTTTGTTTTAACTACTTTTTGTTAGACAGTTCATTAAAAGTATGAGGGTTGAGATCAGCTGATCCCCTTGTTACATGTCTCCAACTCGAACGCTAAAGATAAAGAAAAACATCGTGGTGGAAATCCCCTAGTATGACGGGATCTGTGATAGCAGTTTTCGACTAGCAGACTTAAAGAGACCATCTGTTTTGGGAGGGTTGTAGAACTTATTCATTCCCCTGAACGGCTGAGACAGAATACTTCAGCATGTTGCAATAGGCATTCCACTAGCATCAAGAGAATAGGACAAAATGGAGATCGTCTGTATTCTGCCTCTCAAATCAGGCGTTATTCATACCACACAAGAAGAAACGCATGAAATCATTGTGGGCTCCTATTTTCGTAGTGGAGACGCTTTGGGTATGAGACAAATATCCAAGACGCGCGGGAATGTCATGCTATAGTGGTGATAATCGTATTACATTCAGTATGAACCGGAGACAACGTAAAAAGGAATCCATATAACTAAGCTTGGTAAGACTAAGGCTGAGTTTATCAATAACTTGCAGATCCAACTATCCTAGGACAACAATGTTGTCATGTTCCTTGCTGAACGACTAACTTTGTTTCTTCCAAACATAAACCTGCTTTCGAACGTTTGCAGGGACAAGCTTATTGAACCGTAGGACCTCATTTTTTACGTTCTTAAATGGTCCAAATAAACGAACGCTTCGCCATATACACGAAACAAGTGGTATTTATCTTCTTTTCCATTTCCTGCTATTTATTATACATAAAGTACAAGGGAAAAAATCAATCATGCAAGATGGAGATATGGTGGTTTCTATACAATAGCTATTTTGTGTCTCTGTTTATTTGTAATCAGTCGATGCATTTTCCAGGTCAGCAGGCTTGTCGTTATCGTAGTTTGATCCAATATGAGATGTAACAGACTTGGCATCTTGCTTTAGTTCTTCGGTAGCGAATAAGATCTCTATTTGTTCCAACGACAGGCCTTTTGTCTCTGGGTACCAGAAATAGACCATGGGAATGAAAAGTACGTTTAGGAAAGCAAAGAGTATGTACGTCCAAAAGCCGATGTACTGGAATAACACAGGAGCGATCTCGGCTACAATGAAGTTGCCAAGCCAGTTGGCAGCGGTTGAAAATGAGTTGCCTTCAGTAAGACAGTATTAGTCACTTCACAACTGAAACGTTTGACTAGCTCACCTTTTGCTCGTAAACCAGTGGAGAAGATTTCAGCAGGATAGAGCCAGGCCATCCCAAGCCAACTGGCTCCAAATATGAAATTATATAGCATAGTGAACGCAGCAGCACCCTTACTACCAGAAGAATAACCATCGTAGCCAGCTTTCTGGCATCCGCCGATGCAAACCAAGGTGATAGTCTGGCCAACCAAGCCCCAAAGCATTATTTTTCTACGGCCGACTCTTTCGACGAAGTAAATGGGAAGAAGTGAACCAAGGAGGTACACGATCGAGTCCACACCAGCCATCAACATGGCCATAGCTTGATCCATGTTCGCTTGCAAAAAGACATTGGTCAAGTAATAGGTTGTCACATCTTTCCATAAAGTTCAGTACAAGCGCATCCTCCGTTACATTTTCTTTTCGATCGACTTACTGATCCCACAAAGTTGTTGTATCATTTGGCTCAGCATCCCAAGACAGACTCTGTATCGGTTATTGAATTTTCCCTTTGAAAACAACTCCTTATAGGACGATATGCCTTCGCGACGTTCCAATTCGATACCATCTCTGATTTCCTCGTATTCTGCCACACAGCGTGGATGGTTGACATCGCCATCTGTCCAGAGCCGGGCAAGCACCTCTTTCGCTTCTTCATGTCTATTGTGAGCCACAAGCCATCGGGGCGTTTCCGGTAAAATGAATGTGCCGATGATGAGAATGATGGCAAAGATATTCTGGAAAGCCAGTGGAAATCGCCATGCAAATTCGCCTTGAACAAAATAAAGACCGAACTCAAGCCAATAGGCTATCCCTATTCCGACGACGAGTAGACTACATTCAAAGCAAACATGTGCTCCTCTTGACTTTGGAGGAGACACTTCGGATTGGTATACTGGTACCGTAGCTGTATTGATGCCATTGCCAAAACCAGTGATAATCCGGGCAATGATTGTCATCCCAATATGGACAGTAGCTGTTTGGAGTACGGCCCCAATGATGAGAATAGTACAACCTAATCGAATGGTTCGGCGTCGACCCAACGCATCACCCAACCGACCCGTCATCAGCGCACCACACATGCAACCAATTTCATAGAGTGAAACGATAGCCCCTTCCATGGGGGAGCTGGGCTTTCCATTATCCGGGCCACCCATTAACCGCAAGAAACTCTCATTCGCCACTATACCAGACATTACACCCTATATTTTCAATAACATATCAGATCCTAGCCTTTCTTTTTCTTCTTGTTCTTTTTTTTTTTTTTTTACTTGGTCGTAGCCGAAAAGTAAGAAGCCTGTAGCGGCAAGGGTAGTTGATGTGGCAAACAACGCCTTTCCTTTCAATTTCACCATTTGATCTTTAAAGACGTCACAAAGGGAAAAGGAGAAAAGGGAAAAAGTAGAAACAGAAACGACTAGTTTTACAACGCTGCAGTATTTTTTTTATATACGCAATTGCCAAGTTTTTCCCTCCACGCGTGCGTTTATGTTTGAGCTGCTGCTCTGATTGAAAAGCGTGCTAAGTTGCGTAAGGAAACCAGATGAACAATGTACTGCACGGAATCGGAGGGAAACAACAGAAACAGAAAACAGATTTGATCATAAAAAGAAGCAGAAAATTATCCGAGACAGATGTTCGAACGAAAGGGAAAAATAAACAGCTACACTTGTAACATTGATCTCAATGACATCATTGATTCTAATCTAACGCATGCTACTAAATCTAAGCCAGTTGTTTGGTGGGTCACACACACTACACATGCAAACGCGCTAAACTATCGCACTAAAGTGAAGAAAGTTCCGGAACAAGAAATACATTATCAAGAACTCGAGTCATGTTATCGTCATCGTCATAGCACCATTGATCCCTGCTACCGAAGAAAAGAGAGATATAAACAGTATGGGCTTAAATCCATTCTCTCTTTTTCTCTCATTCACACTCACAAAGCAATATAATTACAAATAAAGAAGGGAAACATTAATCCTTGTCTTTATTGTGACCCCTTTTGTTCTTTTTATGCATGGAGCTAATAGTAAACCTTTTGTGATGATATGTACAGTACATCTGTTCGCTGTCTCGGAGATTTCCATTTGTCTTTTCTTGATAAAAACCTAAAGGTTTTAAGAGATAGCGACTGTCTATATGCGATAGCCTCCGATCGTTGCTCAATATATGGACACCTCCAGTCGGTTCTAAATATGGAAGTATTTACACTACGCTACCCTATCCTACGTTTACACAAATGCTTTTCTACCTGTTTGTGCCTCACTCATCATGGGTAACGAAGCTTACACTCAGATGTGTTTCAGCAGATCAATTGATAAACGTTTTCATAAGCTGAAAATTAAGATTCCATATGCCATTCTTCCTATGGTCAGCAGCTACTCAAAGTGTAATTACGTCTACTCATAAAATAGGGCATAAGTCTGCATGATGCTGCTAAAATTCATCCTACTGATGTTGTTGAATTTACGTCTCAAGCATGACAAATACTATATTATCTTTGATCCCACTTTTACTTTTTTTCTCATTTCTATCACTGAAATGGAGCAGATATCCATCGTAAAGTACTTGAGCTACGGAACCTGTGAACGATCCGATGGTGGAGATGCTCAACAATGACTTTTCCATTGCTGACATCGGACGTAGCACAAAATGCAGGCTGAGATCACGGGCACGTTTGTCCGGAACAGGTCTATAGGATATGGAATCATTACTGATAATAGTTCAATATAATGGGTCACCAACCAGAAAAGGTGTGTTTCATCACCAAAAGGACGGTACGTTATGGGCCCGTCAATCGGTCCTATGATGCGTTACAAGACGTATGAAGCAGCTGGTTCCATGCATTGATCTAGCTAATCGACCCTGGAATGTTTCATCAGCTAAGAGCCATTCAATGGGATATTCAGATATCGATTTGTCACTGCTCCATAGAAGCTAGGGGCTGGACTGTTCTTGTTAACGAAGTTGATCTACGGAGATAGGATTTTCCGGAGATAGTCAATAAAAAAGTAGAGTACAAATAAAAGTCCGGCGTGTTGTTATTTTTGGGTTCGTCGATCGTCGCTACCATTCTTGGTCACTACGGTAACACACGTACACGCTTTTGCCACCATATCTTTTAAATCATTACAATTCATTCAGCGACCATGATGAAGAGACGGGAACGAACGAATTATGTTAAGAAGAATGAACCCCTGGCCAAAATGACAAATCTATTTGACAAAAAGGTTAAGAGTGAGTGTTAACTTCTTGGGTTGCTGTAGGTTGTTGTAGTTAGTTTGCCGTTCTCCTTTTCCTTCTTGCTTTCTAGTTGGGATTCTTTTGGATCTAGAAGATGGGTACACAAAATCTAGTGTAGCGTCAATTTGTCAAATCAGTTCATTGGAAAATGATCTGCAAAACGGAAAGACCGAAAGCGCGCTTTGCGGAATTTCTGCCTGTACTGGATTCCATGGTACGGTGCGCGCTTTTGATTGGAGCCCCCGAATCAGTTGTGTTAGAAAACGCCCATAAATAAGTCTAACATTGATTAGCGCGTTTTCTTCTCCTACTTTCTCTCTCTCTCAATCCTTTTCGCTTTCTTCCTTGGTCTATCACTGTCTATCCTTTCATTCACTTTAATCCTATATATCACTCATGAAAGCCCTTATTCTCGTTGGAGGTAACGAATAGAAAACCTGAAAAGGCTATTTTGACGATTCACCGTTGATGAGGACGCGTTCATCTAACATCATCTCTGATCTCATCAGGTTTCGGTACCCGCCTCAGGCCCCTTACACTTACTCTTCCTAAACCATTGGTTGAATTCGCAAACAAACCTATGATTCTCCATCAAATTGAACACCTTGCCAAGGTAAGAAGAGAAAGCGACAAATTCCCTTCCCGGATCTGATCAACTACGGAAATTTTTAGGCAGGTGTGACAGATATCGTACTGGCTGTAAACTATCGACCAGAAATCATGGTTGCCGCTTTGAAAGAATACGAGAAGGAATATAATGTAACCATCACCTTCTCAGTTGAGACTGAACCGCTTGGCACGGCTGGTCCGTTGGCTTTAGCACGGGAAATTCTCGCAAAGGACGATTCTCCATTCTTTGTGCTAAACAGCGATATTATTTGTGATTATCCATTCGAACAACTTCGGGATTTCCATTTAAATCACGGCAGCGAGGGAACGATTGTCGTTACCAAAGTGGACGACCCATCCAAGTACGGTGTCATTGTAAACCACCCAGAATCTACCAAAATCCAACGTTTTGTTGAAAAGCCAAAGGAGTTTATCAGCAATAAGATTAATGCCGGCATTTATATCTTGAACCCATCCGTTTTAGATCGCATTGAGGTATGTGTTATATGAAATTAAAAAAAAGGATGAAATAGGTCAGAGGAAGATTCATGCTTTGCTTTTGTCATTAGTTGAAACCAACATCTATCGAGAAAGAAGTATTCCCTTACGTGGCTGAGGACGGGCAGTTACACACGTTTGATCTGGAAGGATTTTGGATGGACGTCGGACAACCCAAGGATTTCCTCACAGGCACCTGCCTTTATCTGAGCCATTTGGCCAAAAAGAGACCAGAAGAACTGGCCAACCCTGATTTAGACTATGTTCATAAGGGAAACGTTATCGTGCACCCAACTGCCAAAATCGGGAAGGGCTGTCGCATTGGTCCAAATGTGGTCGTAGGTCCGAACGTTGTGGTAGGTGATGGTGTACGCCTTCAACGCTGTGTTATCCTGGAAGGGGCCAAAATAAAAGACTATGCTTGGGTAAATTCAAGCATTGTTGGCTGGCACTCCTCTGTTGGTCGCTGGTCCCGAATCGAAGGATGCTCGGTTCTGGGTGACGACGTGACGATCAATGACGAGATCTATGTGAACGGCGGCTCCATTCTCCCACATAAAGGCATTTCATCGAACATCACCGAACCTCAAATTGTCATGTAAATAATGTTAAACATAATATCTAATTAAATCTTTGGGAAATCTGCGTGTTCGGTTTTATGTGTTTATGTGCAAATGTTGCAAAGCGAGAGCTATTGCTTGCAAACCAAAGTATACTCAGGACATGCAAAACAATAATACGTTGATATCTCGACTGGTCCTGTTGCAATACGTCCGAAAATGAACGGAACACTGCGCTCCGCTCTGATACGAGAGGACCAAAAGCATTTCTCCTTCACAACTGTGACACATGTTGTAACGGGAATATTATCACTCTTTAAAATGAAAAACATCTTGAATGAATACAAATGCCACGTTTTTGCGGAAAGAATGATTTAGAACGAATGCAAAAGACGAAAGTGATCCTAGCGTTACTTAGGCCAGCTCTAAGTTGTTTTGATTGTTTTTTTTTTACCGCCGCTGACTTTGTGCATGTTGTTCAGCAGCTCTGAGAAGGGTGTGAAGTTTCTGTTGAAAAGTGTTACGGGATTGTTCCGAAATCTGCAATTTCTCGAGACGAACAAATGCCCCTATGATGTGTGGTACTGAATATACGTTAGGGCAGTTATTAGCTTCGTGGCGGTTCTCGCACAGTAGGCAAAATATCTGGCCTGTAAAACCAGATGCTGCATTGTGTTGCGATTGAGCGTCTTGTGCTACACATTGTTGTCCAGCCATGAAAGGGTTTGTCTGGTGAGCCTCTTCGCGGGAATAGTGCTGCATCACTTCTGGCCGTTCTGGCCTTGCGGTAGATTTGTCCAACTGCCAGGCTGCTTCCATTCCCTGGCCTGATATAGAGTACTGATCTGGCTGCCGATTTAAGCTTGTATAATTTACGGAGTTTGACCGGAACCTCGTTTGCTGCTGTGATTGTTGCGAACTTTCCCTCTCGGCTGCTGCCTTTTGCTTAGCAGCTGCATATAAAGCACTATATGTGTTATGGAATTTTCTTTGATATGGCGCATGTTGTGATATCTGTTGCTGTGATGCATGGGTAGTAGGAGTCGATTGTAAATTTACTGACTGCATAAATGCTGCAGGTGGTCGTAAAGGATGACTATATGCTGACTGCACCATTTGCATAGGGTGGATAGAGGTGCTGGCAACAGGGAATGAGCGGGAATGTTCTTGACCTGTTTGCTGAAAATAATGGAACCGTGGTGGTGTGGCAGGTCTAGTCGTGTCAAATTGGGCATGAGTCGTTGCTGTGAAGTTTTGTAGATATTGCTGGAATATTGGAGCTATCATTCCATTCAGTCCATAAGGTTGCTGAACGGTTTCTATACGAGGATTGTTGGGACGCGAAGCAGACGATAAATCGAAAGTTTTCTGTGTATTATGCGAAATGGCAGGCGGTAATGTTTCTCCTGCGGCTCTTCCTCTTCCACGTCCTCTTCTTCTTCCTCTCCCTCTTTCTCCCCCTTCTTGTCCTGGTGTTTGTTCCGGTGTTGATGTATTTAGGTTATCGTGCAATTGCCCTGGGGAGTTCCTACGAGCTCGAGCGCGACCGCGGCCCCGTCCTCGGCCTCGAATAGCGACCTGTAAGTGTGGATTTACAAGGATCTGTTCCTTGGTTAGTCCAGGAAACTGGTGTTGTTGTTGCTGATTTTCGCTAGGTGTCAGCTCTTGTACTGGATTATCTACCACAACTTCGTTTTCTAGGATTTCCTCCTCAGAGCCTGATTGTTGTGCTATAAACTCTTCATCGTCCGGGGAGAGTTTTTCTTTACCCTTATGCTTCTTTGCTCTTCGTTCCTCGACACCATAGTTATAGTGCTGTAAACGATACCATCTCGCGTTATGAAAATGGTGATGCCATCTGATTGCTACTTACGATTTGTGCTCGCTTACGAGCTCCTCTTCCAAGTGCCTCCGCCTGTTGTCGAGCTATAGCCTGTTGTTCTTGTTGCTCTTTTAGAAACCGACTCCAAAAATCATTGCCTTCTTGCTCATGCTTCTCGTCGTCTTCTACTGGGTTATCGTCCGTAGATGTATCCCTTCCATGACTCCATACTTTTGCGAAAGAAAAAGACATTGGCTTTTCTCCTGTGTCTTCCTGTTCAGTTGTCTCATCCACAGCCTCGGGCACAATCTTGCTATGGTCGATCAATTCATCGATCATAACAGAATCATAAGTGATATCCTTTGATTCGTCCCCTTCGAATAGTCTTTGAGCCCCGTATTTAAGGATGCTTTCTACAGTTTCCGATTCCAAATCTTTGTCGTCCATTTTCTCAACGACCAAATGATCCAAAACCATTTTCTTCTTACTCAGCTGCATGATTTTCTCCTCCACCGAAAAACGTGTCATAAACTTCAGAACCAGTATAGGTTTGGTCTGACCGATGCGATGTATTCTATTAATCGCTTGCATATCGGCGTGGGGATTGAAGTCGGAATCCCAAACTATCACAGTATCTGCTGTAGCGAGATTGATGCCGACACCGCCAGCACGCGTCGTTAGCAAGAATACAAAGATATCGGAATTGGGAGCGTTAAACGCGTCGATGTTTTTGACACGATCAAGTTGCGAAGTGTTGCCATCCAAACGTACATATTTAAACCCTTCGAATGTAAGATAATCTTCAAGTATATCCAACGTGAGCTGCATTGTCGAGAAAATAAGCAATCGATGGCCGCCCTTCTTAAGTTTAGGTAGCATCTGGTGCAAAATCTTCAATTTCTCACAAGCATCGATGAGTGCACGATGGGTGTTAGCCGGGTCAGATTGTTGGATTTCCACGTCTTGGATCAGATATGGGTGATTCAATGTCTTTCGAAGTTGCATCAACACATTATTGAGACTTTTGTTTGTTCTAGATTGATTTCCATGTGATCCAGCCAAGGTAGCAAAGAAAGAAACATTTTTTGTAAGGATTTCTTTGTACACCGTTTTCTGCAGACTTGTCATTGAGATTGGCACAATAATCTCGGATTTTGGTGGAAGAGTTCGCAAAACTACTTTCTTTGTTCGTCGCAAAAAATAGGGTTTCAGCTTTTCGTGCAATTGCTGAACAAGATCGTGGGACAATTCTGCATACTGTTCTTCCAATATTTCTACGTTGGAGAATTTTTTTGGGTCTATAAAATGCATGATATTGAATAGTTCCCTAATGTTATTCTGTAGTGGAGTGCCTGTAACAAGTGATTAAAAAGGATTCGTGATGGTTACAGTAGAATATATTACCAGTGAGAAGTACAGTGTGATGACATCGTAGAGTCTTTAGCTTGAGAAACAGCTGGCTAGCGTTATTTTTTAATCGATGGGCCTCGTCAACAACAATAGCAGGCCAAAAATTAACTTTTGCGAAAGTAGAGGCTTCTGCAAGTGCTGACTCGTATGTGAGAATAATGGCATGGCATCTTATTGAATTAGCGCCGCCTTCTTTTGCAAATATTTCTTTCTCTAGCGCCAACTTTCGACTCTTGGCTGAGCCGTGAAATGGCACGACCGTCATATCTGGAGCCCATTTCTGGAATTCACGAAGCCAATTCATTGCGGTGCTGTTAGGAACTACGACAAGAAAAGGGTATATCTTGAACCTCTTTAGCAGATAGTACAGGAACGTCACTATCTGGATGGTTTTCCCTGCCAAAAATAAGATAATTATCACTAGGTCTGCAATTGCAGTTGCTTACCAAGTCCCATATCGTCAGCAAGTACACATGGTTGGTCCCTTTCCCATTGATATAATAACCAACTGCGATAGTTAGTATATTTCATGGCCCAGTTTTCCTTACTTTAAGCCGTCTAGTTGATGATCCATCAGATCGCCACCGGTGATAAATTTCGGTTGTTTTTTTACTTCGTGATTTTTGTACTCTTCATTTGTAGCTGCCTGCTTGACCTTCTGTACCAACTCCTTCATACCGCTTGGTGCTGTAATCTTAGAAGCACGTACAAACCGCTCTAGAGCAAGAGCAAACTCTGGATACAGCTCCGAATCAGTGGGTGGAGGCGTGTCCCAGCAAGCTATTATATTGTTATAAGAGAAGTCAAACGTTGCATAGCATATAATGCATTTTGTATACCTTCATCGTATGGTAACCCTTGAAATTTGGCAAAGATTTGCCTAATGTTATCCACTTTGAATTTATCTACTGGACGTCTTTTGTCGTTATGAAGCTCTACGTCTAATATCCGATCGACCATCTTCCACTCTTTTGGAAGAATATCCTCGACAGGTCGTCCTTTACCATCTGGATGCCTTTCACAGAAGTTTCTGTATTTTGCAGAAGCTACTCGGGAAAGCCAGCTTTCAGGAACCCACGATAAATGTCTGTAAGATGTGTCTTTCCATTTAACGAGAAATTCACGCGTTCCTATGTAGTTTTGTCGCATCATACTGGGATTGGCGTCGCAAGGCCTACAAGTAATAACTGATTCGACTGGTTTGCTGTAGAAGATGCAATCAGGACATTTCCACTGCTCACGACACAAAACTTTTCTCTCCGTTGATTTTTCAGCCTCGCTCATGTTTCCAAAACGCTCGTCCTCGTCAGGGAAGGACGGAAAACAACCATAATGATACGGTCGGATACAGCGGCTACATCGAAATACAACATCTTCTTTATCTACATGCGCTGCTTTATCGAGCCGTGTTATTTGAGTCACTTCCAGTTTAGCTACTTGGGCGTCTTCAGTAATGGGGAAGTCGATCCTTCTCTCCGAAGCATCTATAGAGTCGCTGTCGTAAGGCTTCCCACATCCATTGCATTTGGCCAGGTTTTCGCTCGTTGTGCCTTTAGCATGAAGACAATATGAGCACTGATACGCCTGGATTTCCTTATCCTCTATTGAATACGTTCTAAAATATCTTTTGCTGATATACTTTTGGGCTGGTAAACATCCTTCATGAGTTGCAGTCGCACAAAGATGACATAACAACAATCGACCCTCGTATGATCCACTATCCTCATCACGCGAGCGGGATCCGTGAGGACTACCGTTTGCAACCCAGTTAGGATTGCCTTTGTTTTGACATTTGGAACACCCATCCCAATGGTTATCAATAAATTCATTGCTGATATATAAGGGTACATTGTGTGACACTAGCGCAGGCAATTTTTGTTCCTCTTCAACCGCTATATGGATCTCTTTTGGTACCCTTTTGCCTACTTTTCTCCGTGGTCTTCCCGATAAATGAAACTGCTCGTTTTCTATCTCTGCTTCTTTTGTATCACTCTTTACCCCCGCTTCATACTCGCTTGAGCTTGAACTATCTTCCAAAGGAACACGTCTTCTCAAGCGTATTTTAGGCCGTTTAACTAGTTCATAATCATTTTGTACCTCGGAAGCCGAAGCGTCGCTTGTCCCAACATCATCACTAATCTCACTCCTCATTCTCTTATGTTCATAATCTTCAAAGATATCCGGAAAGCGTCTCACAACTTCAGGGCCCTCCTATAGTTTCGAGAAAATAGAGACAACAAATATGTGGATTAAGGCATATATACAAAACCTAAAGTTACCTCCGATTTTGACCCGTCTTCCCATTGTACTATATATGAAATCCTTCCATTCTTCTTTGTCTTTCTCTGCAATATAGCTATCAATTGACCACGTAAAGGAGTTATTTCAGCTTGGTCCCGTTCACGGTCGCTCGAGGAACTTGATGAGGAATCGCTGATTACAGAGCTACTGTCTGTCGGTAACTGTGACACGCGATCAGGTCTACCACTTGAAGGAATCTGTATTTCGTCCAAAACATCCCATTCTTTTCGTAAAGTCTATAGTAAAATGCATGAATCGCATGATCCTGAGAATAGTTTATGATATGTACCTGCAAGGGTATCGTCAAGTATCGGAAACCATTTTTCATCACAAGTGATCTGTTGGCCGTTTCGGCCATGATTAAGCCTCAGACGTGTGAAACGAAAACGCGCAGAATGAACGTCGCAATTCTCCCAATTCTTGTCAGTGGCATGATTCGTCACGGAAAGCCAATCACAGCGGCTGGAGCCGGAGTTACAATAGATATTCATGAAGAGCATGATTATGGAAGAAGTCGAAAAAAGAGCTATGAAAGTAGCCTTTCCAGGCTTTCTACGGGTAATGATAGCAAGATAATGAATTTAGAAAATATAATGCCTTTTGTTATCTAACTGGGCTTGTTTGTTTTAGAAAAGACAGGCAGTCTACTTATGACAACCCTGGGTTTCCAGATACAAAAGGGTGAGAGAAGTGAGTATTGACTCTTCAACTGGTTTTTAGTAACGGTTTCCTTTTTTTTTTGTTTTAGCTTTACTGATAGTGTAGGGTTTCTGTTTCAACGAAAGAGGATTTATGTGATTTGCAAACACTGCCTCGCAGAAAAGATCGACATTTTGCCTTTTAGAGTTGGACAAGCAGCGTTATCCAATCAGAATGAAGGATCGGGCCACCGTTCTTTGTTCTGCTTAAATTGGATAAACAATGTCCATCTATTTTGCTGAGCAAAGAAAAAGAATACTCAACATTATGTTTATGTTTGCCAAGAGTAAGAATATGAACTAAGGATAGGTTTTACGTTTCAACTGAGTTTTTGAGTGACGTGCACCACTGTACAGTACGGCACAGGCAAATAACGTTTAACTCGGGGAAAAAAAAGGAGATCAATCTATACATAACCTATATACTAACACTGATTGAATGGAACTACTTTGATAAACCAAAAGGCCTAGAATCTAAATTTGGATCCTGAAAGGTTGCTGCAGGTGTGATGTAGACGTGAGGATCCATCGAATTTTTGTTTAATCCTTTTCTTTCCTTCCTTTTCCCTTTCCCCGTACAAACTTATATTCGTCTGTTCATCAGCGCATTATATTCAATTCTTGTCCTAAACTTGTCACACAACTGACATCACTTTGATTGCAGTTCTCATTACATTCCTTCCCTCATCTCCATCCTGCCTTTGAGAGTTCCAGGGAACCAAAAAAAGAAAAAGACTGTACAACAAAACAGAGTTTCTCATTCTGTATCACCCGTATAAATGCAGGACGATTCACGTACTGATCTGACGTGTCTACTCAGCGGGGGAAATCAGTCTCTAACCGAGGATCCTGTCACAAACCTTTTGCAAAGTAGATTCAAACGGAACTTACCTTACACTCGTGATGGCCATTCGAATTTGGTCGTGGTTAACCCCTACCAGGCTCTGGAGCTATTAAATGATGCTACATTACAGTCTTACGCTGACGTTGGCTACAGAGATGTAACAGATCCAAAACCGTTCATGCAACCACACATTTACGATTTCGCCACGCGTATCTATTATCACATGCGTAGAGCTGGTGAAGATCAAAGCATTGTCTTAAGGTATGTCGGGGTTACGAATTAGCCTGGTTGGCACACCTTTATCCTGGGTCAAATTGAGGGGGAAAAGTGGAACAAAAAGGGCATACGCCTCATTGGGGTTACAGCAACATTTTATATCTCCGCTCCAAAAGAGGGAATCGTTTTCGGCTTGTCATTTTTTTTCAATGCGATGAAACTAACAAAAAATTCGTTATCTGGTTTCTAGTGGAATAACGGGCTCTGGCAAAAGTACAACACGAATACACCTGCTTAATCAACTGTTACTCTTGTCAACCCACAGCAAAAAGGAAAACAAACTCCAGCAACAAATTAAAAATGCGCTTGTCATCCTTGAAGCTTTCGGTCACGCTCGTACAGTGCAAAACGCTTCAGCATCAAAATTTGGCATGTTTCAGGAATTGCAATTTAGCGAACGTGGACGCATCCTTGGTGCAAAAACTTTGACATATGCATTTGATAAGGCTAGAGTGACCTCCGTACCCAAGGATGAACGAACATTTCACATATTCTATTCGCTGTTAGCCGGAACAAGTGTTGAAGAAAAAACAGCCCTCCATATCAACTTTCCTCCAGAGCATTTTAACTATTTAAACCAATCAAAATGCATTAGAGTGCCAGATATCAACGACGAAATAGCATTTGGAGATCTCAAAAGTGCCCTGAAGTTCTGCGGCTTCAAAGCTAAAACTGTAACCCAGATTTTTCAGCTCCTCACAGCCATCCTGCATCTAGGCAACCTACAGTTTGTCGCCAGCCATGAGTCAGGCGCCACAACTCAAGAAGCATGCAGTGTAAAGAACCAAGAAGTACTCGAAACCGTCTCGGCCATGCTCGGTGTCTCACCTTCGAAGCTTTGCACCTCCTTAACTTATAAGCTGCGACTGATCCGGAAAGAACTATGCACAATGTTTCTAAATACACAAGGTGCAGCGGAACAGCGTGATTCCCTTGCACGCGCTCTATATCACGTCTTATTTCTCTGGATCGTCGAATCAATTAATACCAAGATATGTTACAGTGATGGTGAGCCCTCCCATTTCATAGGCATTCTGGATCAGTTTGGTTTCCAAAATTTTCGGACAAATGGTTTTGAGGAGTTCTGTGCCAATTTTGCCAATGAGCGTGTCCAACAATTCCTTATTAGCCGACGATTCAATGACGATGACGGATTCAATGCGATGATGGTACAGGATGGGGTACCCATGCCAAGTGTCATCCCTACGGATAGTTCGACATGTTTAGAATTGCTCATTGGGAAAGAGAAAGACACCCATGACAAGAATATTTGCAAATCAGCAGCCCTTGGTCTGGGTGGCATAGTCGGCGTAATGGATCGCGACTGTGCAAAGTATCAGAGTGGTGCTACTGACGCAACAGACGCTAACTTTCTCGCCAATCTTCAACGGCAGCATGCTTCACACACATCGTTTGTTAAATCACAGCATGCTTATGCTTTTGGCATTCATCATTTCTCAGGAACCGTCCATTACACAGTCGAGTCGTTTTTGGAGAAGAATCTTGACGACCTTTCCCCCGACTTTGTTAGTTTGCTGCGAGATAACAGCACAAACGCATTCGTGTCGAATCTTTTCCAAAGCTCTGCCATGGCGACGGAGTCTCATCCCAAGGATGGTCGTACTATAGTTAAAGCTCAGCTAACAAGCAAACCGACTCGTGCGCCATCGATGAAACGAAATAATCGACGTCGCGGTGATAACGCGCAAGGGACCAACCCATCCGAGCCAATAGAAGCAGAAAACGAAGATTTACGGAAGCAAAAACTGATTCGTGATGCAGAGGAAGCATACCAGAATATGCAAGTGACGACAGTAATGGATCAATTATACATGACGCTCCGTGACCTGTTTAGCACGATGGCAGATACTCGGATTTTTAATGTTATTCATATCAGGCCCAACGACTCACAACTGCCAGATATGTTTGACGTGAATCGGGTCAAAGCACAAGTGCGTGCCTTCCTGCTACCTGAGTTAACAGTGCGATGCCGCCAAGAATACGCCAACTGTTACACTTTCGAGGAGTTTGTGGTTCGATACGATCGTTTAGTGAGCTCTCTGAAACTTGACCCGTCCACATCGGAACGAGATCAAGTCGATACAGTGTATGCAGCGATGAATTGGAGCCCTTCTCATGCATTCATCGGCAACGAAATGATATGGCTATCTTTCGAGACCTGGAAAGAACTCGAAGATGGCCTTAGAGCAGCAGAAAAAGACGAACGAGAGCGTGCAAAAGCCATTAAACAAGATATTATGAGTGATACAACTGCTGACCAGCATCACGCAGTCATGGGCTACTATCAAGAAGGTCAAGACCAGCAAGGTCGCCAATATCACCCAGGTTACGCAGGAGATGGACATATGCATCTCAATCAAGGAGCACCAGGTTATTATGGTGGGTTTGAAGACGAGGCCAGCTATGTCGACAGCGAGGAAGGCTTGAAACGCGACGCAGAAGGAAGTCAGTGGGGTGAAGAGTCTGAATGGGGGATGAAAGAAGGGTTGTCAGAGGCGTAAGTTTTCAAATCGGAATATGAACAGCAGCAATTGAAAATCGTCCATGCAGGTTTGGTCCCAATATGGACATGAGCAAAATGATCGAAGACTACCACGCGCCCCAGCATGAATCTGTCGAAGAAATGCCGATTACTGCAGTACGCGTTTGGTGGGTCAGGTATGTTCTGTAGCTTGTCCGTAAATGAAGCTCTTATCTTAACGAATGTGTCAGGTGTGTATGGCTTTTAACATGGTGGATACCATCTCTTTTCCTTAAATGGTTTGGCAAAATGAAGCGGGAGGACGTACAGATGGCGTGGAGAGAGAAAGTTGCTCTATGCATTCTGATCTTTTTCTTCTCTGCTGTGGTCATATTTGTCATTGTTGGACTTGGTGAAGTGATTTGTCCTGGGACAAGGAATATGTACTCTGGCGCAAACGTGCAAGCACATTCTACACCTGATGATATGTTTATGAGCGTTCGTGGTGTTGTCTATGATGTTACGAATTTTGTTATCAGCGGCCATGGAACTACAGCTCAACCAGCTACCAAAGACACTATGCAAGAACTTGCTGGTCTAGACGTTTCTTACACAATCACGCCGCCATTGACAGTTGCGTGTCAGGGTTTAGTATCATCGCCAACGGTTAAGGTGACGCCAAACAACTCTATCGTCATTGGCACGTTTCGTCATTTTTCTGGTGACCAGGTGGAAAATCCTGCTCTTACGAAACTGAAGGATCCTCAATGGTACTGGGATGAATTCTTGCCGGTGATGAACCTGTACAAGAAAGGCAAGATTGTTGTTCCGATCAAGACACTTGCAGAGGATTTTAAGAGTTGGGGACGTCTAGCTCTTGCAATCAATGGCAAAGTCTACGATATCAACGATTACATGACTACAGCTAAAAACTTTGATAATGGTTCGCCTACCAGTGATTATCACTATCTGAATCCTGCTGTGGAAGAAATATTTAGCAAATTCAGTGGAACGGATGCGACGAAGCAATGGAACCAGTATAAGGGATCAATGACGCCTCAGGAACAAGCCCTCAACTTGAACTGCCTTAATAACTTCTTCTATATTGGTGATGTAGACGAACGTGAAACACCTCGCTGCACATTTACCAATTACCTCCTGCTCGCGTTTGCCATCGTCATGTGTTTGGTAATCTTTGTGAAATTCCTTGCTGCGCTACAGTTCGGTGGTGCACCGACACCTGAAGATCATGACAAGTTTGTTATCTGCCAAGTTCCATGTTATACAGAAGATGAAGAATCGTTGAAAAAGACAATCGATTCCCTTACTGTCTTGAATTACGATGACAAACGAAAACTGTTATTCATCATTGCCGACGGTATGATTATGGGTAGTGGTAACGACCGGCCAACGCCCAGAATTGTGTTGGATGTATTGGGATATGACACGAAGAATGACCCAGAGCCACTCATGTTTAAATCGATTGGTGAGGGAAGCAAGCAGCTGAACTATGGCAAGGTGTATTCAGGTCTTTATGAATGCGAGGGTCATGTTGTGCCTTACATCGTCGTCGTCAAGGTTGGCAAGGCGTCAGAACGTGCCAAACCAGGAAATCGCGGTAAACGAGACTCCCAAATGATCTGTATGAACTTCCTCAACAAGGTTCATTTTGACGGAGAGATGACACCGCTGGAACTCGAAATGTACCATCAGATCAAAAATGTGATCGGTGTCAACCCATCGTTCTACGAGTATATTCTTATGATTGACTCAGACACAGAAGTGATGCCAGACGCTCTGAACCATATGATTTCATGTATGCTACACGATGGACGTATTATCGGCTTATGTGGAGAGACAAAACTTGTAAACGAGGATCGTTCATGGACTACGATGATTCAAGTCTACGAATATTATATTTCACATCACTTGGCAAAGGCGTTTGAATCTCTGTTCGGCTCAGTAACCTGTCTTCCTGGGTGTTTCTGCATGTACCGCATCCGCACGCCGGTGAAAAACGAACCCTTAATCATCTCTCCAAAAGTGATATCGGATTATTCAGATAACCACGTTGATACACTGCATAAGAAGAACTTGCTTCACTTGGGCGAGGACAGATATCTTACTACATTGATGATGAAACATTTCCCTCAATACAAGATGAAGTTCACAGCGCACGCTCAATGTAAAACCGTCGCACCTGATCGGTGGAAAGTACTCTTGTCCCAACGTCGACGATGGATTAACTCTACAATCCATAACCTGTTCGAGGTTATTCTTCTTCCGGATTTGTGCGGATTCTGCTGTTTCTCGATGCGTTTTGTAGTGCTCATTGATTTGATTGGTACTCTGACATTGCCTGTATCCGTGATCTACCTGGTCTATCTTATTTACGTGATTGTCTCGCAAACCGGACCGCTCCCTATTTTGGCTCTGTGTATGCTGGCTGGTATATACGGCTTACAGGCGATTTTATTTATCCTGAAGCGACAATGGCAGCACATTGGTTGGATGTTCTTTTACATCATTGCCATCCCAGTGTTCTCCTTCTTTCTACCTATCTATTCATTTTGGCACTTTGACGACTTTTCATGGGGTAACACTCGAGTCGTTGTCGGTGATAACAAGCAGAAGAAGATTATCGTGGCTGATGACGAGAAGTTTGACGAGAAAATGATCCCATTAAAGAAATGGAGCGTGTACGAGCAAGAACTATGGGAGATGGGATCCACTGGCTCTAAGGAAACTGGTGTTACTGGACACACATATCGTAGCTATCATACACATGGCTCCAGAGGCCAAGGATCAGTGATGTACGACGGACGAAGTCAATATGGTGGTAGCCAGGTTGGCGGTGGCGGTGAATACGACTATTATCGTGATACGCATATCGCTGGCGAGAAGCAGCGGCAGTCTCGAGGAACCATGGGTTACGGAGGCTCTGTCATCTCCCCTGGTTCAGAATATGGTGCAGGGGCAAACGAATACACTCTGCCTAACCCGATTAACCGAGGATCGCGTGTGTTATCCCTAAACAGCTTTGGAAACCCTGAACTTTTTGCTTCGGGTGGTCCTGGGGCTAACTTCATGGCGACTTCACAGCAAGATCGGGCAAGTATCATGTACGATCGAAACATGAGTCGTGGGCCAGTATCGAACGAATATGAGATACCTATGCGACCGACAAGCCAGTTTTCAGTTCCTCTGTCACAGGGTGGGCTGCAGCCCATGACACCCCCTGGATTCCCGAACGATAACGAGATTTTGAGTGAAATAAAGAATATCTTATCCACTGCGAACTTGATGAGCATAACTAAAAAGCAAGGTAAGTTGCCGTAGAAAGAGAGAAGAAATAGGCCTGATCTCCAGCCTAACAATTTTCTATCATAGTCCGCGAACAGCTGAGCGCATTCTTCGGTTTTGACATGACGCCTAAGAAAGAATTTATCAACACCAGCATCGAGTACGTTTTGCAGGGTAACCTCTAAGTAAAGCCTTTCCCCCCAAATCTCTGTAAGCACATATAATCAAATCTTATTGCAAGCATATTCCCCCCGTTTAAATCTGCAGTTGTTCGTTTCTCGTTTTTCCTTCTCTTTTTGCGTTTTTTTTTCTTTCATTAAATGATATACAAAAAAGGTTCCTTTAATAATCTTAAACTTTTCTTCATTGCATTTTTGTGATTGCTATAGGAATTTTTGGCTGTTTGGACGGGCGGTGTTCTTTCCATAAACGCGACACTCAAAAGCTTGAACGTTATGGTTCGATATTTTTTCACCTGTAGGATTTGCTCCCTTCTTCCTTTCTTTTGCCATCGCCATGTGCGCGTCCCTTAAAACGCATTTCTCTTTTTATAGACAAATATCTCTGAATACAAGACTTGAAAACAGTCATCGCCGATTCTTTGTACATTTTTTCCGAGAAAAATAGAATGGGTACAAACGATGATGATGAAAGTAGTAAGATATTTATTTGGTTTTATCCGGGGGATGGGGAATGAATGAGCAGAGTAAACACGAAAAACAGTTGATATAGACATAAGATAAACAAGGTAAAAAAAAAAAAAGAAAAGAAAAATCTTGGTTCTATCCTTGATAGGTTCCACCACGGAAAAGATACAACATCTCCTGCAGACCTAGTCGTCCCAATTTCTGACCTGATCCCTCACCCAAGGCTCCATCACAAAGATCCTGAGATATAGGTTAAAAATGCCATCTTTAGTTGTCTATAAGAGCAAACCTGTTTTTTCTTCTGTAGTTCCAGAATACGATCTTCTACAGTGTCATTCACAAAGATGCGATGAACCTCGACATTCTTTGTCTGACCGATACGATGCACTCGATCGATCGCCTGATTTTCCAAAGCTGGGTTCCACCAGATATCCATCAACTAGCCAAAGCATTAATTCGGTCAATTATCTTAGAAACGAGATGATACTTACAATAACTCTACATAGAGCAAGCAACAAAACAAAGAAGAATGAGCTGTAAATAGAGAGAAAGAGTAGAACTTACCGATTAGCCACGGTTAACTACAATTATAATGAGTCAACAGGAAATCAACCAAACTGTGTTAAACTTACATTAAGTCCTAGGGATCCACACTTTGTGGAAACCAGTAGAACAGTAACGGAGGGATCAGAATAGAACTCTTGCAGTAAAGCATCACGTTTACGGATGCTTAAAGAGCCATCGTAACGAATAAATTTATGGCCGGCGTTCTTTAGAGGACGTTCAATTAAATCAAGCTAAGTTAAATATCAGTATACAAGTATGCCAGACCGTCTAACTTACAAAACTGGTGAACTGCGAAAAGACCACCGTTTTCTCTTTTCCATTCGTGGTACGTCGTGTCTCATCCAGAATTTCAAGCATTTTATCGATTTTAGTGCTAGAGATGAATTCTTGTACTTTGGCAAGCGCTTCTTGATTCTCAGATTTCGTTTGATCCTCTATCTCCTTGTATAATTCCGGTGCGTGCACTTTAAGGAACGTCTCGACTCCCACGACCTTGTCCCGTTGTAAATCACATCGACATTGAGGGCACCGCTTGCTGTTACCATCATTGGTATTTAAATAATCTAGCAATGTGGTAAGTTTAATTTTTGACATGTTTAACTTTGGATACACACTGTATAAGCATTCACGACACAGAATATGACCACATTGGGCAATAATTTGTGCTTCATCTGCCATATCCATGCAAATTGGACACTGTATCAATTCCATTAACATGATTGTTGCAGAAGCAAAGTAGGTCGCTTACCTCAATCTGCGAGAAATCGCTGCTACTTTCCAGCAAGCGAGATACAACAGTAGCAGGCATATGTTCAGCAACCTCTTTCTGTTCCTCTTCATTGCTCTCATTGCTGCTGTGCTCTTGTATGGTAAGACTAGGATGTAGACATGCCTGACGGAGACGAAGCAGCAACACCAAAACCTACAAAGCACATATTAGTTGCTATATGACACTGGTTGAGCGATACTTACGGATGAATAGTTCTTCATAACTGTGCCGGCATTCACGTATTTGTTAAAACGGGCTTGTGCTTTAGCGTCAACGTAGTCATAGAATTGTCTTTCGTCTTCTGTAAAATCTACGTGCGTAAAATGGACATTTCTTTCTGGTAGGCTCAGAATTGGTTTCCCATCGATCTTGGCCTTCTTCGATCTTCGCAAAGCAATAGCTACAGGGAATATCAGAAAATCTTCTACTATTTTCTACACCTATACATACCCTTCAAGAGAATCTGAACCTTTTTCAGAGCCTATCATAATAAAGCATTAATTGCAAAGCCTCTTCTGCTAATCATTATTCAACAACAACTAACCTGTTCATATGCTCCATTTTTCATGGGTTTTGCAATTTCGTCTCTAAATTCTTCCCATTCGCAGTATGGGCGAATCTTCAAAAACTTGATCAACGAGTATCTGCGACAGAGTTAAAGAAAGGCTAATTTCAGACAAGCACTTACAATTCATCAATTTTGTTCTGAATAGGCGTTGCAGTTAAGCACCACCGATGATCAGCTTGCAAGCGGCAACTATAATGAAAGTCAGATATTTCGTATAAAGCTCCTACACGTTCGTACCATGCCTCAGCCATTCTAGTTCGCTTATTTTTTATGATATGTGCTTCGTCAAGGATAACTCTGTCAAAAAATATTAGGTATTATTCCATCATGTAAGCTTGCACAAACCTATGGAATTCCAGTCTACTCAGTGGCCCTCGCTTTGCTTCTTCTTCCACAAGGTCGTTTGCAACCATACTATAGGATGTGATAATAACTGTGACCCATTAGACTACTGCACTCCATATAAATTAAAAGCATACCATCATAAGGCGCAAGGGTGTGTTCTTCTGTTGCTCTACCTTGCCCATGGTGAACGCAGACCTTAAGCTTAGGGCTGGTTTTCTCTGATATCTCTCTTTGCCATTGACCCATCAACGCTATTGGACAGACGACTAAGGTTGCTTTGGTTTTGATTTTCTCTTCCGGACGTTTTCCTCTTCCCCTTTTAGAAATAATTGTCGATAGATCGGTTGCATCTTGACATTTTCGATCTACAATGAGTGCCATCGCCTGAACAGTCTATACAAATAAGTTGTATCAACACCATGAAATTCTTTTCAAATAAGAGGATTTACTTTGCCAAGTCCCATATCGTCTGCAAGGATACCGCCTTTGTTCGAAGACTGTTCCATTTTGAGTAACCATTGTAGTCCGATCTTCTGATGCTCTAAAAGCGCGACAGCGAGTCCGTCTGGAGTACCGGTTCTATCTTCTGGCGGAGGGATATCGTGGGTAATATTTTCAAGTAGCTCCCGTAACTCCTTTTCTGCTTGCTGCGGATCAACAGATCTCTGCGATGACATACAAGACCCTCCAGGAGCGTAGAACGGCATAGTACGAGAGTTGAATAGTGTGCGATATCGTGCTTGACTTTGATGTATCAATCCCATGATGGAACTCAACGGGTCTTCATCGTAGCCATCATAATCATCTTCGTCATCCTCATCCTCATCGTCTTCTTCCCCATAGTGACCATAGTTCTTCCATTTCATTTTTTCGTTCCAGGTAGGCATCGGTGCTTTCATGTTATTGAAACCAAAATTTTGTGCAAGCCCACCCTTCAAGAGTGGATCCTGCATCATACTATGTACTGATGAGAATGGTGATACAAATGGTCCTGCAATGCCAGTATCAGTATCATTTTCCTGTGTCAAATCAACAATTTCGTCATATTCATCAAGATCAATCATTGCAGGTTGCTTTCCGTTGTTTTTGGGGAGGCTTGAAGAACTGGCTGCGACGTGTGAATCTACATAAAACTTATTATTATTTATTGTTTATCGTCGGCTTTTCATTACCGTCCTGTTTCAAGCGTTTGTATGGGCGATCGTGAACTTCAAAAGGTGAGAACACTGTATAGGGCTGCTTGGAGTCTGCAATGTTCGGAAACTGGTTATACACAATCTGTTGATTAGGTATGTGCGGACCCCATTGTGTGCATTGGGGTGCAGGTAAGGGTTGTTGGGAGTGCATGGGTTGATTATTATGTGCGAGCCATTGATTGTGTGTTGACGGCAACGGATCTGCACTGGTGAAACCATTTGGATTCGGTCTAATTTCATGACTTGATGCATCAGTATTTTCATTACGAGCTTCACGAGCGCTTTGGGCTTCTCTATCCAGCTGTTCCTGGAGCTCTCTTGCATACATTAAATCTTTCTTTGTTGTACGTTCTATTTCTTCTTCGATACGTTTTTGGGCTCGTATTTCTTCGATATCGATTCCCAGCGCTCGTAGCGTATTTGGCGAAAGGGTGCCCTCGGTCAGAAAAGATATGGCATCTTGTTCCTCTGTGGAGGGAAACTGTGTCGTTGCCATGCTGGGATTTGGGTTTTGTTCTGTTCCGTTCTCAAACCCTTCCGTTTCAGCAGTTGCAGTTAAGTCAAGCGTACAATCAATGTCGGACTCGTCACTCCCATTGTGAGCTAAATCTGCTGAGGCAAGAAAGGAGTCTTCGGGCAATCTACTGTACATAGGTGGAAAAGAATGATCGCCCTCAGATCCGGTCATTGCAGGAGGGAAGGGTATGTGGAAAGAACGACTGTGCCCATTTTGGGCTGAAAAGCTGTCACAGTGTGCCACACAATTTTGGCGCCGCCGGGACAACGTTGCTTCTTACTGGTCTTTGCATGACGAGAAATTTGCAGTTGAGAGAGGTGAGAACTGTAGGTTTAAGTAAGTAGAATGAGTTGTGCAAGTAAAAGACGCTTATAGACACTTAAAACACTGAGATACTGATGGAAAATATGGATATCAATATTCATCCATATTGGGAGAGTTGTGATACCTATCTTTCAGTATCCGTTTGAATCTTGCATAAGATCCTCGCTTGATCTCTTTATATAAACACGTTGTGAAATAGGTCACAGTTCTTAAGAAAAAGACTCAGTGCCATGGCAGGCTGTCTGCCTATATCCACTCCACAGTCGAGTTTTGGTAGTTTCATATTACGGATACGGCGAGTCCATCAGACAGTAGATCGGGTACGGAAAGCCATCATATAAAGAAGAGCACATGAATTGTCAAAACTTTGTCAGAAGCTGCCTGTCAGCTACGTAGATAGATGTAGAGCGATACTCTTAGTTCTATATGCTCAGTATTCTGTTGTCACATATCCAGGGATACGATCATTTGATTACATGGTGAGGAGTGCGAGTAGTTTTATTTCACAATAACCAGTACTAAAAGCTAATGAATAATTTGTGGCTATCCTAAAAGGGGGATGGGGTAAGACGAAGGTAAGGCTTCACTACACGAACGCCTTTCGGGAAGAGTTTTTCAGCTTCTTCGGTGGAAACGCTTGGATGCACGATCACATCGTCACCCTTCTTCCAGTTTCCAGGGGTAGTAATGCGGTATTTGTCACCCAGCTGAAGTGAGTCAACCACACGCAAGATCTCGTCAAAGTTGCGTCCGGTGGATGCAGGATATGACAGAATCAAACGGATAGTCTTTTTTGGATCAATGATAAAAACGGAACGAACGGTGAAAGGGATTCCTTTGGTATCCACATTGGTGGCGTCCTTCATTTTCAGGTTGTTAAGGTGTAACCTTTTCTTCCTTTTCCAACTTTACCTGATGGTCCAACATATCATATAGAGTAGATATTTTACGATCAGCGTCGGCGATGATTGGGAACTGCAAGTCCACATCGCTGACTTCGTTAATATCTTGGACCCATTTATGATGCTCTTCCAGACCGTTGGCGGAAAGACCGATCACTTTGACACCACGAGCGTCAAAATCGCTCTGAAGGGCTGCAACAAGGCCCAACTCAGTGGTGCATACGGGTGCTTTTTCGGAAGAAGATAAGACACTAGTACAGATGGTTTTTCATATCACTTACTGAAATCAGCGGGATGAGAAAACAAGATAGCCCATTTGTCGCCAATAAAGTCGTGAAACTTGATGGGACCTTTTGTGGTCTGGGCTTCGAAATCTGTTTGGTTGTGTCCGAGATTCCGTGTTGAGTTTTATATCATTCGATAGAACGTATTTAGATTCTTACCAGGAGCAATGGAACCAAGACGAAGAGACATATTCTTTTGCCAGAGGGTATGGGAAACAAGCAAACCTGATAGTTTTTGGCGTTTTCATGCAAATTTATAGACGCGAATCATGTGTCATTGCGCCATGTATGTGTTCGAATGATTGGATAGAATGACTGGATGATGCCATCGAGACCGCAAATGAAAAATTTCCCTACTATCAGAACGTGGGAAACCTTAATCTTTTGCTGAAACACCTAGCAAACCGTTTGCATGAACCCAACCTTCACTGAACCTTGTGGACAAAGCCCACATATAACACACAGCATGAACATGGCTGGGATTGAACCTCGCTTGAAAAATAACCAATCAACGAGCTACAAGCCCCTGACATCCAAGATAGAATAAAGAGTCGCCTATTGCATTAAAGACTAAGCTAGGCAGTCCTATGCAAGAAGAGGAATACCATCTTTGACCATTAAAGCTTGCAACCATCTTTTGAAGCCTGAAAACTAATAGCAAGCAGGAAATAGTGCATACTTAAAGGACACAAAGGAAAAATTCTGCAGTATCAGGATCGGCTTACCTTAGGCTGCTACGTTTCGTTCAGTACTGCAAAGTCATGTTGATATTGAAGTTGGATGTAGCGCTCTTTAGGTATAAGGTACGCGCTTTGATGGAGAATGGGATATATTTCATGCTCCGTCGTCGAGCAAATTCTAATTCAAGCACCTTGTAAGCTCTGTACTTGCTTTACTTCGATAGAGGTATTTGAATTGTTTACTATGATGGGAGTTTTGGTGCGTAAATTCAGTAAAGAAAACCAGGTTTAGAAGTCGTCAAGTGCAGTGCTGAAAGATATTAACGTATTTAAACATTGATACACTATACAACAATTTTGCTTTTTCTTGATTCACTCTGCACACGTTTACATTTGTATTTTGTATCATTGGCGACTTTCTGTGTACTTGCATACTGATGGTTATTAACTACCGAACAATTAACTATGGGTGCATAGGCACCATTGACATTGTCGCATCTCTAGCAAATTTTAAAAAGGAATATCAACAAGAGTGTTTCCCAGTATCAGGTTCGACTTTGAACAGAATGTTGCATTATGATCTTTCTATGTCATGCGGACACAGCGGCAAACCAAAATCGTGACTCTGCATTTCGGAAGACCAAAAACGTCTGAGATGGATACGACGCGATGGAGTATCCTCTTTGACGACCTGCCGCGATCACCATGGACTACGGTAAACATGCTATTCAACTTATGTCGCGAATTTTTTTTCTCAACCCTACTAGAACTAGAAAACACCAATGAAGAAGAAAATGAAAGGATTATCAACGAAGAATACAAAGTTTGGAAAAAGAACTCCCCCTTTTTGTATGACCTCGTTGTCACCCATGCACTGGAATGGCCTAGCTTAACGTGCCAATGGTTCCCAGACGTTAAAGTGTTTGTATATTGATACTTTATGTTCATCCTTAACCCTTGCGAAGATGTAGTGACAAAAAACACAAAATTCAACGTCTCCTCTTGGGGACACACACAAACGATGACGAACCTAACTACCTGCAAATTGCCAATGTCCGACTGCCGAACGAAACCGAAGAAGTGGATATGCGAGAATACGGAGAATGTACTGAAGGCAGGTGTGGCCTTGTAAAAAAGTAATAGAGGCTGAGACAGTTATGACAGAAACAGGGAAGGAGACCCATATACAGATTGTACAGAAGATCTTGCACAAGGGGGAGGTGAATCGCGCACGCTATCAATACGAGAATCCCGATATCATTGCTACAAAATCCAGATCTGGCGAAGTCTACATTTTCGATCGAACGACGTTTGATGCATTTCCAAAGGAAGACGAGCAATTCAACCCCACATTGAAATTGCAAGGGCACAGCGGTGAAGGGTAAACCTGCAGAAGAGCATCGATTGGAAAATGGATTCTGATACAGTACGTAGATACGGGCTAGCGTGGAATCCACATAAATCTCGATCCAGTCGGTTACTTAGTGCTGGATTCGATTTTAAGGTTTGTCTCTGGTAGGTAACATAGTATATTGACATCTAAAACATGAACTCACCAAAGATTTAAAGGGATATCGGGGCAAACCCTCGAGAAGCGAAAGAGATGGACCCACTTTCTACATACGTTGCACATACTTCCGGCGTTGAGGTATTGTTGAACGGTTTGGTAGCTGGTCAATATAATCTTATGATTTAAACTTAGGATGTTGCATGGCACACAAAATTTGAGTCAATATTTGCATCGGTCGGTGATGATGCAAGACTTATGATGTAAGTTTGACAAAGAAAGAGGAAAGAAGGGAGGAAAAACAGGGTATATTAAGCTGAACTACTTTGCAGTTGGGACTCTCGCAACAGAGGCGATAAGCCGATACACAACATCCATGCGCATGAGGCTGAAGTGAACTGCGTTTCTTTTTGCCCAGGTAGTGAATGGGTCTTGGCAACAGGATCAGGAGACAAAGTCAGTATTTGCACTTTGGATGTAAAACAGGCGTTCTTAAGCATTGATATAGACAGCTGCATTGTGGGATTTGCGTAATCTTAATGTGAAACTGCATACACTGCAAGCACATCAGTCGGAAATCCTTCAGTTATCTTGGTCACCTCATCATGAAGCTGTACTAGCTACAGCAAGCTATGACCGACGGATTCTTGTGTGGGATTTATCTCGAATCGGTGACGAACAATCTTCTGAAGACGCAGAAGACGGTCCGCCGGAGCTTTTGGTACGAATTTATCTATAATCTATGGCATGGTTGCTAACAAAGTCTTATTCGGTCAGTTTATGCATGGCGGCCATACCAACAAGATTTCAGACTTTGGCTGGAATCCTGCAGAACCTTGGGTTTTGGCTAGTACAGCGGAAGATAATATTGTTCAAGTGTGGCAGATGGCGAGCAATATTTATGCTCCAAACGAACCGGCGGAGAATGAAAAGGAAAAGGAGAAAGAGGAAAATGAGAAGACGGAGTGATCTAGAACTTTTGAGAAAAATAGTGCACGCAAACAAACCCACCTTCCATCCTAGTATGTCTGCTTTTTTACTTATAAACAATGCGGCGTGTACGAAGACATATCGTGATTATGCGGTACGGCATGGAAGTCGCGGACAAAAAAAGTCATGAAGTGAAGAGTACGTTGATAGCAACCCTGATGATTATCTTCGTAACTGTCTTTCTATGGCCATTCTATTTGAGTAGTTCAAAGTGTTGGATAACTCTCTATTGCTGTGAGTCTACTTTTAGTTCTAGAACAAAGTAGTATGAGCATTGGTTTGGATATGATGACTGGGAAGAAGACACAGATTCTTAATAAGCACTTTGACTTTGATATGATCTATGTTTCTAATTGGGGAGAAGCAACATCATGGTTGTTGAGGAGCAGTCCAAAAATTTCTGTACCTAAATCCAAAAATTTCAGAGCGGCGGGTTATATAAGCTGAGCTGAATTTTTTAATAACTGGGGAGGTACTCTCTCTTTTATTCCCTTTTTGACATACACACACAAAAATAAGAAAAAGGAACAATGTGTGATATGAATTGGTGTCCTGTTTGCGATGAAGCCATCCCTTGTTCATCTGTAAGTACAAGAAAAAAATGGAGCTTATGAAAACAGCATCAGTTAACTAGAATCTGATCATTTTAGAATTTACTATATTGTTCACAAAAGTGTTTACAAGAAGACGCTCTTCGTAAAAATCCGTTGCTTGGTTATGACTTTGGTGACTACCGTAATTTTCTGAATCCTACTCGACGAAGGTGTCAAGGAACATGCACAACCCTAGCACAGCGTAGGACACAAGAAGAAGAATGTAAAGAAGCGATGATGCGCACCCCAGGATTGTCACCCACACTTTCGGAAAGAGATGATAGTCCAGTTTTAGCACAGCGACAAGACGACCTGTGGTCGGCCGAAGGATTGCCTCAACTGGATTTGGGCAAGTCCGCCTGCTATTATTGTGATCTGCAGTTGAGCCATCCAACCAAACACGCATCCACCGTCACACAGATAGCAAACGAATACGATTCCTCCATTTTCCCATTACATCATTAGCATATCAAATTTTGCATAAAACCGTCATATCGTTCTTGTACAAAAAAAACATTATCAAGTTTAAACTATACAGAGTAAATCAACTCTAGTCCCAAAGTGGATTTTTTGTGTGTGTATGTATGAAAGATAGATATCTTAGCCCTTTCTTATACGCTCGGGCCCTCATCCCTTTTATTACGTTGCGTTTTCTTTTAGAAATCTTGGTTTGTGGTACTTTGATAGAGTATTGTTCTGTTCTTTTTTTGCTTAGTGTAACAAAAGACAGCTTAGCTATCTCTTACGACAAGCTGCAGTTTCTGGATGTGCTGTGTCGTCATGCGGTCCTCAAAGAACAACAAAAGAAGCATGTCATTACATAGCGGTAAGAAATGGGACTGTCCACATCACACTACGGGATCCAAACTAATCGATGCGTAGGTCTATTGGTTATGGAAAAAGTAAAAGAAAAAGTGCCATATCTCATTCTATGTCAATTTGTTAGACAATGGTGATATGGAATTGTCATCTCTCTCTCTTTTTCTTTCTAACAATTTTTATTTTGATTTTAATTCCTGGCTTAGCGTCTTTTTTTCTTTTTTTTTTTTTTTTTTTGGAAACCAAAAGAGAACTGTCACACAAGCGAAGAGAAAGAAGGGGAAAGAAGGATGAAGAAGGTTCAAGAAAAATAAGAGGACAACATTCCAGAGGTATATCATTATCGTTTAAGTGCATTTAGAAGTATCCGCTTTAGATGGACCATGGGCGCGATAGGGGGATAGGTAAATAACCTATTTAGTCTCGGTCATCTCCGGATCGGACGTGCTGCGGTTTCCCAGATTGGAGTAGTAGCGGAGATGGAAGGAGGGGTTTGCATGAGCAGCGCACCATCCAAGGTGGGAAGGGAAGAAAGTGAAAATGGGAAATTTGGTGTATGTGTGACCATTTTTCAAGACCAATCACTGCCTTAAAATTCCCTCGTTTACCGTTTGAGTTGTAGTTGTGTTTTTCCCACCCTATTTTTCCGGGACCTTTTTTTTTTCTCTCTCATCTTCCATAAGAATGAGAACAACGTAGGGGAATAGGCTAAGTTGAGATTGGGCCAATGAATACCGTGTAATAGACACACAAGGAAAATCTCAATTTTTTAGACATTCCCAGGTGACTTACTAGAAATAGTAAAAAGGAGGTGGAGACGCCAACCACTGAAAATGACGTTCAAACCCTTTCTCTCTATGATTGGTAAACGGTAAAATGCATAAAAAGCCTCTGTCCCCCTTCCCTTCCGTCCCCCCAAACATACACATACACATACACATATACGTACTCTCTCTTTTTCTTTCTTCTTTTCTCTCTCTCTCTCTTTTTTCTCTCTTTCTCCCCCTGAAAGCAACAGCATCTACAACTTTGCTACTGTTATTACTACTATCAGTACAACACTTGCCTTCTTTTTTCCTTGTGGCATAAAAGATACTTGATCTCTGCCCTTGTCCTCTCTGGTTTCCCCTTCTTCGATGTCCTGATCATGAGTGACCTCAATTGGTGTACTTACTGCGATAATGCCATCAGCCCTTTCTCGGTAAGCCAGATAAATAGAATGTTAATTTTATATCAATACATATGTTCCTAACTTGGGTTTGTTTATCCATCAAGGACTCTCTTTATTGTAGTGAACAATGTTTACGTGCTGATGCTCTTCGTAATCACCCATTGCTTGGTTATACTTATCCGGAATTCGTTGATTTCCCGCGTCCGAACAAAACCACCAGTAACAGTGTCGTAGCACCATCGTTATCGTCCTCATCGCCTTCTCCCTCTTCGTCTTCTCATCCATCACCAGCCCTTACCGCTACGTCGTCCTCTTCTTTCTTTCCTCCCAGCTCACAATTCTCACCTCCTAAATTCGACCTTTTGCCCATCACCACCAAATCCAATACCTACAGCTCAAACATCCCTCAATTCTGGTAACCACATTCTTTTTTTGGTATGTTGCACCGACTTGCCTGGTGCGAGAATTTCAAAAGACTATGGCGGGATTTTCGGAAGCTAAAAAGACGCAAAACGTCTCCCAAAAGATCTAAAAAAAAAGAGCCTTTTATATGCAGTTTCCCAATCCGAACAAAAAAAAAGAATTTGTACATACCCCGATACCCTTCTTATGTGATAGAAAGTTAGCAAAGGATGTAAATAAACCAAAGATGTATTGGCCAAACATACATTCTTCTTCTTCATTGACACTACAATATGTAACCATTAAGTATATTCAATGATCTTCTTTCTTTCTCTCTCTCTCTCTCTATCTCTCTTTTGTTTCCCCTTTATTTCTACTTTACCTAGAAGTTAAAAAAGGGGGCGCAATTAGAAAGGCTCCTTGCTTGGTAGGATTGAGGTTTCCCTATGTTCGCTTTCACGGCGCAGAAACCCCTCTCCCTCTCTCTCTTTCTCTCTCTGTTGCCCCCCTTTTTTTCCCTTTTCCTGATTTCTCTTTCTTGCTCTTGTTTTCTCTTCATATTACATACAACATACAAAACATTAAAATACACGGAATACACAATCCATAGTGGAAATGATTCATTTATAGATCCATTCTCTTTTGCAACTTTTATATTCTATAATTATTTGTTCCTTGATTTCTCTTTTGTTTTCCAATCGGTCATGTCATTGAATCACTGGATAGACGACGATGATACCACTACAGATGGGATTCATTATTTCGACAAGAGCAACAATTTCTCTTTCGTAGTCAGCCGTCATAACGATACTACTTTCATCTCCCCCACGGTGACCGAAGGCCTTGTAGAACTCAGAATAGGCGTCCTATTACCATTTCATCAAAAGGATAGCGAGGCAACAAAGAAGTTAACCCTAAGGTTAGATCAACACTAGAAAGAGAAAATCGCTTTGGATTGAACCTTTCTTTATTATGCAGTGGCGCATCCGCCATTCGCATGGCTGTAGCTGAAATCAACACACAACGGATGATCCCTGGAGCCTATATTACACTGATCGAAAAAGACTCGTATCCAAAAGAAGCAGAAGGTCAAGCATCCATTACTCAAGCAGTTTACGCAGCAGTTTCCTTAATTCAGAAAGGTGTAATCGCTGTCATTGGCGACGTTTCGTCATCATGGACCTCATTATCCGCCTTAATGACAAGTACCCTTCAAATCCCTCAATGTTCCTTTTCAGCAGTAGCAAGTGAGTAAGCCATAGCATCTTGTGCTTGGTAAAATCAGTATCATTGATGTACTGTTTTTTTGTTCTCCCTTTGTCTTTGTTTTTTAGCCTCATTATCCGACAAGACACAATACGGCTACTTCTTCCGCACGATTTCTACGAACCTCGCCTACACAGATGCGGCACTTACTTTTGTACTCAGTCAAGGATGGCCTATGATAGGCATCCTTTATTCAGATGACGATTTCGGACAGCAACGTAAAGAAAAAAAAAAGATACCCCATGTTTGCCTGGCCATAGAGGGCGAAGTGCTCACCTTTCATTCATTCTTTAGTATCACAAAATATGATCATGAAGGCTCGGACACAAGGAATCAAGGTGACATCCTATCAAACGTTCTACAGTGACGGGCCTGTCAGCGATGTCCAAACATCAGTAGAGACGCTGATGTCCACAGGCTCCCGAATCATTCTTTTAGCTGCAGAAAATGATGCACAACTCACAGCATTAACGGTAGCGGCTCATCTAGGTTATATCAATAATGACACCGTATGGATCACTTTTGGGGAAAATACAAATGCATTGTGGAATGCCGTGGAGCGCTTCAATAGTGTCATTACGCGACGCATGAATCATGTCAATATCTACAACAATACTAATGGGAACAACACGTACCAATGGATGACCAACGTGGATCCTATCGAATATGCGGCCAATAGCACTCCAATTTTGAACACGATTGCTTTCAATAGCACTTTTGCTGGAGGCGTGTTTATGTTCCGATATCGACTCAACTTGACAGGATACGCGCCCTATGATGAATTCATGAGTAAATGGGCTAAACTAGATCCAGCGATGTAAGATTTGCTTAAATTCAACTTCCACAATGACTCATATGATAATTTGGCTTGCTTTTTCCTCTTTTCTCTAACCCACAACAATCCATAATTACTCATGGTAGCTATCCTTACGGCGGTCAGATGAACATCAGCAGTAATGAAGGGTTAGTCACACACCCATGATCTCTAACGCTTTTAAGCATTTTTTTACTAAAACTTTTAGCTTTTCAGGGCCGCTTATTCCTGCATGATGGCCATGGCTCATGGGTTCAACCATGTGATCCAGAATTCAACAAACACAAACTCGACGATGAAAAAGTTGGCTGCAGGCCAGCTTGGAGAGTACATGACACCCTCGACATTTAATACAAGCTTTGTAGGGCCTGAAGGACCCGTGTTATTCGATGAAAATGGAGACACCATGGTTAGGTAAAGAAGCAAAACCAAAAAAAAAAAAAATTACCGTTTTTCGTACGGTCCCCATTGATACCATTGGATCTAAGAAAAAAAGAAAAGCAATTTTCGACTCTTTAATCTGCAGAAAGGGAACCCAGTCTACATTGGATCCATTATTGCCAACGACCTTCACTTAATTTCCGAACCAATTTACCACGACGGAACAGCCAAAGTAATGGAGCGAAAAAGTTCTTGTTCTTAAATCTTTTTTATGGGGCTGTGGAAAGAAAAGGAAACAAAGAAGAGCTTATCTTTTTATCTTATCTAGTAGGTACCTACAGGCACGCCTGATCAGAAACTACTGACTACAAGCTCGACTGCGTTAACCTATGCTATCATGTCGGTTGCTTCCTTTGGTATCCTGGTTGCTATAGCCACTATTCTATTGGTCTTGATTTACCGGAAACGGGAAACATTCAAAGCATCAAGGTAAAGCAGAGAGGAAAAAATACACACAAATTGCTCAAAAAATCAACATCACTTCTAGTCCTCTTTTCTGTGTTTTGGAACTCTTGGGTTTTATTATGGCCTACATTTCAGTGATATTTTTCTCCTTACCTCGAACCAAATTTAACTGCATTATCATACCTATAGCATTTCATTTGGGTTACGCTCTCATCCTAGGGTAAGATTCCAAAACAAAAAAACAAAAAAGAGAGAAAGAGAGACAAACAGTTGAAGTCGCTTTAACTTTTTTTTTTAAAAAAAAATTTTAGAAATCTTATTGCAAAGAACTATCGCGTCTACAGGATATTCAATAACATTTTCATCACTCGCACAGTGGTTCGGGATTTTCAGCTACTCAAGGTGTCTGGAGGCATCCTGGCGTTTGATGCTGTAAGAACCTATAGAATGCTTGGAGTAGATTCTTGTTTTCTTTACTTATGTTGTTTCTTTCAGGTCATTCTCATGATCTGGTTAAGTACCTCCGAGGTTCAAACGGTGGACGTCCCGGTGTCATCGTCAGCCTATTATGTAGGCTGCGATTTCCACGGTCCCACCAATATGGTTTTTGTCTGGATCCTTACCATCTTCGCTGCTATGCAACTTGCCTTTGCTACATTCTTGGCTTTCAAAACTAGATCGGTGGGAAAGAACTATTCAAAGTATAGCGAATACAAGCAGATCGGTCTGTCTGTCTAGTAAGTCCCCATGTTCCCCCACTCCTTTTCTGTTTTTTCTTTTATTTTTGGTCGACCTTGGGATCTAATGTAAGCTTCCTTTTTTTTTTTTTTACAAATAGTAACATCTTCTTCTCTGCTACGATTGGGTTTATAATCTTCTTCATGCCAACGACGGACTATTTTACCCAGCATTATCTCACCGCAACCATGATTATATGGGCCAGCACCTTTTCCATGTTAGTATTATTCATACCCAAACTTCATCGGTTTTTCTTCAAAAAAACATCCAATCACAACTCTGGAAAGGCATCTGATCTGAGCGGGAGGAAACGATCTCATTCACTGCACGAACTATCGAACCACAGTCGAAAGGAAAATCAGCCCCAACAGGAGTCGCATGGAGAGCTCATGAGTCTGGGCCAGATGGTTTCTACAGGCAACCCTCTCGGTCGTACGGGGAACGGAAACCAAAATCAAAACAATCCTGTGGGTACATCGCAAGGTGTACTTTTGGAAGCGCACGAGGTATGGTCATTTTATCTATCTATTTCTTTCCGTTTTATCTCACCTAAATCTGTAGGCGCGAATCCCCGTACAAAGAATCAACAGATATTGGCCATTTCTTGCTGCATGGGATATGAAAAACATTATACTCTTTCCCAGCTTTGGTTACTTTTCTTGGATTTCAGTATGTTTTCCTTATGCTTCTTAAGTTTATAACTCATCTCATTTCTTTCTCTCTTTTTCTAAAGGAACATTCACAAAAGGGAACAGTTTTTGGATATTCCCACGCATCTATTGTATCCTCTGTTTCTGACAATTACATACTCAAAGTGCATGGCTTGGGACGGTCAGATGTTTTGATCCAGGTTGCTAGCCAGCAAGAATTGCAGCAATGGTATACTCGCTTTAATCGTTCGATTGGCGGCACTTCGCAAGAAAACTGTTCGAGTGATCAGACTTATCTAACGTCTGAATCATCCGAAGTTGCTATCTTGACAGAATCCGATAAAATGGACTCCGGATTAACATCTCGCCATCTGTTATCGGGAATCGGACGTCAAAGTGTGATTAGCACCGGCACCATGGATAGTTGTCTTAATGCGCCTGCTGTGAACGAATTGAGCAGCCATGGACGCCGCGCAACATTGTCGTCCACAGCTTCACCAACAAACCCTTTTGTGCATCCTCCACTACCATCACAACCGCCCCCCGTTTCGCTTTTCCATCGAAGGCGTTCTGCCCGTGCGATGGAGACCAACGGAAGATCTTCATTCTATTCTGCTTTTGCAGGGTATCTTTCAGCATCAGAAACGTCAACACCTACGATAGACGCGTCACATCATACTATGACAACCGACGATATTATGATGGAGAACGGCCATACGAAAGCTTAGATATATTTTTTAATAGTATGCTTTTTCTACTGCACATCCTCGACTCTTTCGAGTTTTGTCTTTCTGACAAGGTAGAACTGGGAACTCAGCATAACTTGGAGGACAACGCCCTCTGCTGAAGTTTTCAATGGGTTATAGTATACAATAGTCCACTCTGGTTTGTCATATTACATTAAAAAATGAGTGTCAATACCATATGCAAAATCATAGATCATGATTTTGGCGAGATTGGAACAACAAACGATCCGTGCATAATCGAACTGCAGATTCAAAACCCTATAGTATTTGTCAGACTGGGTCCATCATTTCGTGAAAGAAAGCAAGTCTTCACGTACCGCCCTTCAATGGCTTGACTGAGACTAAATAATAGCCTTCCTTCGTCCAATGCCCATACTTTAAGACTGCCGTCGTAACTACCACTTACTAGCTTGTTGGACGCAGAGTCCAGCTGGAGAGTACGCACAAGATTTGTATGTCCTGAAAGAGTGTGCAAGTCTTCCCCAGTCGCGGCATCCCACACTTTGATCGTTTCATCACTCGACCCACTTACAATCCTCTCGCCATCAAACTCAACACATGCAATACCACGCTTGTGGGAACTGAATGTGCGCAAGCATTGGCCAGTGTCCTATGGTGCAAATGGAGTCAAAAGCACTGACATAATAACACCTTTTCTTTTTACATACCATATCCCAAAGCTTAATTGTATGATCGCCAGAAGCTGAAACAATACGATTACCCCGAAATTGGATCGCATTTACAGCTGCTCGATGTCCACGCAACGTTTTTAATTGCTTGCCGGTTTCTAAATCCCAAATACGGACGGTTCGGTCTTTCGAACAACTCACGATTCGATTTTTGACGAACTGTAAATTCAATACGCTTTCGCTATGTCCCAAGAGTCGCTTCACTATTCGCCCTGTTTCGATATTCCATTGCACAATGGTTGAATCGCTACTTCCGCTAATAATGTGATGCTCATCATATTGCAGACAAAGAACACTAGCTGAGTGTCCTGTGAGTGTTTTCCGACATTCACCTGTCCGAATATCCCAGATCTTGATACTTTTGTCGCGACTGCCACTGATAATCTTGTCTTCGTCAAATTGGATACAATAAATTCCCTCCACATGCATATCCAATACATCCGCTGATGCAGTGTTAGGAGGGAAAACGCGCATTTTGCATTTGCCATCACGCCACTGCTTTGCAATTAAACTTCGGTTGCGATATAGACGGCGCCAATTAATATAACGCTTTCCGGTCTCTTCATCATAATGATACTGTAACGTTTCATCATATTTTAAGCTTTTTCGGGATGTGGACCGGCGTCTGGAGGTATGATCTGTCTGCCTCTGAGAGGGTGATGCTGGGCGGATCAACAAAGCGCGACGAGAATGGGTAGCGGAGACGCTTCCACGCGTGTCAGGTGCATTAGTGGACCGTATGCCAAACGACGAGTCCCGTATCGTTGAGCTCACGAGGGGTTGTGAGCGTGATTGTGAAGATGGTGCAGCCAGGGATACTGGCTGAGGAAATGGTATGGGAGCTAACGCAGCAATTCTACGGCTGACATTACTGTGTATAAGATTTGATGAAGATGTCGTAGGGGATACCGTCGGGGTTGCGGATGAAGATAGTGTGACAGCGGAGCGTGTTGTTGGTGACACTGGATCAAGTCTAAGATTTGCTGCTGAAGAAGATGAATCTTCCCCGTTTTCTACGTCAGCAATGACTACTTCTTGTAAAGAAGAAGAAGAGGAGGAGGATGAGGATGAGGATGATGGAGATGAGGACGATGATATTGTAGTGCTCGCCTGCTGTGATTGCCGCAAAGTCCGTCTGTGGCGGAGGTGAAAGAATAAGTCACCTGTTCTCCGTAATGGTCGTAATCTCCCTGAAGGCGCCCCTGGCATCGTCGGTAGCGCTGCGGGATCGTAGATGGATGCGGTCGTTCGGGCCAGTGGGACAGGTGCTAGCGTAGGTCGAAGTTGACTAGAGTCATGGCTATTACAGGTATGTAGTCTCGATGAAGGCTCGGATGTGTCTGGTGAGGACGGTTGTTTTGATGTTGATGACAATGATGTTTCGGAAAGATATGTATCTATAGCTTTCTGGTCGTATTTCCATCCTTGCGATACATATAATCGATACCAAAGCCGTTGATCATTACTTAGTTGTCGCCATCGTCTCGATACCCGGGACATCCGGGTCAGAGTGACTACGTCAACATAACTAAGGATATGAAGAGATATTTCGGAGGGTAAAGCCTATGTTAAAAAGGTAAATCACATTAACAGACGCTTCTGGCAATCCTAATATGATTACACTAAAGAAATCTCGATGGAGTAGTGGGGCAAGCCTATCGACAACGCCGGATGCCAAAGAACGGTTGATGGAAATCAGTAGACTATAAGCGCACTCTAAGATATAATTAGAATCATGGACCATATTATGCTGCTATTACAAGCAAGCATTTTGTAAGAGGAATAAGCAGTTGATTACCTGCTTTCTGTTCGTCACTTAGGTTCTTTATAGAAGCGGGCACTTCGAAACGCTGTTCTACGTAGCCTTCATCGGCTTGAACAGCGAAATCATAAGCTGTAGCTGGCGTAGGTATGGTGAAGCTGAGCGTTAATGGGTTAATCTGGCACAACCCTGCACTTACTTGTACATCGTTCTTTTTGCATAGGGATTGGATTAACATTTGAATTGTGGAGAGGCATCAAAGAGAGGCAAGGAAAGGAGGTGAGAAGGGAATAGAGAGCTTTTCGCAATGATTTGCGCCGCTTAAAAACTACTTTGGCACTGGCGAATAGGATACGTTTGCGCTGACTGGAAATGAATCCTTTGTCCTTGACTCTTTGCATTGATATAGTACTTCCATCATAACTAAAGCTCACTGTCACAGATGTAGCAAGACCGATCTCATTTTCATCTGTAAGTAACGTATGCAAAAGGATGTACTTAGTCAAGGTGATAGTTGTCTGCACACGGGCAGATATTAGCGGAGGTTGATCTGCTAGGGAGAAGTACTTCACTAATAGTATTCATCTTACTTTAAATGTCAGGTCTTCAAACAGAAATGTAAAATACAGCAACTGATGCCACAATTAAAAGAAATGCATATTCAACATACCCTACGACTACTGAAACTCATTTTAATTGTATATTGAGGAAGGGCAAAGAACAACAAGGGAATTAACAATGAGTATCCAGCTCTCGTCTATAGAACACATAGGCTGGGAATTATTTTGGGCTGAGTTGCATTATCGTTGACGAAACTGATTCATTAATGAGAACGTATCACGGTATAGCCTTGTGTAGAAAGTACCCGTAAATAAAATCGGACAAGCAAAAAACGTCTAGTGTTGTCTTGGATGCTCTACTCACGATATATGCTCGACCGTCTAGCAAATGGGATACAATACGTGTGTAAAAATGCGTTTGTATAAGGGAAGTACAATAACTGCCTGCTATGTCTTTTCCAGAAATTTATTGCCCACTGAGTAATGTAATAATTAAGGTACTAATGTGAGAACCTGTCTATTGGTTATGAAACTTGCCATAATCAATGGTGAGTCTCATTACCAAAGGTTAAGATGGCAGTGAAGCCACAGATTAGCTAATGTTATATAGCTACTCGCGACCCAAATACTGGCAAACACATGTAGTGCATAGTTTCCGCAGGTTGAAGGGGTTTTATCGCACTTATCCTCATACTAACCATTACACAGAGAAACATTTCCTTTCTAGCACACAGTAGGTAGACCTAAAGCTTACAAACCAATGTCTTGTCTCAGCGCTATATAATCCAGGCCGTCAGGATCGTCTCGTCTCCGTGTTGTCATATCACTTATTGCTTTTTCTCTTTCATAAACTGGAAATCCATACTGTTCTTTTCTATTTTTTTATTTTACATGCAATCTATGATACACAAAGGGGTAATTTTCTTCATTACGATACTATACTGTGAAGGATATCCCTCTGATCTTGAGAAACTTTCTGTAATTCAAGCACTCTTTGTTCCATATCATCAATAACCACTTGCGCCCATTCCAGTTTTCCCAGGTGGTCACGCGGGGGACGGCTCCATGCAGCATCATTAACCGAAGGAAGAGCGTTAGAGACCATGAATATCCTGTATGCCATCCATACGTTCGTCAATAGTGCTAGTATTGTAAAGATCACCAGGATATGAGAAAATTGTAATTCATTCACCAAGTCTCCAGCTTTGGATGCGAGCGACGACATATGGTTAGTCTCTTTCTCTGTTCCAGTTGCCTCATTCTTTGATTCGTCTCTAATTAACTTTTGAACCAATTCTGGCTTCTGCAGCACTTGGTGCAGTTGTGTGTAAAACCGCATGTATTCGTCAGTCACCCCCTTTTCAATAATGGCTATATTTAAGAAGTAAGTACTAAATATATCCAGATAGATAGGAGACGTACAGCTGACCAGTCCGCTCTTTGTAAATTCAACTTTATATGTGACCAGCACACGTACTTTGTTTTTACGCACACGGGTAATGCAGGTGCGAGTCTTCACCAGGGAAATGGTGTTAGAAGGCGTGGAGGCAGTAGTAAGCACACAGACGTAGTAAGGCAGTTTACAGTGGACACGCTCATCTCTGAAATGGCAGTTTACTGTTTTTACGCCTGCTTTAAGGAATCAGCACAATGCCATGGTTGTCAGATATAATATATCATTACCGCCATTGGCTCCAGGCACAGATCGTTGATAGAAACATTCACGAACACCATGATGATATCGTTTCAACTGGATGTCTGACGGAAACAAACCGTTCAACTTCTACTCTACCCTGACCCGGATATAGAAGACGTACCATAAGATTGCTCCATATCTTTCAGATATCTTTCCATGAAATGGCTGGCAAACAGTATCTTGTACATTATTTCAACGCTTTGAGCATACGTGGCATCAAGCGCAGTATATGGGTAGACATCACCACGACTGGCACAGGGACAGCGTCTGTGCTCATTGAGATGGAAAAGTTTAGGCTCCACTTTCTTTGGTTCGGACGCGACTTTTTCAGCGTAGCCGGAATCAAGCGATTTTGGTGTTTCTTCTGGCAACCATGGATCATCCTGGGATTGATGCTTAGGAATAGCCGTAGGATTAGCTATGACTATATCTTGTACTTCATCTGTATCATTGCTATTCACCGAGTCAACCGAGTTACTAGCAGAGTCAGACACGGAAGAAAAATAGTTACGACGGGCTTCCCAAAGCCGTACCATTTGGTCGTAAGCTTGATCACGGGAAAGAAATGAGGCGAATACGTGCTAATTGCTGTTAAAACATATTGACTTATTCATTTTTTAACTTACTTTTGCAGTATGTGTGGATATTTGAATGCCGTTAGGAATGATGCGTGCTGTCATGCGTTTTTCAATGCCAGTGATCTCGGAGTATCCAATGACCAACTTATCAGGTTTATCGGAGATTTTTAAGTGTCTGCACTTCTGAAATTTCCATCAACCTTACGTTTGTGACCCATCCAAAAATGTTCGATTTGAAGCAAATATGATGCTCGGAAACATAGATGTGACCTTGTAGGAGGATATCTTTTTGCAAGGCACACTTATAGTCTGTTTAATGTATTGTTTGCTGAGCATGTTTCTAAAGATGGTAAGTAATGGTTGTACCAAACTTACCTTCAATAAGCATGTCATAGTCCGGTACACTGCGAAAAAGCGCGTGAAAATCGTCGTTACGCCTGGAACTGGCCAAGGTATATTCACATCTAGAGGCAATCGATCCAGGCGCAGTAATACCTATTGAGGAATCTTCTGAAATATATCCACCCTGTCCAGAGAGTGTGATTGCACTTGGTGTGCTGCTGCTCTTATGTTGAATAGAAATTGATGTTTTCTCATCGGATGATGTATCTTTATAAAGCGCTGGCGCGGAAGACTGCGACCGCAAAGATTTTTCTGCTGTGGATGAATAATGACTGTCGCTGGCCTGCTCTTGTGCGTTTTTTCTGCTGAGGATTGAGTGAGCTGATAGTCGTTGTAATAACTTGGGACGTGCTGGAGGGATGTCAAGGGCAACACTGGCATTGCCAAGATTTCTGTCCTGGGAATCTAATGACGATCGTTGGGATGCTTGAGGCATTGGAGGTATAGGCGGCTACTGGGGGTATACACTTAGGAATGGGATACAAGAGAACGCCCAGAAATCAAGAAGGTTTGCGCGGTCAATTCTATCGAAAAAGGGGTATAAATGGATTCAATGTCAGCCAACTCTCTGGTCTGCACAAGAGAAAAAGCATGACACGCTACTATTTGATTGTGTATAGAGAGACATGGCAATATACACACACTATGAATACAAAACTCATCGATCTTTGATCAAATATTTCAATTGTCGTTAACCTATCTAATTTTTTCCTTTGAGCCATTAAGCCGCTGGGCCTGAAACGGGGAAACCCGCTTCCTGAAAAAGCAATTATTATTGTTTTTTCCTTCTTAGCAATGATTTCCTCCGGTAGTGATATATCCACCTTTGCCATTCAAATCTAATAGGCTTAATAGTTTGTGATACAAAAACTTATATGCCCACACAGGGCCACGTAAACGCCGGATATCCACGATATATAAGCCAGGCAAATTACGAAATCGGCAGATTTCAACTACAAATCGAACCTCCTCACCAGTATCAATGCTAGGATTTCCATAAATTGGTTCTCTGTCCGGTGACATATCTCCACTGCTTAGCAAACCGGACAAAAAAGATGGTGTGTTAGTTGGCACCGCCTTAATAGATGCCAACGAAGAGTCTGCACTAAGCTGATCAACATTTTCGGACAATATATCGCTCACTTGGCTATATTGGCTATGGCTGAATCCTTTGTATATCCCACGTCGGCTACGCGGCAACTGAGTTTTTGCTTTTCGCCGTGAACATTTGATTTTAAAATAGCCATCCGTTTTCGTGTCAATACCGAGAGCCTGAAGTATCTGCATCACATCTGCAAGTACCTGCGATGGCCGTCTACTCGTTAGGGCAGAGCGATCCACAGCACCACTATGTAGCCGGAGTTTTTGTTCTTGTCTGTCCGACGTCACTGCTTTAGCAAGGGATGACAAACCGTCGACCGTTCGTGATCTCGTACCACGCCAAGATTTCGTAACATTCTGTATATTTGGCACCTGCACCGGTTGTTTATCATCCCCTCCTGTATTAAACTTAGTGACCAATCTTTGCCGATATTGTGTTACCCAACCGCTCACCCTGAGATTTCTTCTTGATCCAGCGAATGAGCTTTTTCCCCGTATTCTTAAACACTTGCTTGCGCTCTTCTAATGGTGTGCGAACAGGTACGGTAGCTGACCCTGGAAGTATGTAGGGATTGTTTCCTTCATCTTGGGAATGATTTCCGTAAACGCTTTGGCATACAGATGCTACATCACTCTTTGGCTTGCCACTTGAAACAAGTTGCCGCCTCATAGTTTGCTCTGACTTATAAATGTGTTTTAAACCACCACAAGAGCGGTCTTGTTGTACTAGGGGTGCATGCAAAGTGTCATACAAAGCTTCCTGGGATAATCCTCTATCAAAACTAGCATCTTGTCCATTCAAGCCCTCCTGTGCGGGTCTCGCCGAGAGTGTACTTATGCGGGATCCTTTGAGGTATCTACGAATGGAGCCATATATATGAGAGTGTGGCCGCACCTTTGCCTTGCGAGGTTCGCTATCATGAACTTCCCGTATCCATTCAGGTCGAAATTCATAAGACGTTTCGGGAGTCGGAAATGCGTTATCTGTGGTTGTCGACGAATCATCTCCGCTCTTTGGCGTTTTATTTGTAAAGAAACCAAACAGCTTCTCGGCTGCACGGTGCTGTTTAAATGCATGAAACTGGACCGTGCCTGTTTGTTTAAATCTCTCGGCTGCAGTACGTCCGATCGAAAAGTGTCGAAATGAATAAGTACCATATGTTTTAACTGGACGAGCAAGTGGTGGAGATATCGCTGCCGACAATCGTTTTCTTTGCTTGTTGCATGGTCGGGGAAAGATTGAGTTGGTAGCAGCATAAGCTTCCGCTTCTAGTTCCTCATGGTCCTTTTGAAACAACGGCCAGTATTCCTGTAGCCAGGGATGTCTCGTCACGGCGCTTATTGTACACCGTTTAGCTGGATCTGGAACAAGCATCTTGCGTAGCAAGTCTTTTGCGCCGTCACTAATAAAATCAGGAAATGCAAGCTGAGATGACAAGATATATCGGTATAATAAGTTGATATTGTCCCCATCAGGATTAGAAGGGTCGTCGTCAAAAGGCAAATAACCGCAGAGCATAGCGTAGAGGATAACACCACAGGACCATATGTCAACGGCTGAACCAGCATATAGACCATCGTTCACCACCAATTCAGGTGCAGCGTAACAAGGCGATCCACATGATGTTGCCATTAAATCGTCAGATTCCGAAGAAAAATGATTTGCAAACCCAAAATCAGTGACGATAATATTACGGTTTCGGTCAAGCAGAAGGTTTTCCTGAAAACAGCTAATTGCATATGAATAAACGGAGCTCCTAAACCCACTTTGCCTCCTTCTCTCCAACGTCTGATATCCTTCTTTTTCTTCTTGTCTCTCTTTGTTTCTCTTCATGTATCTCTTCCTCTCTATGATCTCCTTATCTCCTTGTGCATGATCATGCATCATTCAACGTCTTACCAGCTTCAAGTCTCGATGCACGACACTTTTCTGGTGCATATACTGCACGCTACTTATAAGCTGCGCAAATAACTTTCGTGCATCTTTTTCTTTAAGGTAACGATTGGCTAAAATATATTCAAATAGTTCACCACCTACAACGAGCAATAGGTACTTAGTATTATAACATCTCTGCTTCCCTAATATACAGTATATACCTGATGCATATTCGAGAATTATTCCGATATACTTTTCTGTCTGTACAACATTGATTAACTTGACTATATTTGGGTGTCTTAGTGTCTATCGTTTCCGTCTGTTAGCAAAGAAGACCTTCCCAATATCTACGTTCATGCCTTCAGCACTGCAATCTCCCTTTCCACCTTGTTCAACCGTGAAGTTGATGGAGTGATGCTTTCCTTTTTAATCAGTTTGATGGCTACCTGCTCGAAAAGTGAGTAATCCGAAAGAATAAGCCATTCGGTCTATTTTTTTTTTTTACCTCCTCTCCAGTTTCTGGATGAACTCCCAACTTGACTTTGCCGAACTCTCCTTCTCCAAGAGTTTGAAGAAGCTTATATGGGCCCAGTTCGTAATGTCGAGGGTATTTTTTGGTTGACGCATTTCTGATGCAGCCAGATTCCGGTCGCTGAGCATTCATGAAAAAGAAAAAGAAGAAAGCTAAGAAGTTGAAGAAGAGAAAGAAAGAAGCACTATTGTGAGATCCTTTTAAAATATGCGGGATCGATAATAAGGGGAGCGTAAAAGAAAACATTGAAAAAGAAGACACTGACAGACTGTGCTTATAAGGAAGAATTGTTACTAAACATCCAAGCAGTTTATTGTCATCATGCTGGCCTATCTTCCCGTCAAGAAAAGCTTCTTGCTGATTCCACTCATTTAACGCATCTTGCTACTTAGCTATTCTAGCCCAACCATAGGTCTGATGCAAGGCTGCAGCCTTTAGTGCCAAAGTGCAACAGTTTTTGACAATTTTTGCTTTTAGTCCAACCTAGGGATTTTTAATTAGCTTCCCTCCCCCCCTTCTTGCCCTTCGCATTGGAATATAAGCAATCTGTTGTGCAAAATGATGACTATAAGTAATGCATTGGCTAAAAACAACATATAGGCTCGTTATATTGCTTTTATCACTCATAGAAAAAAGTTTGCAAATACATATAGTATCCAGGTGCACAAGGAAAAGGTCATCATTTGCATATCTGGTGCTGGGACCATTGTCGCTGCATTACTGAGTCCTTGATTACCACTTCCTTCTAGATTTGGTACGATCTTCGCACATTCGCTTAGATCATTTCTTCGAGGTGCAACTGGCTGAGCGTAACCGTCGAAATCGCAACTATTACGTTGTTTGTTCTCTTTCGTATACAAATGATACAACCAGCTTAATTTGTCCGACGGAGCACAAAACGAATATGCACCGTATCTGCCATTTTCTCCATCGGCACTGATATCCATACACGATACCATACCACACAGCATATCGATCTGTGCCCCCAGGGCACTCGTGTTATTGGCTCCGTTAGTATTCGTAACCTTGTTTGAGGCTACACAAGCTAGATTGTTTCGCATGCAGTCGCACGCACCCTCGGATGGCGTTGGTGGGAGGATAGTGGATGCTTTCCATGTATCAGATTGAGCAGGACAACCAGGGGTTGGACGTTTTTCGGCCTCGCTCATCTTTCTTTGTGGTAGATTGACTTGCTGTAGCGCCCTTTGTAGATGAGCATAGTCTTCTAACAGCTCAGCGTTTCCCTTTGAGTCGATCTTAACTAGACCGTAGTTATTCTTTTCCTGAGTCCATTCATATACCACGCCTCCCGACCAGACGTTGTTCATTTCGGGTCCATAGATGGCAGATACTTCGCCAAATTGGCGAGGAAGGACCAGATTGCATCCATACTCAGAGAGAAACACAGGCTTGCTGTAGCCTGCAAACTCCGCTGTGCGATCTGCGTATCCCGACTTTTGGAACGTCGAACCGCCACACCATTCATAAAGATTGACGCCAAAGAAGTCAGCCTGTGAGTCTTCTTCGCCGCAGTTAAAGTAGTCTTTCATTGCATCGCGGATGTGCTCGTCGTCGTTACTTGCATAGCCAACCGGGATATATCGTTTTTGAGTGGTACGGACGTAGTGTTTAATGTCGCGTATAGCAGCCTTGACGAACGGCGACGCTTGAGTATTGGTTTTGTCATTTGTTACCTCGTTTCCAGCAATAAAAGCCAGTACATTATCATACTTTCCAAAAGCATCGACGACAGCTTTGTAGGCGTTATAGAGGAATAAAGTGTATTGAGGCTGTTTCCGGTTGATGGAAAACTTTGGAGTGGCTATGTCCAATAGAAGATACAAGCCGTTGTCCGCAAAGGATTTCATGCATGCATCGTGGTCCTTTTTCGGATCAACTTCGTATACACGTACCACATTTAGACCGAGCTTTGCCATTAGAGGCGCGTCACGCGCGCAAGCTGCTGCATCTGTTAAAGGATCTAAGATTGAACTACCTGAGCTTCTAGGTTGGTAGGCCACGCTAGTAAAGAGCAAAATATGCATAACTATTTAAGCTAATACTATTGTTTTGCCTACCCTTTAATGAAAAATTGAGTTTTTGTCACAGAGTCAAAAAACTGATGTCCGCTGATGACTATTGGGTTCAACCCATTGACGGTAGCGGCAAGCAAAATGGATCCAAGTAGAACAATATGATGCACCATAGCGCAACAAGATAGAATTTGATAGAAAAGGACAAAAAGTAAAATTTCTTTGGAATGTTCATATTGTCGACAAGAATGAGTTCAGTCACGTACAAGCAATTGATTTCCTTCCGAGACCATACTAGTTATCATGCCTTTGCTTCTCGTTTTATCCCTTATTTTTTCAAATATAGGCAAAACAGGTATCCGTTAGATTAGTACATTGACACAAATGAAGTAGTCTAATCTGGTACTTTAAGCAAATAGTCCTAATGTTAATTTCCGATAACTAGCACTTGTGCACAGCAAAATGGATATCGTTAAATTGGCCATGATCGAAATATTCAGAAGCTGAGTATATGTCCCTGTATAGCAATTCTTGGTTTGTAGGCCTCCTTACTCAACGTTAAGACCACTGTATCGGAACATTGACAATTTTGAACATAACTGGCTCGGTAAAAATGGATGTCAGTAAGGATGATCGTCCAAACTTATTTAAATTCACCATTGATCCTCTGCTTGCTACCATACATCCCGTTATTGAAAACTTGGGCATAAAATACTTATAAGTTCATAACAGAGAGTAGTACAAAGGATGATATTGAGACTAAAAGACATTGCGTGATAAGGAAAAGAACGATTACTGAAACTGTATCCAACCTGTACAAGTTATAGCATAGTCCTTTTTCCATCGTGGTCCTGTCAAAGTGAACCATCAATAATCCCCCGGCAATTAAAGATGTTATCGAATCACATTTTCTAAATATCTACAAGCATTGATCCGTTGTTGCGTCTAGTGGCAGAATGATATATAAGATATAAATGCCCAATTAAGCAGAACCGTTGCCAACCATTGCAATATTGCAGAAATTACGCTCTGCAAGAACTTCACCTATGTCCTACTTACGATGTATTTATAGAGAAAGCTAGTTGCTGATTTACTAAACATATCGTAAAAATCGCGACGCCATGCCATGACTTTACAGGCCAACCACTAAAAACGTTTATTTACATTGTCGAAAGAGAAAAGATTAAGAGCAGGTCTAGATGTACATCAGCAAATAAAATACAAAAAATAGCGCAAAATGTCTATCTTGCGGCACGGCTCACAGGGGAGAACACTTGTGGGGCCATTGGTTCCACATCGGCAATAAGTGGTGCTGGTGCTGGAAGAGTAACAGAACGTCGTTCATTAACCATGAGCGGCTCCGTTGTAGCTGCATCGTCGCTTCCATACACGAGCATGGTAGTCGATCGCGAGGCTCGGAAATTGTCCCGGCTACTTCCGGGGCTTGAGGACAGTGGGATTGGTGTAGTTGGTATAGGAGACCCTGTCCTGCTAGATCTCTCCGTGATATTTGCTGAAGAACGACCATGCCTCGTAGTTATGTCGTCTGTATGGTCTGGTTCAAGCCTCATTGATCTATATTGAGGTCTCCATACAGCCATACTCGCTGGCGGTTGACTCGATCCGTGTAACTCGTCAACTCCCAACCCAGTCATCAATACGACAAGATTTTTGACTGGAATGGCAAACATGAGCAAAAAGACCAGACAGTGCAATGCAACCTGAGTGTAGGCGATACGTTGTTTATCTCGATCCAATACATGAAAAGAGTCCACATACGCCAGATTTAGAAGAACGATGATCAGCCGTAAAAATCCGAAAAGAGTGTATTGATAGTTGATATGCTGATCGCAATGAGGATGCTTGACAATGTGAGTACCGAGAAAAGCAATTTCGACCAATATGATCACAACAAGCTGTCCTACGCCGTTTGCTTGAAAGAGGCCCACCATAGCTCCAACGACGAGTTTGTATACAATGATGACAACAAAAAAGTAGAACTTGTCGTCAGTAAAAGTGTTGTAAAGCGATCCGTAACGGAGTAAGAGAGTGATACGGGAATAAATAACTGAAGGCGGTCTGATGCCTAAGAGAACAAATGCGATATAGCCAGGGAGCAAAAACAAAGGAAATACAAGCACTAAGGCGGCCAAAAGAAGGAGATACCACTTTGCATGAAGCATTAATTGATAAAATGCTGTTGTCACTAGAGGTAAATAGAATAATGTCAGGATGCGGACGGCAATACCTGCAAACGGCAGTTAGAAAGATTATGCTTTCGTACTTGAAGTAAAAGGAGTCATTACCTAAGGTGAAGTCTAGCATTCTTTTAGAATTGGCTTGTTCAGGCCAGTGTTGCCTCAGACAGAACATAACAATCCATAAGACGCAACACAGCAAAATGCAGAAGGAGAAAATGAAAAGAAAGAAGACAAGGCACGTCAAAAATAGATCGTTCGTGTCGACGCCAATCGGAATCGTTGTGTCAGCCATACCGGTACCAGTGACATCAATGTCAGGTTGAGAATCAGATAAGGACACATTCGTTGCAGGCATATGTATAGCAGTGAATGCGTGGTTCAACCATTTGGTCGGAAACAATAGAAAGCTCCATGCGAAATTTGAGGCAAACAGACGATAGAATGCTGGGTAAGAAAGACTTAATAGTCCTGTCGCAAATATAAATTGAGCGTGGTATATCAGATCAAAAAATCCAGGTGTTTTCAATCGAACAGCTGCAGGTAGCATGGCGTAATTTGACGTGAATAGTAGGATGTCACGCCGAATATCGGTCAGTGACATAAAGGAAGCAAGAAAGGAGACAAGCGCGGCAAATAGGGTGAATCCGACGGGTAAAAAGATGAAGATATACCGCCATGTTGCATTTTGGTAACCGACTGGCGCTAGAGATACGCAAGTTAGACTTCCCTGATCTGCTGTCCAAGCGGAGTAACGTCCTATAATATCTGCTAAGGGAAGGCTGATTTCGGGCAATGGAACAACCTAAAATATGCAAGCTAAAATTAACGCTGGCATTTAGTATGCGAAGCAGCTTTTACCATGCCCAGTGTAACATTGGTACCCTGAGTAACAGGACAGGAAGTAAGCACGTCTGGACACAGTCGATGTGGTTGACCTGAAATATATGTAAATCCGACGAGCAGTTCAAACTTGGCCGTTGAGAAAACTGAGTTTCGCATACGTTAAGTAGAGCTACTGTATGTTTTGTTATCGGTACCTGTTTGGTTTTTATTCAAATTATCGACAGTTATTGACGGAATCCCGCTAATGTTAAATGCGTATGTATTGGTTGAGGTGTCATAGAAACGATGCACCGAGGTAATGCTAAGGTTGGACTTCGGATGGCAGTATGTGAAGTTGCTGGTATCAAACGGTGTAGCATCCAGTGATGCAGCATTGGCTGATACCAGGAGTAAGGCTAAGAGAAACAGCCAAGCTGACATAACAAGGGAAGAAAGGCACGCAGGTTTTCCTTTTACAAAACTCCCAAAAGCAGGCAAGAGCTGCAGGTCGTTGGATCTCCCTCAGTCTCGACCCAGCTTACGATTATGCGGTGACACAGAAAGAGAGAGGCGCGATTTACTTAGGAAACCGGAATACCTCCGCCGGAATGAGACAGAGAGAGAAGGTGACTTGGATACGAATGGAATATAAACTAGATTCTAGTCTACTATGTTTCACCCCGATCGAAAAGTGCTTTTGTTCGCTTCTTTTGATCCTAAATTTGTCCTTTCTTTTCCGTTTTTTGTGTACCTAACGTGCCCGTAGGGATGTGTGTCTACACGGTTTTTGCAATTAGCGTAAAAATGCTTTTGATAGTCAGTAAATGCAGAGTAGAATATCTTTCCTTTTTTGTTTCCACAAAAAACAATAGCAATACATGGCGTCGATCAGAAAAAAGGTTGGTTTTAACCACAATATGACAACTGATGCTTTCTTCGTCCTTGAGCAGGTGGTTAGTATCTTTATAATAAAAATTCTATTTGATACTTTCTCAGAAAACCATTTACTGGGATTAACTTTCCTGCTTTACTTTTGTAAGCTCAAAGTCTGTTGTATCGTCGTAGTTTTAAAAAGCGTGAGTTCTCATTTCTGCAATAGGGGGATCTGATGACTGGTTTTGTAGATCGAATCGTTTTATGAAACAATATCATGATCGTATATAAAGAGCTAATCCAGCTTTAAAGATTCTGTACCCATTGATTTTGCACTGGAGCTTATATCAATGTTAACAATACTGTATGTTGTGTCACCAGTTTTGGATGCGTTTAAGTGGCAACCGAATAGGCAAGTTTTCAAATCCTAAAAAAAGTCACCCGTCTGTTATGTTGGTATTTTATAAAAAATAATATGGAGATAAATTAATGCGGTTGCTATAGGGACACTTTCACCAGGGAAATAACGAGCGGTAAGGTTCTTTTTTTACTTTCAGATGATCTTTATTTGATGAGTTTAAATGGCTATTTTTGAGTTACAAAGCCGAAAAGTGGGTCTTTTCTTTTTCGCGCGATCGCTTTTCGATTACAGTCATCCAGAGAATGGCCATTACTATGAAGAAAAAAAAAATTGGTTGCGGAGTTCAACGGAAAATGTGATGTTAGAAAAAAATCACCCCACTTCTCTAGCAACCCGATTTTGGTAATGGTTCTAAAGTCTCCCAAGACAGGAAGGGAACCTTTTTCTTTCTTCTAGACATCACACCATGGAAAGTTTTGCGCCGTATAACGACGAAAACGAACCTATGTCGTTTTTTTCCTTTGCACAATTTGACGCAGAACTCCAACAACAAGCACAGCTAGCGTTACAACAAGAAGCTGAAGAGTGGCAAGACTTTGATAAACTATTACCGATTGATTACAGTTCTCTGAGCTATTCGAAACTAACAACTCCATCCCATGCTATTTCTCCTGAACAATCCCTGTTATTAGACGGGCGATACGATCGAACGTACTTAAATCCTAACTCGTTTACCGAACCTCTTTTAAACGTACCATCGTTGACGTCAACATCATCGTCTTTTTCATCGATCTCTCCTAATTCTTGTGCATCGCCTCTGCCAGATCCAATGTTCTCCGTACCATGGTCTGAAAATAAATATCCTAGCCCTAAAAGTCTGCTATCTTCACCACCGCAACCCTCTATGAACAATAGCAGTAATGACCCTTCTCTTGCTGACATGGTGCCAGAACAGTTCCTTAATAATCAAACCTTTTTCCAACCTGCAAATATAAAACGCGAGAGTCAACCAAATGAAGCTATTCCAACTGATGAAAGCAAGTATATCTAACTTACTAAATTCCAATTTAATTCTAACATTAACTCTATTAGAGAAAGAAAAGGTTCCTATCGAACGCCTCAAGCCTCAACCGGCGCCGACAGGTCCGAAAGGAGTTCGGCAACAGAAAAAAACGGCCCATAATGCCATTGAACGCCGATACCGGAACAACATCAACGATAGAATAGCTGAGCTTAAAAATGCGGTTCCTGCGTTATTGCATGCTAAACTTAAAGAAAATCGCCCTGGAACGAAACGCAATCGTTCAGAAGACGATGAGGACGACGGCGATGACGGCGAAGAATACCTAGATGGTGTTGCAGTGGCGACAAAGCTGAACAAAGCCACTATTCTGCGTAAAGCTACCGAATATATTTTGCATCTCAAACGCACTGAAGAAAACATGCGCCGTGAGAATAGCTTACTACAACAACTCCTTGTCCAGATGCCAAATGGCCATGAGGTACTAAGTCGCTATCAAACGCAAATGAAGCAGAGAGAGCAAGAATTGCACCGTGAAATACTGGAAAAGCAGCAACGAGAAAGAAAGGAACAACAACTACGCAAGACAGCAACTCGCAGAAAGGCTCGTCGAGTCGAGGACGATGAAGACACTGCATCGACCGGCAGCGATCCAACAACGCCACCCTCCAACAACATGAACCGCGTTTTCATGGCAGTCTTCATGGGTATCTCTTTCTTCTCGACGCAGCCATTGAGCGCTGGTCCCGTCAGTACTGACCAATATCAGAACCACAACCATGCCTCGCGTACAGCAGGCATTAACATGTCCCCTCTTTCTGCCACCACATCGCAAACATTTTCACACAGCGGTGAAATCCCTCAATCGCCCGTTTTATCATCAAATTCTACAGAGTCCTTCCTGGGAGGATTGTTTCCATTGGAAGACGGATGGTAAGAGTATTTAAAGAACTGCTTTATAAATAAATATATATATATCATAGCTAACTGAATTTATTGTAGGTCAACCATCCGAACAGCTGTATTTATACTGTGTCTTATTCACCTCTTGTTGCCAGCCATTAAGTACTGGATTGCTTCTTTCAAGGTTAAACGAGTGCAACGACCAAGAAGACCAAGCGCACCCCGCAAAAATATACCACTAGGCACAATGATGTCTCGACCGATGGCATCAGCTATGGGCACTCTCACACCAGGAGACCAGAAATGCATGCAAATCTACGATATTCTTGTTCAATCGCTGGACGATGACAATGACATACCCCCGCAAACCACTACTGCTCTGATTTCTTCGCTAACAAAAGAAGCTGCCCGTTGGGTCGCCCGGCATATGTTTGGCTACGACATCTTGTATGATTCAGATTCGCAGCTGTCTCCCCAAGAAGAATGGGCTAAAGTATGCAAATGGATCAAACTAAACGAAGTTGAATGTCTAGGAGGTACTGTGAAAGAAAAAAAAAAGCTCGTATTAAGCCCTAACCGATCATTTCTAGGTAACCCTAATGTTACACGGCTATCCATGTTACACTCGTGTATCAAAACCGTCAACCTTGTGGAGGCCTTAGATGAAGACGAGCATGAATATGTCGAGCAAGCAAGATCGCGAGTCTATTCAACGGCAGCTATGCAAATGGCATTGACAATTCCTGTACATTCACTGTCCGAAAGATTTTCGCTATACTTTTGGCACCTAGCTATGTATGAAGCCAGTGCAGACGATGAATTAATGCGGCCATTAGTTTGGGATTGTCGGCAGGACGATGCAGAAGACCAAATGGAAGTTATGCTTGACTCTCAAGCCTGGATAGAAACATTGGAAGTAATGCGACATCAGAACGGATGTCTCGGCCGCAGGTCCCATGGACTATCTCTTTCATTGACAGCGCCTGTCCTTGTGCCAGTGGCCATTCTGTCTACTCTTCATCTTCTGGATAACCTGCAAACACAGTTCGGTCGTCTAATCGTTTCCATCACAGGTGTCCCGCTAACTACTGTTGCTGCATCTCAAAACGGTGCTGATTTCAGTGAAACTGCATTTGATCATGTCTTGACAGTCACTGCACCTGTCCAAGACGCTGATAATGACCTGCAGCGTTTGGCTCGCTGGCTTGCTGCTGTGGGTGCCATTGTAGAAGCTCTGTGGAAAAGCGATATGGAGACCGCTGAAAAATGGATCCCTACGCTAGTGCAACGAGTTCCCCGTTCGGTTGTGGCCATGGAAATGAATGACGTGGACCCTGTGAACCACAAATCTCGTATGAACCAATTGGATGAACTTATGAAGAAGAGCATGATACACATGCTTCTAGGCGCACTTTTGCTGAAACAGTCGAAACTGAAAGAAGGTGTCAGTGAGTTGCGTAAATCTGGGGATTTCCGACAAAGCATCAAACGTTTACGATCATCTTCCCGACAACAAGCTGATAAAACTGCATGTGGTACAGATTTGGAGAGTGGCGCCATGGCTTTTGCCGAATTCGTAGTAGCCGTCGCTGGACTAGAAGCCTGGATTGCTGCATGGAATCTTGCAAATACTATCAAAGATGCTAAGGAACGTGAGCAATGGGAACATGATGCTATCGAGCAAGTTGGATGTCAAAGTCTATTACTGCGACGCATGATGCGCCGCCATCCTTCGTTGAATGACTTGCCTTCGAATCAGGCTATTGTTGACCGTCTGAGCAGACTGGGATACTTTGTTTCGCGACAGCTAGATGAAGCTGACTCGGCATATGAATGCTCAGAAGAAGATGATGAAGGAGCCTACAATGAGTCATCGGACGATGAATTCGAAGTAGGTCTCGACCAAGAAGAGTTGCGAACCCGACGAGCAAGTAAAGCCTTAGATATACTGCGAGGTCTCGCATAGACAAAATCTCCTTTTGATACCTAAACTATTTTTCCTTATTATTACTTCTCCCCGCTCACTTGCTCAAAGTTATCCCCATTACAGCCATTTGTACGATTTCATCTCGCATATATTTAATCACTAAAGAATCTTATCTCGGTATACAGTACGTTACATTGTACAAGAAGTTCTTTTCAATTTGGCAATCTTGATTTAATATTAAATTTGGTGCTAGTATTATGACAATCTTGGCTGTCCGCTCCAGCTTGCTATTTAAGGCACGGTTTTGCCAACAATGCAATATTTGAGCGTGCCGGTTCAAAGTTGCTGAGCTATGCTTTCTTCCTTAGCGAGGTTTGAACCTTCAAACCCATCCTATAACTACTTGTGTCTGAAAAATTTTCAGCTTAAATAAGTGACAGGATCATTGTACGCTCGCAAAAGAGATTGATATCGAGTAAGGTTTGTTACCTTCACTACTTGAATTCCATCGCCAATTGCTTCACACACTTAGTGACAGATCTCAAGATTGGCATTTTTTTGTTGTGATGCATAAAGTTTGATTTTTTGATATTTTTGTCATATTTTGTATACAGGATGTCTTAAGCAACTTCGTTCCAAAGAATCGAACATTACTAGTACTTCTTAAAGCGGTGTAAATAATGAACGTCGTGTACGAAACTTCGTGCTTTTACTGACGTCATGCCGAAAGAAAAAAAAATGGAATCACTTTTTTCGTCTTTTGGATACGCTGGGAATCCCTTCGTTTGTACGCTAAATGTCCACTAGCACCTTTGCACCTCTCTTTGGCTCACATCAAGGACAAAGTCAACCCTCCGCGTTCCAACCGCCCGCGCCTGCTTCAACTAGCTTTGCCGGTTTTGGCTCTACCCAGGTTTCCGCCTCTCAGCAGACCGTCCCTACATCTACTGCTTTCGGAGGTTTCGGGACTCAACAGCTTGCCACATCTCAACCCACCACATCAACTCCAGCTACTTTTGGAGGTTTCGGAACTCAAGGTGCTACGACGTCTCTACAACAAAATAAACCCGCATCGACCGCATTTGGAGGCTTCGGGGTCCAGACGAGCACAACTGCTCAACAACCAGCGACAACATCATTCGGTTCAACGGGCTTCGGACCATCAGGCTTCGGATCCTTTGGAAGTATCTCCTCGAATCAGACTCAGCAGCAACAACAGCAACAACAGCAACAACAGCAACAGCAACAACAACAAGATGCACTTCTGGACCTGAAAGCCGCGTTTCCCGATTCTAAAGTACCACATTACATCGTACGGCCAAATGGAATTCAGCACATTGCCGTTCCGCCCAGTTTCTTTCTGGGAAGCCATCACAAAGGGAGTGAGCACTATAGTGGTATCACTCAGTATAAACCACGTGGTTTCTTCAAACCAATCGATGATACCTCTAGATCAAGCGGTGAGGTTGCATTTAAACCATTCTGGGAAGAGACCAAAGTGCTTCCTGGATTCTTGACTGGAAGTGGGCAGGTTAGGACAGCAAGTATATATCTCACATTTTCAGCTGCTAATAATTTATTATAACAGTCTTCATACAAAGGTGAAAATCGGAAGCGATTGCTTGAAGATATTAATCGCTCAATGTAAGCTTAACGGTTTCACTATAAGATTTTTGACATCATCTTTCATTAGCGAAAAAACAAGCAACAAGCGACCAAAGATACCCGAGGCCGGTCTATTTGCAGCCAAGAAAGGAAGCTTTGGGTATCGACATTATTCGGAGGAAGAATGTAATGCACCGCCGGTTTTATCAATGTGGGATGTTGGCGTGAACCCGTCTACGATTGTCACCCCTGCAAAGAAGGGCACAGTTGCTTCAAGTACAGCGTTAGGCACAGATAGGTAAGTACTTCAACCTGGCGTAAAACAAGGTGTAAACAGTCCATCGTACAATTAGCGTTCCATTACGTCCGATTGCAAATGGAGACGAGTCTTCAACAGTGAACGTGTTTGGATTCCCATTGGAATACACTTCTTCGGTTCTTGAACATCTTGCACAACACGGAGAGATTGTCGAACATCAGCGTTCCAGCGGAAGTTGGATATCCGTTACATATCGAACTGCCGAATCAGCTCGAAAAGCGTTGAAGGATCATGGAAAGGTGATGGCAGACGGGTATATGATTGGTCTGGTGCTAGTGCCATCTAGTCAAACAACAGCAAAACAGCCGATGCAAGGCATCGCTCCGGAAAGTACGGAGAAAAAAGCGACAAATCTTCCTCCAGGTGTATATCAAAAGCAAAAACCCGGACTGTTACACAGTTTAAAAGAAATTCTATTTGGATGGTAATGTGAATCCACTTGTAATGGGTGCGATGAGAGACATTGTCGCGGTTAAGTGTAGTTACGAAGGAGATGAACGCGACAAGGGGTTACATCATTGAACATAGAAGCAGACCGTTTTAAATACATAACATACCTTTTTAGCCGCATACACCTCTATTAAAGACGTTTCGCATATTCCGCTTGTTGCATTTCCAATCCGGAGCAGGATGAGACGGAAAACGAAGATTCGAGAAACGCAACTTTAGGTGGACATGGATGTTTTGGGTAAATCATGCTTCCTTTTGCTGCTTCTTTATTTCTGCAATAATTTCTTCTTGTTAATTCAGTGCTTTCCATGTCCTTGAAGAACTAAATGTATGTGGACGCGAAAACACAGCTTGCCATAGCGATTTGGAAAGTTTATGTTATACATTCAAAATAGTGTAGAGGGAAGTAATGGAGTTAAAAGGCCTTATCTAAACTATATATGAGGAAATGACCGTAAGTATTGCAAGAAACAAATGGTGTAAATGAGCCATCCACATTCAGGGACGTCAGCATAAACGTCGATTATGTCCCGTACATGACTTTTAGCTGGTTTCAGTATCGTAAAAAAAGCCGGATCCCAGTCCTACGGGAACCGGTGGTACGTCCAAAGCAGTATGCGGTACCTCGACACGATCACCGGCGATCTGTAAGAGTTTCACCTTCACGCCAATTTCGGTCAAAGCATGCAAATACTCAGCCGTGTCTTTGCTGGTGATTCCTTTGTCTAATAGCATGCTAAGACCATCTTTCCATTCTGAAGCTTGTGCAGAAGAAGAGCAGATAAATTCTGCGAGTGGTACCACAGATTTATCTGCGTATAGACCAAAGGAAAGTGCGGAACTGTCATTGATTGACATCATCTGCGACGGATGTCCGATAACACTTGCATTTGATGGTTTCCGTAACGATTTAATCTCTTTAACCATGCTGAGATCGATCTTGTTGGGAAGCTTTTCGCAGCTCCGGAATACCAGTGGATTCTTCTCCGCAAAATCACCGTATTGTAGACATTTCTTGGAAGGACTCAATTTGTAATAGCGCCAGCGCTTTCCAACGGACGTTGATGATGCAGGTCCCATGATCCCTAACGGTGAATTTGCTCCAGTTTGGTTCCCTAGGCTGCCTGTACTTGATGCATTTGGGGCGATAGTTCCAGAAACCGATGCAAGCCGTTGGGCGGACAACGGACACGGAAACCATGCGCCTACCAATAGGCAACTGATTCGCTGTTTTTTGATAAACTCGTATGATTGTTTATTAAGACGAGTACGAAGATTCCTGCCCGATGTCAGCTTTGTAGATCAAACAGCTATGACTGTATTTACCTGATAGCTTCCCTTCCTAACAGATCATCCGCCCATTCAAGTTCCTTCAGGCGTCTGTCGCGAATGACTTGATACGGTGTACCAAGCATAATCCGGTCAAACTCATAAATATCCTTAATACCTTCGCTTTTTAGGACTGATCGCAACTGACTGCGGACAAGAGCTGATACTTTGGAGAAATCTGAAGAGGTTGCTTCCATATCCTGAAAGATACGGTAAAAACATTGCAGCGTGGTCCCATGAATATGATCAAAATTAAGTAAGGGCTGCTCAAACTCAGCCGCGATATCTAAAGTGGATTATGGTTATACACGACCTTTTCTATGCAAATGCTTACATCCCGCATTAATATTCCAGTACCCGCAGAGTAAATCCGTGACTTCGATACTAGCCTTGGCGAATGGACATCGTTTTCCTTCTGGTCGATGAATTTGTTCCAGTATCATCTGCTGCGTATTAATATCGAATTATAAGATTTGGTCGAAGTCTTTCACTAACCTTAGCAAATAAATCTTCATTTTGTTTCATAAACGTGTGCATACGTTCCAGCCCAAACAGCCCTGTACGACTAAACTCCCGCTGCGGCACCTCCGTCTATCCACTTTCATAAGAATCAGCTTTTACCATGCAGTCCATTTACCGAAAACCCAAGTTTCTTCCATTTTCGCGCTCCTGGGATCACAATATCTTTGACGTTAGCAGATTCCCAAATATCATTGAGCATTTTCGCATGATGCGGATTACTCAAGGACACAGGTGTTCTCCGCCGCTTATGTGCATTTTGGATCAACGCTGTCTGAAACTCCAGTAAATGCTCTTTCAAGTCCTCTGAGGGGTGATCGTTCATCAGACGCTGAAATATCAATCAAAAAAAGGTCTGCAGTGGGATTCGCTACCATACCAGGATCGATTTTCGGGTATTCAGTTGTTCTATTGCATCCGATAATTCGCTTTGATGATCTTCGGTAACATGTTTTAACATCGCTGTCAATAGTGCCAAGCTGTTTAAGCATAGGCCGTAATCAGGGCTCTGTAGTCGCTGAACCAATGTAGGCAACAAGTTTTTCTCTCGCTCTATAGCTTTATGAATGGTTGGATAACCGTAGCAGTCGATGGCAGAGTAAGACGTTCGATCCGCACAAACGATCTTGATAAGTATTGCCGTAGCAGGCCGGCATATGGTCACGAGAGCCTCGTTCACTACAATATGTGCGATATCTGCCACAAACTCATCGGTTAGATTATCCCAACCAGAGTCATGTTCCATGAGGGAAGTAAACGAATTCAACGCATAAGCGAGAGTATTGCCACTGGTATTCTTTATGATCTCGCAAAGCGATTCTAATCCGCCTCGTTCGAGAAATTCAGCCGCAAAGTCTGGTTCCTTCAGGAAATGAAATTAAGTAACAGAAGATCGAGGAGTTCGTGCTGCTAGAAATACCTTTAAGTAATTCTGCAACGAGTAAGTTGCAATTTTGAGCACTTTTTCGTCTTTTGTTTGGCTATAGCCACCTCCATGCGCAGGGAGATTAGCGCCAGTGGACATGCGCTTCACCAGTTTTTCTGCCTCCTCAGGCGTTGGGGCAGAATCAAATTCATACGATGTTCTCAAACTAGCCATGCTTCAAGCATATGTGAATAAAGGCGGATCGAGGGTCGCTTTAAATTTCTCCTTAGCCAATGGCGGTTCGGATGCGGGGTATCAACCATAATAAGTCGGAGTTTCCTTTTGCCTAGATCCACACCAGATGTTGGCAGACTGTTTGCAGTGACATTTCCTATGCGTTCTGCTGTTACTTTGCGATGCGCTTCCCATTGTTATAGTATAAATATGAAAATCAACATTGTAACAGAGCTAGTGACAAAGGAGCCTTTGGAGCGCATTGCGGGGTGGGAGGGGAAAAAAGGGACTGAGGGAGGGAAGAGTTCATCTGCTGGTTTCGTACAATATCCATGCTATTTTACCGCAATAATACTGACCGCCATGTTTACTTGCTAATCTCAAATAAACCATCAATGTGACAGGCTATTGATTGTTTGCTTAGTTTAATGCTCCACAATTATAGTTAAACACGACGCGCATCTTTCGCGACCTCAGATATTATCTGTTTTAAATCCTATAAGAACAAAAAACTTAGCATGCAACGACTGGATTTATACACATTATCTTGTCTAGCATAAAATAAGTTTTTGGTGGAGATATTTCTGGAAATGACAAACTGTGTTTCCAGTGGATTTTTACGTTGTGCAAATACATCTTCAGAAGCGAACGGGCATGTTAGAACATTTGGAAGTGGCATTAGACCTCCGCTATTTCGTCCCATGTTTCTCCGTCCGAACGGGCAGAGTATAGGATAATGGTTTTCATACGATGTTATTTTACAAATTGCTGTTCATTGGACTTATTCAGGGCTAATGTAAGGAAGACACGTAGCTTGTTTGCAGCTTTTCGTAACATACGAACTACTGCATAATGTAATAACGTTTATCTCACCAGCATGAATAATTTCAGCGGAACTGTTAAAATATCCGTAAATTTTTCCGTTCATCCTTTTCTTTCTATTTCTCTTTTTATCTCCAATATGATCTATCTCATCACTGGTGCCTCAAGAGGCCTTGGCCTTGAATTCGTCAAGCAGCTTTCTGTCAGTGGTCACACAGTCATCGCCACCGCTCGTGCCCCAGAACAAGCAGACGAACTCCAGCTGCTTGCAAAAGAGAACAAAGACATCCATATTGTCGCCCTAGATACAACAAACAGTGAATCACTTAAAGTGCGTCTTACATTACCCTATATCGAATATAATTAGAAGTATTAATTGCTCGAAACAGGCTGCTGTTAAGAGAGTAGATGAAATTACACCCAATGGTGTGGATATCCTTATCAATAATTCAGGCGTGGCTGGTCAACGTAACATGCATGCGGAAAACACGTAAGTCAAGCCCAGTAGACAAACCCCAAAAACACGGGCACACCTATTTATCATCTTTTTCTCAGAACTGCCCAGGAATATCTTAATGTGTTTCAAACGAACGTAGTGGGCACGTCGAACGTTACTCAGGCTTTCTTGCCTATCTTGCATAGACGTAACACGCGTTATATTGTCAACATCTCATCCATTCTTGGATCCATCGCAAACACGACGGGTGGTAATAAATCTGCGTACAGAGTGTCCAAGGCGGCGGAAAACATGCTTTCCAGAGTCCTTGCTAGTCAACTGAAGAAAGACAACTTCATCGTCGTAGCCCTGCATCCCGGTTGGGTCCAGACGGACATGGGTGGCAAGGAAGCTCCTCTTACTGCGCGTGAATCTATTGCTGGCATGTTAAAGCAAATTGAAAACTTGAAACCCGAACAGAATGGAACTTTCTTCGATTATGAAGGGAAGACTTTGCCATGGTAATTAACCTCATCACCGAACAACAGACTCGCTCCGTTGCAACATGATGTTACAGATGCCAATAAACAAGTTCATACAATTTTCTTTTTTTGAAATTTCGGCTGCTTTAGATCCGATTTGCCATTTGGGCTTGTTCTAGCGCAGCCACTCCTTCTCGGGCCTTACTTTCTAACAAATGACGGTGATTGATCAAGTAGACCAGCTCCTCTTTATCCATTTCAAGCAGCATGCCGGTCACTTTGCCGGCAACTTTGGGATGGTTTGCGTGGCTGTTTGAAACCCGTTAGCTAAATAACAAATGATGACATATCTTTCAACTTACACAACACGGAATATGCGCTCTCCTAGCATCTGCCTCTGGTCAGCAGGAGAAAGAGCCTCGACCATAGCAAGTGTCAACGGCTTCTCTTCGGGTCTGGCATGAGATTGAACTGAAGGAGAGGCAACTGCAGGGCGTGGTGCAGGTGCGGCTACTCTGGTTTCCGTTGGATAGGCATTTCGTGTCGTTGACGGCACAGTATACGTGGGATACACTGATGCAGGATTAGCAGTGGGCTTTGGCTGCGACCACCTTGGTGGTCTTGGTTGAGCCATGGCTGGTGAAGCAAACATTGGTGCTGCAGGATGGACGTTAGCCGGTACGGCTGCGTACGGCTGCAGATGCAAAACAAATTAATACCATTGCAATACTCGCTTGCTCTCCTGTAGAAAGCATACCTGCTGCAAGTTCATGTTTCTTTGCATCATCTGGGCTTCCAATTGACTACGACGTTCTTCTTTCCTTTGGGCCAATGCAACGTAGATAGGTTTGTTCGCAACCATGCGACCGTTCATCTCGGCAACAGCTTTTGTCGCTTCGTCCGCAGAACTAAAGCAGACAAATCCAAAGCCTTTCGATATACCCGTCTACGAACCAGTCAGAAACGCGCACCACTACTTGGATAGTCTGCTAAAACCTTCTCGTCTCTCATAATCTTGGCACTGGTAATAATACCATATCGTATGAATTCATCACGTAATCTATCGTCATCCACTTCATCAGCCAGATTCTTTACATAAAGATTGACACCCTGGAATTTCGACAGCTTGTCTAGTTTCGCTTGTTCGTACTGCTTTCGAAGTTCATCTTCTCGTTCCGACTTTTTCTGTGCTCGAGAGACGAAAAGACGCTTTCCTAGATAATCCTTGTCATGCATCTCCTGCACAGCTCTTTCAGCATCTTCATGATACTCGAAATTAATAAAGCCAAAGCCTTTGGAGACACCAAACTCATCTTTTTGGATCATGACGGAATCGATAGGTCCGAATCGGATAAAAAGCCGTCTTAATTCCTCCTCTCCGATGTCCAGCACCAGATTCTTCACATAGACGTTGGTGAATTTTTGTTTAGATTCTTCGATTTGTGGCTGACGCTCTTTCTTAGGGATATGATGTCCAACATACCTACATACCGCGGATAAACAAATAGAAAATAAAGACAAATGTCCTGCTTACAGTTCCTTGCCGTAAAGTATAGTTCCATTCAAGTTTTGTATCGCATTTTCTGCTGCCTCTTCGGTCTCAAAATGGACAAAGCCAAAACCTTTCGAATTCCCTTGTTCATCAAGAGCTATTTTGCTTGATAAAATACTGCCATATTGTGCAAAGGTGTCATATAGCGCTTTATGAGACACAGAAACGTCGAGATTCTTCACAAAGACATTGCCGCTGTTGGTCCTTCGTTTTGACGGATCTCGTTGAGACCACATAATCCTACAGGGTTTACCGTTGATCAAGGTGAAGTTGAGTGCTTGCATAGCGCGTTCCCCTATTGATGTTGTTTAGATCATTGACGGCAGCCAAGTTTTCAAGGGGTAAATGAATTACCATCGACTTTTGTCTTGAAGTTGACATAGGCATATCCCAAACTACGCCTTGTAATAGAATCTCGACAAATACGGAGACTTTCAACAGGGCTAACCTTGTTGAAAATATGATATAGTTGTGCTTCCTGGACAGAGGGGTCCAACTCGCCCACATAAAGCGAAGCTGACAGGAAAGGAATATTGGGAGGGCTGGATTGAGCAGCGGCTGCTTGAGCGATCGCAATCTCTCTTTGTTGTTCGATTGTCAAGCCCCTTGGACTGCTACGATCTACTATGGGTGAAGTTGGACTTGACATGGTGAAAAGGAGGGAAAAAACAAGTAGCTCGGAGACCCAAAACTGAGCCAGTCGAGAAAAGGCAATCGGAGGCTTTGGTTCTGATCTGCGACGCTTGACTATGCATGATAATAGAATATCATCGTTTTAATGTTTGTTTCTCAAAATATTCTCATGACATGTACTGTATATAGTGTATTTATACTAAGAAAGGATTTTAGCAGAGTATGCTCTATTAAATCTTGTTGTTCTAACTGTTATATAATAGGATTTGTGGATTCAACTGGAGGCGCCCATCATAATTCTCTACATATCATACTGATATCTCCACCCATAGTATGATTGTGGATCCTTCTGAATCTGCCACGTCGGCCAATAGTGGTTATGCGGTGTGAAAGTGCTGACATGTGTTACATTGTTCTTCGTAACGTATTTGACCCGTATGTGCTGTATTGATCCGGTATTGGAACAAATTTCATCAAGTTTTGGAGGTGATAAAAGCCAGGATGCCTTTTTCTGACTGACTACTGGCGTCAAATGCTGGATCTTTGACTGATTCAATTTTGAACTGGTGATTGCTTTTAAAAAGTCCTCTAAACTGTGCACCGGCTGCTGGTCAACTTCGATAATCCACACTCCGGGTGGTAGGCTATCTCCAGCAGGCGAGCCATAGAGACAACAAGATACGTAAACATTACTTGACATTTTGTGTCGCATTTGTTCTCGCGCTGCCATGTAATCGTTCTGGATAAGCATACCCTGCCATCCGATCACTTGTGTAGTTTCTTGTCCGTCATATATTGTGGTTGAAAGACTGATTTGAAGCTCCTTGGAATCACGTAATACAGTCTGTTACATTTTGAGTTAATTGAATTTAAGCATGACTTTTGTGTCGTACTCTACCATTTGAACTGTTTCTTCATCTGAGAATAATGCTAGGTCAGATACGCTGGTGAGCATCTTGCCATTAATTTCTAACACAACATCGCCCACGCAAAGAACTTCTGCACATCGGCTCGACGCATCAGTTATCCCCAGAACATATAATACATGCGTTTTTTCAGCTTTATCAAATCGGCAAGCCCATTCCTCCGATAACCCTAGGATGCGAGCATTGGCCAACTGCATCATCCATAGCTCTACGTCAAGTCCGCGTACTACTGGCCTTTCGCCGGCTTGAATACGGTCGAGGATTGGAGTTACAAATTTTGCGTTCAATCCGCCCATGATTGTCACAGGCTGCCTGACCTTGTCTTCCGTGGAGAAACTGAACCAATGTGCGATTACCCGCCCATCATCGTCAGCTAACACACCGCCTTGGCTATCGAGCCCCTCGCTAAGCTTTACCACTTCAGTATTAACGGCACGCCAACGGGGAGGAGAGTGTTCTTTGGTACGGACAATGTTGGTAGCAGAAATGGTAACTTTCTTGATCACCGGTAGACTGTCACCTGATGCACCGATATCAGACGTATTGTTCTATCTATATCCTACTTACCTCCCAAGCCGACATAGTTAACGATATCTCCTTTTACAAGGTCTCTGCTAGATAATGTAGCCGGATATACTTCCACACCAGCATCCTTCAGCAAAGTAGGGTTGAATGTAAGAACCGCAAAATTGTAGAAGGGATGTAAAAACAGTATTTCGGCTGGAACGGTAATGATGCTACTGAATGTCAATGATATTGCACACATTGCTATTGGAACGGTATCGCGATCGCAAATAACCAATGGAGGATCCAAAGAAGTAATGAGGCCAGTGCCCCAGAAATGCGAACTTTGAATTCCATCGATCATATACGGTGTATAACAGTCGATTGCAACGAGGCTTTTTGTTAGAGCTTTCAACGGGTCACTTGTTTGGCATATCTTTAACTTCACATTTGACTCTAGGGGAGGTGGCAGAAGAGGGAAATCATCGAGGTGCTTGTAATCCCATTGCCCACTTTGATCTTGAATCCAATTAATACAGACTTGTATTTGTTGATCCTACTTCATACCATTTCGTACAGCCATACGGAACATGTGCCAGCGTCGGTCGACGCGTAAAATCATAACACGCTCTTTCAGTGGCTGTGCCAGGGAATAGAACCTAATAGGCACTCTGCTGTCTTGTGGGATCGTTTTGACTATTGCAATAAAATCGTCAAGATTCCGTACTTGTTGGTTGTTTAGCCCAGTGATGATGGATCCTCGAAGACAGTAAGCGGTTCCTAGAATGTACCCTGATGCTCCAATATACACGCCAGCATCTCTGAGCGACAACCCATGCCCCCGGGCTATTTGATAGGAAACATCGTTTAAGAGACCACCTCCGAATTCGAGGTATCTATAGGGCATACTGTCGCCAAGGTCTTGAACTTTTAGATGTACTTCATGGAGTTGACCGGCACGCGAAATCACCATATCCACAGCAGTATTCGTATCCACCAAATTTTCAAGCTCGTTGAAATTTGTCACGATCTTTCCATTGCCGGTCAGAAGAATATCACCCGGCTCCAAAAGTCCATCTGCCGGACCATGTGGCAGGACAGATTTGATAACTAATAGTCCCTGCTGTTTTTCGTTCATACTGCGAAGACGGTGTTCAATATGACGGCTTAGTCCAAGCTTAGCAAGTTCATCATATGAGCGATATTCAAATTCAGTCTGTATTGTGCCCCGAGGGACAGATTGCTGCTTCTGCAAATAACTGAGGGCGCGTTTGACACGATCCAATGGTAGGTAGTAACTGGATGATGCTTTTGTGGCTCCCCCAGCATTCAGAGCAATAGCTCGTCCCTGGAGATCTAGCACGGGGCTCCCACTTGACCCTGCACTCGTGCTTGATGCAGCTTGGAAGTAGAAAGTGTTGAAGTCGTTGTATTCTCCAACGCCATATTCTGGAGCAGCTCGATCGAGACGAGCAAGGGTACCGGATAGAATACTGAGCTTTTCCCCGGCGTCGTTGCTAAACTAGAGTCAATGTAAAAGCCTAACGTACCATTTGTGTCAAGTTTACCCGACTACCCGGATCTCCTGACCCACCCTCGCCCCTTCAGGATACAACTCGATACCAGATATATCCATGTATCGGACGCTTGACGGATCATATTGGAAGAAGCCAAAGTCATGAACCGGATCACGATAGATAGGCTTTAATTCGATTTCTTCGTAGTTGCATAATACTGCTTGTGCCACGATGGGTGATACAGACACAACATGACGATTCGAAAGAATAATACCCCGATGCGGATCAACAACGAACCCAGTGGCTGAATATGCTCCTGGTTTCTCGGTGTCAAGAGCCCTTACACGGATAGCTTTGATTGACACAATGCTCTTGATAGATTTTTCCAGAGTAAACTCCCAGTTCGGTTCTGATCTTCTCGAATTAGGCTGAGGTTGGGGTGCAGAATCGATTGTCTTGGACCTCATACGGTAGACCTTAGAAAATACCGAATCCAACGGGTCTGTTGCTGTCACATGTGGTTCCAGTGGCCTTGGCATGACAAATTGTAGGGAAGAGAACGATGTGTATGAGTTTACTGTAGCTTCCCTTTATGTAACCCTCGGAAGGCAGTCCCTTTCTGAACATTCTCGCTGTTGCTGAATTCTAACAAGTATCGCAACACTTATGCAGGGAAAAAAAAGGACCTGCTATTGAAAAGCTTAAAAAAGGATCTGTATGGAACTTACTATGACAGTTATCATCATGCGCTACAACATAATCAGCTCCCTCTTTACAAACATTGAATGGGAAACTTCAACTCTCCGTAGTCTATACCAAGTCTAAATCCATTTTGATTTAACCGCATCATAGATCTTTGGATCGAACCATGCTAACAAATACATACACGAAGAAGTAATTCATTGTTCCTTAGCATTACAGAAATCGTCTTTTAAAAATGAAGTAAAGCAAGTGATGCATATGATATCTCGATATCTACTCATCTGCTTTTGCCGCCTCACTTATGGCTGCTATAAGAGATAAGCTATCTTTGATCCTGTCCTGAAGAAAGTGCATTGCCCATCATCTGGTATACTGTCCTAATAACGATCTCTTACGCGTAAAACATACAACTTCAAATAAGAAAATTAGTGTCAACAAAGGAAATACTGACGAAATCTATGTATTTTTGGGCTTCCCACTGGGAACTGCTGCAACGATGACTGAGAGATATACAAGTTGTCCCTGGTTAAACAAACGCAAAAGAGCATTGAGACTTCAGACTAGTTTCGTACGCTCTTTAAATATCACGGATATTTTGTAGCGATCTGTCAATGTTCTGAAAACGTTTCGCGTTAATCACAAAATATCCTCGGGAATGCTGTAGACGCACTGCTTATTTTTCCAATGCTTATGCGATATTTCCGGCCGATAAGAGTTCTCTCGGATTAATCTGATGTTGAAAGCATATTTCTTCCAATACTCGCCAAAGATCCCAGTACCCATACAGACTTGCAATATTGTAGGTGTCGCTAGCCAATGCCCGAAGGTGTGCAACAGCATTTGGATCTTCCCGTTGCCGACATAGTTGCAAGATATGGAAAGGTCGAGACCTCAGCATCTCCATCGAAAATGGAGAATAGGACGACATTCGCGTTGGATGGACTTGCTCAATAACGCATAGAACTAGAGACTCTTCACCATTATAATAACCGATACTGCCGATCAAAGAACCATCGATCCGCACAATAGCAAAGCATCGCTGACCACTCATTTCCCCTTTAAGAGCTTTTGAAAAAAGGCCAACGACGTCTTGTTCCGCTGGAGTTGTATTCGGTGCCATTTCCAAAACATGTCGCGAAATAGTTCTGGAAGTCGTAGGTGATTTGGCTACAAAGCCAATCACAGATAGTGTAGTATCATACGGCCAGCGCAACGAATTAAAGCTTGTAGTATCTGTTTTTACTGAATGGCCAATAGAAAATAGTATCGTTTGATGGCCAAGCGTCAACACAATGATCTCCGTAGCCTGCGTAGACATAGCTGGCAACATGCTGACACGGAGTTGGGCAATAACAACCAATCTTGCAAGATAATTCAAACGCCGCCACCTTTATGCTTGTGTCCGGTGTCCACTATCCACTCGATATATGCAAAAACATCAAATGTATTTGGCATCGCTTCGCTTATAACGTATCCAATCTGCAAGTGGCATTCTATACGATTTTCATACGTATTATCCATTTCTTGCATCTACAAGATGTTTACTGACGTTAGCAAACGAACTATTATCGCAAGATATCAAAAAGAGTCCGTTTGTTCGTCAGTGTGCTCTCCTACCAGTTTTTCCATCTTAAATAGATGTTACAAAAGTCAGACTTCAATTTTACCTTAATTGGCTGTAGAGGGTGTTTGCGATAGAAAGGCTAGAAGACAAAAGTAGACAACAGCGCGAGCAATTAGAAGCGGCGTATTTCAAGGCATCTTGGGGAAGTGATACGTATTGCTGCTGGGCCATAGATTGTTTCTATGCCAGCAATATGTGGCTACAACCAATAGTAGAACATGCAAAACTCACCATCAGCCTTAGTCAGAAATAACTATGACTGCTTGTTTGTAGAAAACTGCTTCGCTCTCTGAGGGATACACCTTGCAGTGGTTGAACGGATCTTAACTTTCTATGACATTCCAGGTATTGGAACGGTGCTGATTGCGAAAGAGGCATGGTTAGTAAGCTAGCTCAACAGATACATTATAAGCCGGTAGATATTCGGCTTGTCATGAAAGAGACAATTAACTTTTTTCCACCGAAAACTGCTAAATGAGAAATATCCTTGCATAGAGTATCGCACAATGCTCATTTGTCTTTTTTGTTTACTCTTTTCTTTATGGCTTTGTTTTATTTCTTCCCGCAGGATTGTAAGCGATAGTGAGACGCAGACCAGATGTATGCGACCCAATCATTTTACCGGGTGGTGCCATTTTCGGGACCGAGTCCTGTGGGGGGACTTGCCATAAATCCTTTCTTAAACTTACAATGAGTAGCCAGCCGAATTCAGCATCTAAACCCATCAAGGGTATCCTGAAAAAGCCTCATCAACTGGGTCGTGACAACAACCCAGAACCTCAGTAAATATCAATGGTTTATATTAAAACCTGTTATTCAATTCTCCTTGGTAGCTTGAAATGGGATGAAGCGAATCTAGAATTGACGGAATCACAAAAGGACTCTACCATGAAAGTAGATGAACCACCAACACCTTATATACGATACAACCCGGAAACGGACGAGGTTTTGAATATGCCAGGTACTACGGCTCACAGTCGTGTTGTGATCCGGAACAAAGAGAACTAGGGAAATAGAAGCGTTGCTAACATACTTGTAAAAGCCGATGCTCCGTTTAACAAAGCGGCTCACGAGGAACCAGAGGACTTTTCTCTGGATGCTGGAAATGAGTCTGATCGATCAAGTACTTCAAGTGGACGAAGAAGACGTGTTTACCTGAGCGATGATGACTGGGAGTCTGACAATGAAAATGACGAGCAAAGTAATGTTCGCTTGGTATCAGATCTTTCTTAACGTACATTATAGAGAGCAAAGATCATGAAGAGTTTGCGAAGAAACGTGCGATGCACTATAATATGGGCAATGTCCTCCGTCATAAGACTGATCTGGATGACGAGGATGAAGATGAGGAAGAAGAATCCTGCCCACCGCCAGTGCCTCCGTTGCCACAACGAGTTAATGGAAACGACAAAATGGAAGAATAAGATACGCAATAGATATCGCGTGCATATTGCATGCTGCATTTTTTGTTGGCTGCTTGTCATTTTCTTTATATCATCTCCCTATTGATTTAATCACCAATTACCATACAGTCTCGGTGTCTTTGCTGAAAGGTTCCTGTCTAAAATAGTGATATATCACAAGTGTACGAACTTTTTCTTTACATAAGAGAAATTTAAGTTTCTGAACGCATTTGATTGTCCTATGAGACAGGAATTAGTTTGATTACTTGCTTCTCTTAAAGAATCCGTCACGTAGCATTGGTTTCTTCAGCCGCTGTTGATGTAGCGGACATCATACGCAACTCTTCTTAGATTGCGTATTTGCTGATGCAAACAACCATAAGCCGTAACTTAGTGCCGACGGTGTGCGTAACATTGCATGCCGCGTTTCGTTTCGATACTACGATGACCTAAACAGATCTCGTGTAAGCTTACCAGCCACACATTTCTTTTGTGGCACAATAAAATTCCTTGCTTCGAATGAATACGAAACTCCGTCTACAAGTAGAGCATTGATCCCCTTTTCCACATATCTGGTAATTTCATTATTACAGAGCCATCCTATAACGAGGTCTTTCTGTAAGTTTCCCTTTTAGTTCACGCTCTTGTATGGTAGGGTTGGCTTTTATAGCCAATCATAGTTAAGGGGTATGCATATTCAATGCTGGTCAAACGAGCTCTTGGTCTGGCTGTGCTAAACATAGTCTGTGGCGCGCCTGAACCATCAGTTATGCTATTAGCCGGTTTCAGGTTGCATTATACCTGTGTTATCTATTTCAGAAAGTATCCCTGTGATTTAGTAGGCTATACCTGGTAGAACTTGAGAGATATAACCTGTATCAGGTTATATTAGCCAAATACAAGGTTCGGCACTAATTTTTTTTTCCAGCTCTCTTCTCTAACCAAGAGTAGCTAACCCGAATTTAGGACTACTTAAACTTCTTTGCCCTGGGTTTAACCTATCTACTTTTGGAAAGAGAGTTATCACTTACTCTAAAGGTTAAGCAAGGATAAAAATCAATCAAGAATCTTATTTCCGTTTTGGCACTTCAGGAAAGCGTGTACGTCTATCTGGACTCGCTTGAGCAACTGATATATCTTACTTGTCATCAAACAAGCGCTAGATGTCAATTTATAATATTCGTTTCATTCAGATATACTTATTTATGCATCGGATCGTCATATTCGTAACTTATTTTCCATTTCTGAAAGCTTTCTAATAATGAAATTAGAAAGCACTTGGTTTAAGGTGTTGGGCGCGTTGAAAAAGTTAAACAAGAAAGATGAAAGAAATAAAGATGGTTGAATGATCATGTCTTTCTCCTTTTTTTTTCCCTTTCGTGAGACCGGCATACGTTAGGTGATATCAAGAGTTTAAACCTTTTTAACGCTGAGTGTTGATTACCTGTAGTTTTTGAACCTTGCTCTCCTCTGAGACACCTTTTTATTTAGTATTTGTCAGTAAATTCACAAGAAGACTAGGTAAGGGTCCATTGAAATCGTACAATCAATTGTTTCAAACGCAAAGTGATTGGCAATTGGCGATTTCAAATCTAAAGTGAACCTTGGATCGAGATCCTATATACTCTTCCTTAGTTCTATCCGGAAAATGATGATTTATAAGAGATACGTACCTAACCCTTGACATATTTGTGCTCAATGTAAATATATCGCCATTTTTAGAACGTTGATATAGATAGCAGTATTTCAATTGATGGATCATCATTACTGTAGCTTCATGCAGCCAACTAGAGGAAAAGGCACTAGACCAATCTGCACGGGTTTAGTTGCTGCTGCGATTTTTTTGACGATGGAAGACGATCATCGCAAGGGGATTTCAAAAAGAACGTGTTGGGGGGTGCTCGATGTCGTGCGAAAAGTGAGAAGGGGCGACGACGGTGCGCAACAATGAAGCTTTCTATTTTGTTCATCTCTCCTTCGCCCGTCTGACCTCGTGTTGCTCATCATATTCTGTCTTTTTGCTTGCCACTACTGAAGGCGATTCCTTAATTGACATGGGGGCTCGATTCCAAAAGCCCATTATGGTCGCATGAAACTTTTTCATTCTAAATTGGACGCTGCTCCTTATCCCGGATTCAAAGAACAAGTTAAGCCGATACTATCACATCGAACCAATCACCGAATCTTTCTTGACAGCTTGACCAAAAAGCTTCTCCCTTAAATAAAACGACCTTCCTTTTTGCTCGTTGTTTCAATTCATCCGCTCTTTTGTTTTCTAACCTTCACCTTTCCATTCCCTTTTTTTCTTCCTCGGCTATGTCGTCTCCCTGTGTCCAATCCTTCTCGGATCCTCTTGTTTATGATTCTCAACCTAACGTATTGAGATTCGTCGATCCTAATTCCCTCAGTCATCATTCTTCTCCACGTGGATTCCATTCGGCTTCCTCGTCCTCTACTTCCACAGCTTCCTCCGCTAGCGATTACAATACCGCGCATTACATGAAGCAAAAGGATAATCAGAACCGTTTCCGTTATGCAGACCTGCTTTCGAGCACCAACGCGCCGGATTACGACAGCACTGAACCTTGCTACATCCCTGTTTCCTCCTCTTCCCCGTCGAATGATAGCAGTGACGATTACCAACAGTCATCTGCCAATGAATCGAACACTCGCCCAGACGATCCGATCACTTCTTTCATGGATCCGTCCTCAGCAGCCGTTGCTGCCGCTGTCGGTGGAGTTGGCCAACCCTCGTTCTTTATGAATCTGCAGACTAGCTCTGCCAATACTACAACATCGAGCGGGTTACTACCACCCCCGCCGACAACAGCGAGCATGTTTTCGTCTTTGCATCCTTTCAGTATGGCACCCTCGCCATCGAACATAGACATGCACCACTTGCAGCAGCATCGTCATTCGATTGCAGCACCTTCCTCACATCACCTTAGCTCATACTATGATCCTGTTCAGCGCCATCACAGCTTCAGTCACCCAACACCTGTGTTTAATAATACGCTACAGAACGAGACGCGCGAAACAGCCAGTCCAGCTACAACAATGGTTCAAAGCTTTGCGAACTTATGCACATCCCGACCCGTGACACCTGTGTCACCTCTGATGCCATTGTCCCCTGGTATGAATGCTGGCTTGTCAAAGGATGACTGCCACGGAATAATGAATGATCTCTGTTTTCCATCAATGTTTCCGATGGGTGCCAACAATGGAATCACTGATCTTCGCCGATCATCCATGCCCGTTGAATCCAAGACAGAAAAAGCCAAATCAACACGCTCAAGAGGTCGACGGGTGTCAAATGTACCCAGTGGTGGTGCCCGTATGTTCACTTGCAAAGTGGAAGGATGTGGAAAGGTATTCAAACGATCAGAGCATCTTAAGCGACATGTTCGATCAATTCATACTCTGGAAAAGCGTAAGTGTATTATAATTTTAATTTCGACCTCCCATATACTCATGCTTCATTAGCATTTGAATGTCCTTACCACAACTGCAGCAAGCGATTCTCACGATCAGACAACTTGAATCAACATATCCGCATCCATCGTCACAGTACAGCATCTGCAAGTCATAAAGAGAAACAGCCAAAAAGTAGCGCGGCTGGTACTGTCGCTGAACATCCCCAGCAACCCTTTGCCAGCTTTGTGCAAAATTACAACGTTTAATTCTTTAAGGCATACAAAAACATAGTAAACTCACCATTACAGAAACATACTTAGTCACAACTTTTTTCCCTATCAGACCCCCTTTTTTCCCTCATCACACTCATTCTATGTATACTCTTTCCCTTTGTGACATGAACCTCCTTATCTTCTTTTTCCTTATTATATTGACCATTCATGTTTGCGTTTATGAAATGTTTTGAATAACATAAACTTACAATAATCTGTGTTACAAGCAACTGCTTGTGTAAATGCTTAAGCCGATTCTGCCAAACTCTCCAGGAACAAATTGATATCTTTTAGTTGGTCTATAGTTAAACAGGCACGCTTTGCGAGCTATGCAAATCACATATATTTGCTTGCCATATTATCCATATTTGCATTACCTCCTAACAGTTCTAAACTGCTTTTTTTATCTGACTTTTATTCCTTAATGGATAGCGGTAACCATGTTTATTTACTATGACTTATTACTAGTAAAAACAAAAGAAAAAAAGGTGGTTTGGACGCGGTCTGAAAATTCGCACCGGTTTATTTTGCTTTGCACTCTTGATATGAGCGATTACTTCATGATCCGGCCCGTCATAGAACCATGTCGTGATTCAAAATAAATAATATGATTTATGTCAGTTAACACAGACGTGTCCAATGGTCTTCTAAGGCACTAAGGAGAACAAAGGCTATCAGCATGGTATATGAACTTCCGTACCTTAAGCACATGGTTAAATTGTATAGCCTATAATCGCATTGGATTGCCGTACTATCAGGTATAGTCATATGTATGCACTCTCGACAAATGCATATTGATAACCTAACCGTTATTTTTTTTTTGGCTTACTCGTGTGTGCACGTCAAAATTAGCAATTTACCAGAGGTATGTAATCCAAGGAGATTGTCGATCAGGGTCCTGCTGTACTAATTGTACACCAACTCCTTCGTTCATGCACTTCGTTTACCTCTATCGTAAGTGAATCAAGAAGCATTTACTTCACAAAGCAAAAATAAATGATCCACAGGAATGGTGTCTCTGTATGATGAATGATAGCATATCAAGAATAAATTTCTACTTTAACATCTGCAATCATCTGCACTTTTCTGTAATAACTAAATAAGGAAGATGCAATTATCTCCCATGCATTGACAGCTTTTGCTTTATAGACAATAGATTCCGGATCTTATATGCGTTTTATTTATTTTGCTGGTGGCTGCATTTGCTAATGATCATGAAAAGGGATGTGTCTTTTTGTTATGTAGTGCAGCGACAATGGTAAATATTACGGTTAGTATTATGGCTAACTAGTTCATTATGAAATATTGTAGTCATTCTCATATTTATGGTTACCCTTTGTCATTACAGCGTGTCCAGATGTCCAACGATACAGAGGTCACTATTGCACTAGTCGTAAAGTACCGTTTATTCATTGGACTTTACACGTAAAAGTGTTATTCAGAACTAATGTTCTTCTTAACTATAGGGCTAAACTGTATTGTGATTTTAAGAGTTAAATATTAATCAATGCCAAAACTTCTTTGGCCATTGTGTAACTGTATGCATAAAGCATCGCATATTTGATCCATAACGGCCTTTAAGGCTTATATTCACCATTCTTTAGTTGTGCTTTCAAATCCATATGCATAAAGTATCTCCTTTCTTTCCATCCTGTTTTGTTCATTAATATCGGTCGCACTGAATAACAGTATTCGAGATTATACGGCATGATATGGAGATCGACGTTCTGCAGTGCAAACCCAGTTTCTGTGATCGCATACACATGCAAGCCTAGCTGCGGACATAATGCCGTAATCATTGGCCGATTTCAAGTAGAAACTATTACCTTTGTCACGATCATGCTAATGAACTTGTACTGGTTCCGGGCACGATATATTTTCTTGCGGGGGCAGTGCCACCGAATAGGGCATTGAATCGTTCAACCGAACCCCGACGGGTGAAATAGTCGTGTTCCTGGCAATGGGTGTTTCGTTTGAACCGTCACAGCGCAAGATCCATTGTTACCTAAGTTGATCGATTACTTTAAATCATGCTTCGACATGGCTGGCATTCCTTCGTAAGCGCAGGAAGAAATCAACATCGGTGCTACTCCTCGATCGCAAAGGACATTGCCAATTTTGTAGCAGTTGAACAACACATTCCGCGCAAAAAAAACTTAATAGGTCTATCATTCGAGGAGATCCAACAAGAATTGGAAAGTAATGTTACGGAAGCGAAGAAATTCACCGCATCGCAACTTTGGAGACATATGTACATACAAGGTTGAGCTTAAACAGCGATAGACCTAGTTTTGATGGTCTTGTAGGTCATACATCCTTCAATGATATGTCCACGTTATCAAAGTCTTTGCGCTCCCAGTTGGAAGAGCAATACCAAATCAGTTATGGCGAAATCAAGGTAAAAGCTCATAGTATGCATTTATGGGTCATTTTACTTAAACTATATGGCAGATGGACAAAATTGCAAAGGATTCCACCCGAAAATATTTGATAGGTTTTAATACGAAACAGGAGCCTGGTGCTGTTGTCGAAACTGTGTTAATTCCTGAAGCCCGGCGAGGCACCTTATGTGTATCCTCACAGATCGGATGTTCGCTCCAGTGCAGTTTTTGCCATACTGGAACGCAGAAGCTTTTGCGCAGCTTAACAGCTGCAGAAGGTAAAACAAACAAGAAATTATAATTATGCGGAGGAGACAGTTAAAGGAGCACCCATTTAGTGGTCGGACAATACATGATATCGGCCCACGGTGCTGGTGACTTTCCGCTTCAACCAGGAAAAAGAAGATCAGTATGTAACATGGTATTTATGGGTCAAGGCGAACCACTGTATAATTGGAGGTATGTACGAATGTCCTCTGGGGAGCATGACTTAAGAAAGTTTTCTTGCAATGAAGACATGTCAGCAAAGCTGTCAAGATTCTTACTGATCCACATGGCTTAAATTGGCCAAAATCCAAAATTACTATCTCCACTTCTGGCGTTGTATCTCTTATTCCGAAGATTGCAACTGACTTGGGTGTTTCCTTGGCTATATCTCTGCATGCCACAAATAATGATTTGCGCGATAAATTGGTGCCTTTGAACAAGACATTCCCGCTTGAACTTGTCCTAGATTCTTGCAAGCAGTATGCAAAGGCTATGGGAAGAAGCGGAAAGCGAATTACTTTTGAGTATGTATGGCTTGGCTATTTCGTTGTTCATTTACATTCATTCTGATACAGATATGTGATGCTTGACCGTGTAAACGACTCAGTAGCAGAAGCCCGTGAACTAGTTCGACTGCTGAAACAGCTTCCCGCGCATGTGAACCTTATGTAAGCTGACAAAGACTGTCTATAACTTATTTACCGTGTTCCTTAGACCCTTTAATCCATGGCCTGGTAGTGCTTATCGTACATCTTCGGCTGAACAAATAGAGAAGTTTGCGCACGCAATTGTTTCTGGTGGCATTCACTGTACAATACGGAGACCGCGAGGACAAGGTACAAAGAAAAAAGTATGCTTAATAACGGAGAAACTTACTTGACAACAATAGATATCCTTGCAGCATGTGGACAATTAAAAAGTTCGTTAGATACAAAACGTAGTAAATCTATTAAAAGTAAATCTGATACTGATAGGAAAGTATAAACAACTTGTATTAACTCATATGCATTGTAAAATTTATCTGAGGATACTGCTGATAACGAGTGATCCGATATATCTTGACATTGGGATAGTGAAAGCAAATACTTGGTGATTGTCATATTTTTATTTAAATTGAATGCATTGCTGTGTTCTAGCCAATCATTTTGACAGCTAGTTCTTGATCTGCTGGACACATTGTTGTGATCAGCAGACGCATAAGCTTTAGACAGTGATATGTTTGGATGTACGGGCATGAAGATCGTAGTCCGTCGGACCTTTTGTTCGACTAACTAAAAGTCGCATGCATTGAATTCCGTTAGAAACAGCTTACTTTTCTCTTCAGAAATAGCTGGCAATGGTCATTTGAAGGCCTTGACCTAATATCTGCAATGGATAGCGATTGTGGAGCAGATCCATTAGGTGTTCTTATTTTTTGCTAACTCTTTTTTTGGGGGGGTGTCACTTTTAAGAGATATTCAATTGCTCCAGAAAAGAAATACCTGTTAAAATGTAAACAGGATGGCGAACGGCACGTGAGTTGCAAAAAATTAGTGCTAACAAGTTTTTTCTTCCGTCTCGAAGATTTGTTCCATTACTTGGTTACATTTCTTTCTTGGTTATTAATCTCCTCTTCTTATAATGACAGGCAAAGGCGTGGTTCGCAGCATGTAAGTTGATCTCCGCCTAGGCAAGACTTAAGCGAAAGCCTACGTCCTCACTCTTCTCTTTTCCTATTCTTCTTTCGTTTGACTGGTTTGTTCTTGCAGTAAGAACTATGCAAAAGGCTTTTCTGATGTACAGATTAAAGTCCGTGAAGCAACCTCTAATGATGCATGGGGTCCAAGTGGCACACTCATGAACGAGATTGCCCAATTGACCTATAACCAGTAAGTTGATCTACCATGTGCTTTTTATCTCATTTGAGGAGTTGATCCCTTCTATTTTAAACCGGACAAATCTCAATATGATATTGATTTATTTATCTTAGACATGATTTCGTGGAAATCATGGATATGATCGATCGACGTTTAAACGACAAAGGCAAAAATTGGCGTCATGTGTTTAAAGTACGCAAGCAGCAGATACAAGTTCTCCTAACTAAATTCATAGTAGGCATTGTTACTTCTTGATTACTGTCTTCATGTGGGATCAGAAAACGTTGTGCTTTATGCTAAGGAGAATATATACGTTGTTAAGACGCTGAAAGAGTTTCAACATCTGGATGACAATGGAACCGACGTCGGAGCAAATGGTAACCTCATCCTACTGTGATCTCTTGTTGATGAGGATGATTTTTAGTTCGACAAAAAGCAAAAGATATCACGAACCTGCTAATGGATGATGCCAGATTACGAGAAGAACGCCAACAAAGGCAACATATGAGAGATCGTATGATCGGTGTCACAGACTATATGAATGACTCGATGGTAGCGAGGGATCGTGATGTATATACAGCTCCGGGACATTTAGATGAGGACAGAGACCTTCGAAGAGCATTGCAAGAAAGTAAACGGTTAGCCGAAGAGGAAGCGAGAAACCGTGAACAGGGGTATGAGGACATCTCGGGGATGTTTTTATTCTTTGGCTCACTCCTATGTAGTGATGAAGATTTAGCAAGGGCCATTCAACTTAGTGAACAAGAGGCAAAAGAAAGGGAAAGAAAGGAAAAAGAACGATTAGAGCGGGAGAATGCGCAAAATCTTTTTGGAGGAACTGACAGGTAAAGCACAACGGAAACGAGCGTTTTGAATCATCGCTTTGGTAATTGACTTGTCTACTAGCTTCAATCCTTTCCCGGCGAATCAAGCTTTCGATTCTAATACAAATCCATATGCTCAACAACTCCAATGGCCCCAAAATACGGGAATGACCAATCTATCATTTTCTGATCCCATTTCAGCCAACCAACAGCGACAGCCTTCTTTCTATAACTCCAATCCATATCAACAAAATAACCCGTATCAACAATATGCAGCCTTTCCAAACGCATTACAAGCACAAATGACAGGGATACCGCAACAGACTCAGTTCACCGGAATGGCCACGTTTCAACCGAGTACTATGACCGGGTTTACCCAGCAACCACAGTCCGCAGGTGCTCTTACGTTCCAGTCCAGTATGCCAACAGGAAATAATCCTTTTGGACTGGCAGCAGCACAGCAACAACAACCACAGTCTGCTGGTGCTATAGACTCGTCATCGTTTAGACAGCAACCCCTTTCAGTTGATACTAGGTCATATTTTTCATCGCCGTCTCTTACTCAGGTAATCAACTTATTGGCTATCCATTGAATACCTAAGATGCTTCATACGATCAAAGCAAACGATTGGATCTCCTGTCCGAAGCTCGCCACAACAAACGGATCCACGATATGCAAGGCTAAATTCTCTATTGGCAAACAAAGAGTAAGATAATGTTTGTTTGATGCATGATTGAGCAATGTTGCTGTTTTCTCAGGGATGGAATGGATACGTTTGGAAACACAGGCAATCTCCGCATCCCAGTGTGAGTATTTAATATATTTTATGGTTGAGCTAAAGTTATTTTCGTTTCATAGTGGTACTGGATTTGCAAGCTCAATGCAACCACAAAATAAGAACCAGGCGGCAAACGGGAAGCTGAATGATAAGACGGCTGATCTACTGAGCCTTGGCACGTCAGATAAGCCTTCATTTTCACAGGTGAGTTTAAGAATAAGAGATGAGGATCGGCTTATGACAAAGAATTAGGCGTTCCAGCAGCAACCAAGTCGTAATCCGTTTGGTCAGCCTAACCCGCTGTCTCCTAGCCAGGCATCCTCGAACCAACAGAAGTCTTTGCTCGAGCTGATGCAGGAACAAAAGCAACAACAGCTTACCCAGCAGCCACAGATTACAGGGCTACAACTACCACAGTCAACAGGAGTCAACGGCAGTATGGCATTTACTCCGCAGCAATACATGGCAAGCATGGTGCCACCACAAGCAACGGGATTTAATGGACCCTTCGGACAACAGCAAGCCCAACAAGCACAACCACAGCAACAAGTAACACAACCATATTCATTTGGGCAGCATAATGGCCCACTTTTTTGAGTGCAACATTCTATTTAGTGAATGTTATCTAATGTTTTATCGACAAAAGCGATCAGATATATTATTTGGGAGATCAGAGAGAAAAAAATAACGTGGAGCGTTCTTTCTTTCTTTCCAAAGGAGATAATATTGACGTTTGTCTATTTTCTGTCCCTGCGTGGATGTTTATGCTAGCTTTAATTGAGGAAAGGATAGAAGGGAGTACGACGACACATGATCCGGGAAATTTTTTGCACGAAAAAAAGTTTTGATTTGGTTAGTTTATCATTAGGCATTTTGCCTCCCGATGGGCTGCTGCAATACATAAATGAAATGGGTCGTACCATTAACTGACTGATTATTGGCACGGACAGATTAAAGCTGAGCTTATGGATTCTTTGCGTTACTGTTTAGGCAGGGATCGTCAGAATAGTGATATAGTCTACTCCGAGTACCTAAGATAAAAAAGACTATCACTGTCCGCAGATACCCTTAATTGGCATGCACTTCAGGAAAAAGCAAATGGGCTTCAGGGAGCGGTATACGGAGATCGGTGGTAAATCGCTGTCCGCTTTTATCGTTGAAATCCCGAAAGTGTTTTCTTTTTACAGCCAGTTGAGTGGTACATTCACGTACGACATTTCGTCATGCTGAAAGAGCAAGATCAGACCAGTTACGAAACGGAAGTAGAGAGCATTCAAAGCAACATTCAAGAATATAAACGAAAACTGGTATGTAAGGCTGAAGTGAGATGGCGCCTGCTGTTTTCTTAAGTTCCCACAATCCGTCAAGCAACATGTCCGAAGTGAACTGGGCCATACCGAAATCTCGTTAGCGGTGTCTAAGAAAACCGACAGTGTAAGTCAGCCATGGATGGGATTTAACTGGATGGATTAATTGATGGTCCGCTCTAGAAGAAGAAACCGAAGAAACCGTAAGTAAAAAAAAAAGAAGAAGAAACAAAGTAACAAAAATAGAGTAAGAAGGAACATAAGATGCAAGGATTGGGGATAAAAAAGGATTGAGACTCATTAGAGTTCTTTTGTTGTATAATATACAAGCGAAGGGAAAGAGGAGCATCAGCAAGAATATGATAAGTTGGTGCGATGCCTTGACGCAGAATATACCAAATTGAGATCTACTCGATTGAAATATGGCAGGATCTTTGGCGATTTATTTAAGCAACAACAAGCGGCTCTTCGAAAGGAACGTGCAGCTGATATCCGTGCGAGACAATCCGAGTTTGTGGAGGCGTTGAAAAAAGAGGACGATCTGATCCGACAGCGATGGAGTGAAAACGAGAAAACTTTAAACGGAGTAGAAGTATGCGATCGTCTGTTAACCGAACTGGGGCGATTGATTAAGTCGCCGAATAAGGACAGTGCGATTGAAGTTGTTTATGCTTCGGATGAAGAAGAGGATGAAGAGGAAGACGAAGAGGACGAAGCTTTTCAAATGGTGGATACGACTGTATTAATTATTCCTTTGTCTGTTATGGAATTGTTTTGGGATATTGAAGTACAAGTTCCGGTACGGCTTAGTGAAGTAGAACCAACAATGATTCGAATCCGCGAACGTCGTGATAACTTAGCGGCGAATAAAAACTAACATTACCCAAAAAAAAAAAAAGAGAGAAAAGAGAGAAAGAAAGATCGCTGTGTTTCACTGGACCGATATGTGAAACGAACAATGAATTATTTCGCTCGTTTCCAATCGACTTTTTTCTTTCCTTTTTACTCTTTCCCTTCTTCTTCCTCTTATACTTCTTTCTACTCTCTTTCTTGTTCTCGCTTCTTATTTCCCTTCGTTGGGTTCCTCATTATACGGAAAGACATAAGATCCTCTTTGTTCTTTATTCATTGAGAAGAAAGGGTGTATTCAACTATGGCACACCCGTTTTCTCTTTTGCCTAATTGCTCAGATCCAATCGAGCTACCAAAATTCCTTCAGCCCACCATAGAAGAAAATATTTCTCTTTGTGATTGGACTCGTACAGCTATCATCGCCCTTCGTGTATATTTCGGCTTCAGTATCTTTAATTTCATCTATGTCGTCGGCACTACCCTCGCTTACGTTTATTGTGTCGTCTCGGCTCAACGTTACCGTCACACCAGCGTCGACATGTCAGCTGCGCCGATAGACCATACCCAGGAAGAAGTCGCACGAACACGACGACGAGACTCCTTACGCAAACGTAGTTTATTCGGTCCATGTCTTGGCGCATTCGGACATCTTATCTTCAGCAGTGGCATCTTCGTCTATGAATCCTTCTTCGGCCTCGTCACTTGCGACATTCTCCTCTGGTGTACCCTCATCGGATTCTACACTTGGATGTTCGCCCTATGCTGGCGAGCCTACAGACTGCATTTCCTCATTAGAGTCCACGACTTACGACAACGCTTTCTACGCTTAAGTGGAGAAGAACAAGTCCAACGTCAAACCGATAAGGAATACCAATGGTTCATTAAAAACAAAGATTTCAAGGCTATCAGAACACGTCGACCGCTACTTTACTATCTTGGAAGCGTCGGCATCATCAGCGCTATCTGTGCTGTGTCTGAACATATCAGTGTCGCAAAAAGTGGCAATCAATGTCAGTTTGCTTGGGGCAGTTATCTCATGATGGGCTACGTCGCCCTTTTCTTTGTTCTTGTCGCACCTACCTTGGTCTGGTATCTGCGGGGAAATCAGGATGCCCACGGTATCAGAAACGAGATCATGATTGATGTTGCCGTCGGTGTGCCCTGTTTTATTCTTTATGTTATCTGGATCGGCGTCTTTCGTGCTCATGGTCTTGCAGGTGCAAACCAAACCGTGCGAATGGTTTTCCCTGGTGCCAACTGGATATTGATTATGACCTCCGTCGGTCATATCGTTTCGATCGTCATTCCGCTCTTCAAGTATTTGCGTCAAAAACCCGGCTTTGCGGTGTTTCGATCACGCGAGGCATCATTTCCCCTGGCTGACACGACAGATGCCCAGCCTGGCGCGACACAAGAAGATTATCCTTTGGAACTGACGACCGATTCGCTGAATCGGGTATTCTCCGATCCAAAGATGATGCGTGTTCTACGAGAATGGGCAATTAAAGATTTCAGCGTGGAAAACGTGCTGTTTTACGAACGTTACCTCCGACTGGTTGGCTCCGTCCAGAAGAAAACGGCATCGTTACATCCCGTGGACAAGCTTTTGACAACCCCGATTGGACCTGATTTATTACCTGAATTTGCTGACTTTTACGCGACCTTCATTTGTGACAACGCGCCATTGCAAGTGAATATCACCTACAAAGCCCGCCGAAGGATTGACAACCTGCTGGGTAATGGTCAGGCGATGTACAATGTGCATCGTCCCAGCTGGAGAAATGCCATGTCCTCTATCCTCTCCGCAGCAACCCGCTTTTCTCCTGGTCCTTCCCCACAATCCAATGTTGTTCAGCGGGAAGAAGATACAGAATACTTCTTCATGGAAGAACAGAAACACAAGCAAAGTGACTACCGGCTGCCTCCCGCCTCGCCTTCACCCTCCAGTACGACTTCAGTAATTCCTATGGACCGAGAGAGTAACAGGACCATGGCCCAAGACAGCACAAGCGAATTACGTCAAGTAATCACCCTAGAAATATTCGAAGAAGCCCGACAAGAAGTCTTCTGGAACATCTTTTCAGGTCTTTTCCCAAGACTTGTGGATGCATATAAATCATAAGTTGAAACAATTGTTAATTTATCATACCATTTACAAAACCAAAAAATCACAAAACCCTTATACGATAATAGATTTCTTATTTTTGTTTTTTTTTCTTTGCTTCTTAGTTTTCTTCTTTTAATCATGTACTTTTTCTCGTAGAATACTTCCTTATGTATTTATATGTGATATATTTCCAGAAAGAAATGCAAATACAAAGTTTTTCATTTATTCGTGATAATAACAGACAATAAAATGTAACAGAAATACTTTATCTTTTCATCAGGAGAATGAAAAATATCATCCTATTAGATTCTACAAGATCTCAATGGGCAAATGGCGATAATAGGAAGCGTACCTACGTATCGTGCATTGCGTTGCAAATCATGCCATATCCATGGTTTTTGATTAAATAGCATATAAATGGAATGTGTCACAATGCTAAAACGTGCTATTCCATCAATGGAATTTTGTCATATTTTTTTCTTAGTTATATCTCTTGCAGAAACTCTTGACATTCAAAAATCTCAAAATGTCGGAACACAATAGCACTTGGCTGACCTACATTTGATGAGTCCTAAAGGTATGAATCCATTGTGTTCTTATATCATGGCTAGGCAAAGCATCTGTAAGGTCATTGTGCGCCGACCCATGAAGAACAATATCGAAAGGGCGGGAAAGGGGCTAGTTCTGTAAGCAATGTACATAATCATGTATTTTGCCAAATACGTATTGACACGGAAAAAAGAACTACGCATGTCTTCTGAAAAGGAAAGCTTATCTCGCAAAAGACCAGAAAAGAACATAAGATACCCTGAATACGGCTTCGTTATGAAAGCTCTGCTACTACTACTACTACTGAAGGTCTACAGGTCACAGTAAACCATGCATTATATGAAGTCAGTTCGCATGCCATCTTTAAGCCAGCGGGGCAGCGACAATGGCTCAGCTACTTACGAAACAAGCCGACGATATAAAAGTTCAATTTGGACTATCTCTTTTTGCTGTAAACTAACTGAATTTCTTACTAAGCAATTGCTTTACTGGGTAATGATAAGAACAACTGCATGGAGTATGCTTAGATGGCTGGGGGCCGAGTCATTGATGTAAGTGCCTCACATTTTGATGAGGGCCTTCCTGTTCAATGTCTTGTATAAGTAATCGAGCAGTCTACAAGTCATGATACTAGCCTTACTCGATGAAGAAAAATAAACATAATCCTTGAAAAAGAAGGATGACGAACAAATAGTATACTTACAATGTACCTTTTCGCTGCATATATCGAGGTACGATTCTGAAGAAGAACGGCTTGAAAAGTAATCTTTATGTAAGGAATACCTGTCCTTTCTCATCCGTGGAGCTGTTACACACATCCACATTAGTAGCGCAGGGCTGAGAAACGTGCAGCTTCGTTTGAGCCATTGGCCGTTCCTTGACATTTGCCCACCAATGTCTTTAACCTCACCCTTCAGTTGCTATTGCTTCCTCGGATGTTGGGATGCCCAATGTTACGATTTTAGGCGGCTTTTACTAGACTTGCATGTCTGGTGTGATAAATCACTTATAGGATGAAGAGCAGCCATAGGGAAGCGCATCTCCTAGCGACCTAGTCGATCATTTAGGACGCCCTGTACCTTGTCACACAGTGTTACTCTTATTGATGCATTCTCATATATTTTGTTGTTCTCCATTTGCTTTCGCCTTCCTTTCCCAAAGATAAGGGAGCAACTGAGAATATCCTTATTTTTATTTTATTAGAAAGATATTCGGCATAAACACCTTGCTTGATATCGGAACAAAGATGTATATACATGGCTTCAACTTGCTCCTTGTTATTCACTAAGGTACGACACTTTTACTGCATAGTCAAGAAGACTTTCCATAAGCGTAGATTGAAAAATCCAAAACGGAGAGTCTGCTCATGTAAGGTTTCTTGCTATAATAACTAATAGCTCTTGTCTGCAATGGGATTTGCATGAATCGTGACGCTTTGTATGCGAACGTCTTGAATTGGCCGATTTTTCTCATCCACAGGGACCTTTTCGATCATATCTAAAGTTGTATCTGCGCCATCGATTACCCTGAACGGATCGTGCCCATCAGCCACTCACTGCGTTTAAAACATATACAACTTACTTTCCAAACACAGTATATTTTGTATCAAGATGTGGGTGTTTTGCATAAGTGATGAAAAATTGGGATCCATTGGTATTTGGTCCTGAGTTTGCCATAGACACAATGCCTCGCGCATTATGCTACATGTTGCCCACAGAAAAAGAATATGTTAGATTGGTTATAAGCTTCGTCATAATTGTTGATGTAACCTTCAATGTGGACCTGATCTCGTCATTGAACTTTCTTCCCCAAATTGAGTTTCCTCCCTTGCCTGTACCAGTTGGATCACCTGTCTGAAATAATATTCGTCATGAACGCCTTCCTGTTGCGTTTCCCCTTACCTGAACCATGAAGCCTTTGATATTTCTATGGAACAAATTGTTGTTGTAGTATCCGCTTGCACAAAGTGCAAGAAAGTTCTACACGTACAAAGCCGTCAGTGGAAATATGGTTGGATAGATCGTCCACGGACTTCGGCGGTCTTTGGTACTGCTTCGCAAAAGACCTCGATTTTCAAATCACCAAGATCAGTGTGTAAAGTAACTGACTGAAAAGTTTTCAAAACTTCGTCAATATAATCGCGTTGCTTTGTGAATCTGTCTTTACCATGTCACAGCTGTAGAGGATGATGAAAGGGGGGAAAAAAGAACAATTGTGTGACGGTTCAGAATAACGCGAAGCGGTTAAAGAAAGGAAAAAAAAAGAGATCTGCCTTTACCATAATCACTTCTGCATCATGAGCGTCCTTATGCCTCCTGTCCGACGAGGCATGACAGTTTTAAACCGGGATGCCTTTAAAGCAACCTATGAGACACTTGGCGTACGTGTTCCCGCAAAGAAAGTTGGACTATTCATGAAGAACATGTCACGGTACGCATTAAACTGAAGACAGAACAAACGCTTCATTCCATATATGCTACGCGCAGAGAGCTACTGAATCAGCCAAGACTAAGGAACGTCACGAAAGATCCTCAATCAAACGAGACAAAACTTGTTCTACTCAGACCCGATCTAAAGCAAGAAGGTTGGTTTAACCGATCCGCTGAGCTATTCGCTGACACGTCCATAAGATTTGGAAAAACTACCGGACGCAATGAAGCTTATAGAGACAGAAGGTCTCGGGATTGTGCAGCATAATTTTGAGCTTGGATATGATTATTGGACAGCAGGTAAGATTAACAACAAGAATTAAGCTTAACAGAGACCATTTATCCCGTCAATTAGACCAGATACTACATGCTGTGATGCCCGAAAATGCAACAGACATCCCGTCTTCATTCACACAGATCGGTCACATAGGTAGGCTAAAAAGAACCATTAACTTTCTGTGCTAATCCTATGCCTTACAGCACACATGAATTTGCGCGAGGAGTATTACCCTTGGAAACAATTGATCGGCGAAGTTATTCTTGACGTAAAATATCACGAAATCAAAATACATTGGACTGAGCCTGTTTCCAGAAAAACAAGAACATTACAACTGTTGTAAACAAGACAAGTAATATCGACACCACTTTCCGTTTTTTCCAGATGGAAGTTTTGGCTGGTGACAATAATATGATTGCAGAAGTGGTATGATGTTGGAATTGTTTCCTTTTCCCATTTATGGCTTACACATCCCGGAAATAGAAAGAAAGCGGATGTCGCTTCAAGTTCGATTTCTCCAAAGTCTACTGGAATTCTCGATTGCATACGGAACACGATCGTTTGGTGCAGCAGTTTCGTCCTGGCGAATACATATGTAAGCTTCTTGATTTTCAGACTATGAGAAGGAGGGAGGCTGACGGCTCGAAAAGGCGACGTCTTTGCAGGTGTTGGCCCTTTTGCTCTTCCTGCTGCGAAGAAAGGATCCATTGTGTATGCCAACGATTTGAATCCATCTTCATTCGAATGGATGAATCAGAATATTAAAGCGAATAAGGTATATAAGACTAGATTATGGGGTACCTAATGGCTAAAACAAGATAGATTACAGAGGGTATTTATACCTATAACTTAGATGGACGAGAATTCATTCGAAAGGCCGTACGCGATTTGCAGGCTACTTCACAGCAGTGGAAGACATTTGATCATTTTGTGATGAATTTACCAGCCACCGCTATCGAGTTTCTTGACACATTCCATGGGTTGTACACCGAGCAAAAGCAGCTATTTGCTTCGACGGCATCAGCCAAACTCCCAACCATTCATTGTCATTGTTTCACGAAGAGTCCCAGTCCAAAGCAAGATATCTTGGAGGTAATACCATGTGATGTGCGGTAAATATTCTAATGTACGTCTGTCTTAGCGTGTTCAACAAGCTTTGGGTGCTTCCGTTGATAATGAAAAAACAAAGCTGCATCTGGTACGTAACGTAGCCCCAAAGAAAGACATGTATTGTATTTCCTTTCCTCTCAGTCCTGAAGTGGCGTTTGCTCTGCCAAGGTAAAGGTGAATAAGTAGAATGACGTTATTTATTTGTTTTCTCTAGAGAAAAACGTAAACGAGAGGATGATGAGTTATCGGGGAATCAAACACCAAAGACGCCAAAAACGAATGATGATGTCCAATAAAGAAACGCAAAATCATTATTTTCTTTTCCAAACGCCAATTTTCTCACGGCCAATGCGAGGCTTATGACCTTCGGCATCCGCAAGGTACATAAGTTCAAAGTTTGGGGACAATAAGTCCCGGTACCTATAACAGGTGAAGGTGTCAAATACTATACGGTTTGAAACGTATAAACCTACAGTTGCTCACTGACGGCAAAGGGAGGTCCACCTTCGTGATCATCCAATGGATACATTAATGTGACCAAGATGCCACCAGTTTGAATAATTTCGGCATAGCGTGCAGCCCAATCTGGTCTCAGCTCCGGAGGCATAGCACAAAGAAAGCTAATACGCTGTTTGATTAGCACTCATACATATTGATGAAGCGCAGACCTACGTATAATCATAAGCAAGGCTATATCCGCCTTCTGGATAGGCGAAATTGTAAAAGTCACCCAGGACAAACTCATAGTTCTTGCTTGCGGCATCGGGATGATTCTATTATGTATTGTCTCTGTGTGTCAGCTACAGAGAATTGCGGCGCGTGAGAGAGCAACTTTTTTACCTTGCGACAAAGGTCAATGCAAGTGGGGCTCAAATCCATGCCTGTCATTTTTCTGTCTTTGGTCGCCAACAGTTCGACGTCGTAACCTAAACAACCGATATTGGTTTCGTATCTTCTATTTCACCTAGGACATACGTCCTTCAAGGTTACTGACCTAAACCGCAACCAGGAACAAGACCATGACCTTTCTCAGGCAGCAAATGGCGGGTCGCCTCATCACGAACTAGCTTCACCAGGGCTGGACTGCTCTCGCCAGCATCCCAACCGGTTTCGCCTTTCACCCAGCGTTGTTCCCAATCAATTGCCATGATATGTTTTTAAGTGAAGAAAGTAGAAAAGAAAATACGTTATTTTGTAAGGCAAATCAGCATCCTGAAGGTGCCAGCCTTATATGCGTTCGATGCTTTGAAGGTGATTGGCTAGTTTATTCCGCTATGTGACTGTTACCTAAATCTGTCACTTGGAAGCAAAATTGCCGCAGCTGGATCAATAGAAGGAGCAAGAACCCCCATTGCTGGGATATGGCGCTATGCTATGACTTGATGCTTGTGGCTGATTTCAGGCATCAATACATTAATTTTATGTGCTTATAGAGTTAATAATTTATCGGCTAAATCTCGGTCTTTTTCATCACCGAGTACCTCGGGGAGTAATTTTTCCTTTCGCCGCAAAAATTTCTAGGAAGATCAATGCTGCCATTGGTTGCAGATCAGATTGACGGCGGTTGCTCTTTCCATGGTCCTGGTCTGGGACGTAATGGCTTCAGAAATCACTTAGATCAGGATAAATGCCTTCTATTTATGGCTTAAGACAATCAAAAAAAAAAAGGCATAAGGCTTGGAAAACGTTGTCTGACTTGTCAATGTCTATTCAGCTTTACGACAACTACATTAGCTGTGATTCTGGGAAATTTTACTGTCAGACGAATGCATTGGTACTACACAAATTATCTGACTCAGGGAGAATGAGGACTTACAGGTAGACAATTCCTGCCAACTTCGTTCCTTTCTCGATTCGCTGGTATAAATTGTCATTTAGTGCGATCTAGGGCACATGCACGAAAGGAAGGATGGGACTTCGATAAATCTCGCAAGATGGAATGTACTGTAGTACGACCAAAACTTTAGTCTCTATCCCACTTTCCTTATTCTTGATAGAAATTTCTAAGGAACTGATCAATTTGCTCAGAGCTATTCACTCTATGTCACCTATTGTGCGGCTGTAAGGCTATAGATCAGTTAATGGAGCCTTTTCCCATAACCAGAAACATAGTATATGGCTTCGCAATTTTAACACATAGAGAAATCTAGCAGGATCACTTAATCATGGTTTACCTTATAATGCTGCTTTTCTCTTTGTCGTCGTTGACAGTAAGAACGCAAACTCCATCTTCCATAAAATATATTGGCAGCAACAAATGTTCCATAGCTGTCACCAATACAATAATGGATGTTGGCAGTATAAAAGCAATAGGCATGTTCATATGACATGTTCCATAGGAGAATTCAATCCACTTCTTGCAGTAGCAATGTATAATAGTATTTGTATTATATCCGCAAGCGATCAACATTATACAAAATGCAGATCAGTCATGATCGGCGGTCTAAATTTTGTTACTGGTAGAGATATATTAAGAGCCTAGTTCTAGCTCAGAATAAAGCATATGCCAAAAATTCCTAGTAGTCTACTATTTTCTTATTTCTGACATCTTTATGACCGTTGCATAAATCGCGAACACTAGAAAATCTTGATTAACTGGCCGAATCAAGGTCTATGTCCTATAACAGGAATATCACAATTATGTACTATCATTATACTTGTGCAGCAAAAAAAAAAAAGGAATCAAATGCCATCTTATCAATGGAGAGATGCGCCAGGATATGATGTGTTGTGTTGACGCATTAGCAGATAGTAGGAAATTATTGTCGACCGATGGGAGAAAAAGAAAGCTGTTACTTAAATCTAGAATTATCGGTTGGATAAGTAGAGCTGTGGTTTGATTATCCTGCCATATCAATAGAGGGATGACCTCACATTGGCAGTATGGCCGAACTGGGATGAATAAATTCATCGCATTCGTCGTTCTTACGGTCGGCATTTCAATTTTCCAGCAAAACATAGTTAACACATCCATTTCATCCAACATGAATAAAAGGATGACTCTTGGAATACAGTCCTGAGCATTATTGTAATGGTAATAACGGCAAAAATCAAAACTCTGGAACTGGCAAAAAAAAACGGACTTTTGCTCCAAGATGGTTAAATTCTTTTCTGCTTTAACACTGGCCGCCGATTACTGGTTCCATTTCTCCATTCTCTGGCAGCTGCGGAGCATGCGCCAGCCGTCCTAACTTTAGGATGTCTGTAGGTAATGAAGACAAACATCAATGTGTTGCTTATGCTAACCCTGAATGCATTGTCACGCTGCCAAGATGTACCTTGGTTTTATCGGAGATCAAATTGACATAAAGTACAATATGATCTTCTGCGATAATCAATATTCCTTCAGAGTATGTTTACTTCATTGCCAACACATAATATGTCTTTCTATGAACGCAAGTATTAATTGCAGAAGTGATCAACAGAGTTTTTAAACAATCGTATGGAGAAAGCTTTACGTTTTTTCTGAGAATGCCAATGCTGCCTTTATTCTGTCAGGCACTGTATGCGTGGTATGAATTAAATTATTCAAGTCAGCCCTACATTGTATTGGAATTGCAGGGTAAGCAATAGAGTTTAACCTTATTGCAGATTAAGCGTTTTGCCTCGTGCTCTATGACGAAGATTACTACAGGCCAACCTGGAAGAATCGATGCAAGATTTGATAGGTCGTCCCTGACGTTTTCCCCTCAGTACACTGCCCCGTTATCTTACTAGCGTGTATACCATGTTAAAGGAAGACTTACACTTGATTATTTTCATTGGGCAATACCAAAGCAAACGGCATTGGCGAGGTCCTAACATGAGTATTCAGTATATTAAAAGCTGTCTGTTGAAGCACGGCCACGTGGTCCGCAACGAGGTCTAATTCGGGTCAAAAAAGATGATAAGAGGTTGATCAAGTGGGGAGAGTGAAGGTAAAAGTTACTTTAGTCAACCGAACTTGTTATTAAAATCCGAATTGAATTTCTAAGGTTATGGTCTGATTTTTTTTAGTTTCAATTTCTGACCCGGTAGTGTTTGGTATCGGATCAGGAAGAGATAGTTAAGGACATTGGGTGCTATATGATTATTGCCGATCTTAGTCATTCTATTTAAGCCGGCGCCAACATAGTCTGATTGAGACAACAGCAAGGCGGTGAGGAGAAAAGGTTTAGAAAAGGGGGAACTGTATATATGTTTGTATGTGGAGGGAATTTGAGGGGTGGAGAGGAAAAGATAGAAAGAGAGATAGAAGTTTAGACGGAACGATGCAATTGAGTAAAGAAGAGAGATACACATAGAAAGACAGAGAAAGACAGAGAGAAAGAGAAAGCGAGGGAGTGAGAAGGGTATATATGTTCTCTATAGAGAGAAAGAGAGACAGAAGCACGGACGATGAATCCGATTGCTCCTTGGCTTAGATAACAGTAACCTGTTCACGCTGCCTCTCCCTTCAAGTGGCGACAAAAGATTTCCCTGTTCATTCAAACCTTACCCAAAAAATAAGATCACGTTTTCTCTCTTTTTTTTTATTTATTTCTTCTCTCTCTCTCTCTCTTTCTTTCTTCTTCTTCTTTTCTATCTCTCTCCCTCCCTCTTCTCTCTCTTCCTCTTTCTAACTTATTCCGCTCTCTAATATTAATATATCTCTCCCTTTTTATTCTGACATCTTGTTCTATCTTCTTAATATGACATCCACCAAAGATAATAGCCGACCTGCCGCTGCTGATCCGACCCGACGCAAACGACTCAAGGTGGTAAGCGCATGCGGAGAATGCCGGCGAAAGAAAACCAAATGCGACGGAAGCCACCCCTGTGCCGGTTGCACTAAAGCTAGAGTGGTCTGCGAGTACTCCCATTCTCACAAAGCTAGACACAATCTCGATCCTCATCAGTATCATCGTACATCCGCTACTCCATCCACAACAACAATTGGTGCTATCGAGAACCGCCTTAATGTCATTGAAGATGTCCTATTTGCTTTGTTACGGTCCGACGGACCGCGCCAGCAGCATTCCGCAGATTTGTACCACCCTCGCCCTTTACATGCCATCCATGTCCAAAACGGGCCACTGGCACGGGAATCGAAGAGGCAACAGCCAATTTTGCCTCCTCTCCATCATCACCGTGCGCAGCCTCCCCTATCTGTTTCCTCCTCCTCTTCATCATCCTCGTCTTCCCTGTCATCGTCATCTTCCTCATCTTCCTCAACCTCCCCAAAGCTGTCAGCCATCCGAACCTTGCTTAATGACGATGACGTATACCCTGGAAAAGCAGCTGTGCTGCTTCCGGCCCCGTGCGGATACCACCCGACAGAGACTCCGTCAAGAACTATTTAAATGAAGTTTATTTAATGCACGAAAATAAACCAAAATAGTATTATAATGGTAATGTAATCAATGTTTCGATCAAACAAATAATGACAATAATAATAACAAACAATCATCATTGGCAACGTGTTTGTCCCTTGAAAGAAGAGTGGGATTTGTCAATTATTCCTTCCTGGCGAAACTCCCCCAAAAGCTAAGGGATGAGCCAGGTCACAGGCATCAAGTACTTGCTCCTCCATTGCTCGTTCCTTGAAAACTGAAAAGCGAAGGAAGAGGAAAATACTATTGCTATGCTTAAACCAACTTGCAAAAAGGGAAAAAAAAGAGCATGGAAATGTGGTGAATCCCATTTCCCTCCTATAGCTCATCTTTATTTTTGCAGCATTAGAACCAAGCACTCCTCTTCCGGAAAATATATATAAAGTGCGCAATATGGAGTTCTTCAAATTCTCTTCTTTCTTTTTCACGGAGAAAGCAATTTATTTCTTTAGTACAGCGACTTAATTCTTTCATAAAACTTCTGGAAAACAATGCCGATCGTGTGGGACTAAACTGGAACTGAAGGCCAATCATGTATTAACAAGTGAGGCTGATGAAAGTTTACCGTAATTAGGTAGGATAATGCCATTGAATAAATAATTTCGGATCTTGGTTTTGGCACTGCACAAAAGCGACAATAGATTACAAATGGCGTCCAGGAGACTTTTTATTGTTCGATGGCGATCCTTTTACAAACAATCGGAGCATGGCAACCAGGAAACACTGGCGCACCATGTCTCGTTCGTTAGATCGCTGCGTTGCTCGTGCCGAATCAATAGAAAAAAGCCCATTCCTCGATTTGCATACGGAAGATGTTCGTTGCGTAACTTGCAGAAAGGAAATATGGGGATGAGGTAGGGATAATTTAAGACTATTTTCGGTATCTGGCTGATTTCCCCATTGACTAACCATAATGGTAAGGTGTTTCCAAACGCTCGGGAAAGGAATAGCTCAAAGCCGAAAATTGGATCCCCATGCTGGAAAGGAGCCATAAACCTTCAAGCGATCGATGCCCGTTCACAATTTACGTATGACATAAGTGGACAAGGGAGGAATGTGTGTGTTCTTTCGTGATCATCCGGGGTATGCCTGTATTCCCCCTCTTGTCCAAATAAAAAGTAGGCTACTCACGCCATACATGACCGTTCCTTAAAAGCTTATCAGCCTTCGTACCATTATCTATTAAGATCCCATGTCTAGATATTCCCTTTCGGTCAATTCTTGCAGGAGACGCATCAACTAAACTACCTATTGTCGCAGCAAAGCGAGCCTAATTTCGCCAGTTTGCCGGAACAAATTAGGAGGTGCAATCCGTGATATCCGGTTGCATACATGACCAAACAGTGGCAGTTGCATTTCACCGTTAACAATAGCCATAGCACAAACAAAACGCCAGCCAACTTGGTATACCTTAACAAGTTTGAGACCTGACATCCTACGCTTATTTCTGTTGGCATGACGCTAAAGGTCTTACGCTTTCACCAACAATGTCGTCTCTGATTACCTAGTTATAGAGTATGTTGTTCATCGTAGAAACCGTAATTGCCTGTGAACGCTCATGTGGAACTATTGACGCATCGGAACTGTAAATGATACATAGACAAAATATGTGTTTGTTGCTGACCATATATTGTCTCATTGTATTGCTTGCTGGTCGTCTCTAGGCTCGGCGGCGACAAATTGCTTCTTATCCAATTCAGCTTCGGCCTGACATAACATGATAAGGGTAAATGCAGTACAATTAAGCATCGGATTTTCCACCAAACGGATACTATCAGTAAATCATTTAACTAATGCGCATGCAATTTTCCGGGACCGGGACCATCTTTGCTGCGCTTGCAGCGGAGATGACTGGATAGTTTATCTCTTTTGTTTTGGGACATTCTTCTTGTTCCCTTCCCTCTTACGGCTAACATTAGAATATATGCACTTGCATTGAAGTAATCCATAACCCTTACGGACCACAACAGAGACCCAGTGTGCTATATCTTGTTCTATTTGCCTATCCCTGAGTGATTTCCACGTTGATGCTTTACTTGTGGCAAAATACTCCTGAACTTCATAGAAGCAACAGTTTAATACTTGGTTAGGACGTATTTAAGTACGCATAGCTACATTCATAACACATCCGAATATTAAAAAATGTCGTGACCGCTCTATGGACATACTTTCTTGCAGGCATGTCTTCTTGACAGCTTTGAGATGAAATTCCCCATCCGACCTGTAAAACAAGCTACCCCTATTCCAATTTTTCTGTTGCCGATGTTTCTCTATGTCGTCTAGCCTCATTGAATCACAGAAGGCGGCTTTAGTTCAAAAAATAATCTAATTGTCTAGTTAGGTAATGTTACCTCGGCGTAAAGCGACAGCAAATCCTTCCATTTCGGTGCTGCTACATCCTGCATTCACATAGCATGCTAACAGTACCAGCTCCACCGATCTGCAACATTTCTGACGCCCTGGGTTTTCCGATCGGAGATGCAGAAACCAAGTTTTGCATCGGGACATGTTGCCAAACGGGTTGAACCCAGAAATGAACACCATTTCAACGTGGTCTTACATGACAACATGATATCTGATACTCATGGATTTTATAGGGTGGCAACCAAGTCCGATCTCCTAGGCACAAACCAGATCGTGCGTCTACTGTCAAGACCCCCCCCCCTCGTGCCCCGGAAAAGTAGTTCTAGACTTTTAGTAAATCAACATGCGGCGGATCACGCCGACAAGATACCTGTAACTATACAATGACTCGTTGCGTCATATTGTTCTACCATTTTTCGTATTCTGGGAGTTGGTTGGTTTACCATTTGTCTAATGCCTATGAGCACAAGAATAAAGGAAGTAAAGACAGAAGAATAAAGTAACTTGTTACTCTGTTTCTCATTTGGAATCTTTCTTATCTTACGGCTTAACTATTACAATTACCTCACTATAGCTTTGAATCCGAAAACTTCTTGTTATAGAGATATAGCACCAGCTTTTTGTACATCATGTTAAGCTCCGCGTTCTAACATTATTAAAGCGATGAATACCAGTTCTTCCATCAGCTGAACGTTTCTGTCACTATTCTCATGTATATACGCATCATAAAGGGGAAAGGAAATAGTCCAATATGTCATTTTGAATTCCGGATACTATACAAAAGCGATCAGAGGCACGGGGAACCGTCGTGCTGCGGCAAGTCAACAGTTAAATCATTGAAGAGTAAATATGTATAAAATATTGAAAAAATAGATATAATGTATAAGGACAAGGAAATAGGCTGTATCAAATAGCTCTTATGTAAAAGTGATCCTCCATGATGCTTTTGTGACCAATATAACTAAAAGGCAGTGTACGCGCCTTTTCCAATTTTTGGTACTGTTGCTTTTTCCTATTACACTATAGCGCTCGACCCTTGGCGTATCATGGTTTCACGCAATGTGACTACAGATGAGTACAACTTGTTAGCCTTTTTATATAATGCATGCTGTCTAACGGAACACAGCTTTCTGCTTCGGCATTGGTTACCTTGGTGAGCAGGCAGGAAGAAAAAATCGAATCTTATTGGCGTAAATTGCGGGCAATTGCACGGTGTCAACTGATTCGCCAGGACGCGGAAAAATCCCAGTGCAAGCTCACCTCAAGAGAACGCTTCTCAATTTTTACCGCGTACCAACGTATATAATTTATGCCAGTGGATCATAGTCATCCTTTTACCAAGTTCCCTGCAGCTCCCGGAAAAGGTGTTAACGGACTACGACCTTACTACACTCCCGGTCTAGTGAGTGACAACTATACCACCATTGTCGGTGACAGCATGACATTACCCGCGTCCTACAGTTCTGAAGACTACGATGACTTGATCGACTCAAAAGCAGCTGCTCGAGAACTTATTAATTTTACGGTGCTGAAGTACCTTACGACAGCTATCAGTAGCCCGTTTGAAGTGTCCAAGACGTTATTACAAGTCCAGTACATGCCACACGAGGACGCAGAAGTCGTCGCTTCTGCTGTTCATGAGGGTACAACTTTCAAGGTACTTCAAAAAAAAAAGGGTGGATTGAATAATACATGTGGTTTATTTATTTCTGCTGTTATAGAACGATGAGAACAATGAACATGGGTCAGAAGAGGAAGGACAAGAGGAAGAGGAAGAAGAGGGGGAGGAAGAGGACGAGTATGATTTTTATGAACAACACTCGCGCCGGCAACGACGTTATTCTGCCGGAGGTGTTCCCTTCGAAGGTCCTTCATTGGACATTGACGATCCTGCTTTCCGACGAAAAATGCCGTTGGATGAGAGCGGATACGTGGTACGTACGAGTGTGTATGACGACAGTACACGACCAGGACATCAAATCAAGCCGATTGAAGGTGGGGTTTGGCAAGGCATTGGGAGGTTACTCCGGCATCCACATGAAGGATGGCGATCTTTGTTTAAAGGCCAGTATACGAATTGGTTGTACGAAATATTACACTTGTTTCTGCAACCGACACTTGAAGGCTCTTTGAACGATATGTTTGATCTTTATGATGACACCATCCCACTGGTTCATTTGGATCGTGTTGGTCCAAATCTGGCGACACTTGTTGCAAGTAATGCGATAGTAGGATTCCTCTTAAGTCCTCTTGAACTTATCCGAACACGGTAAAGGCACATTGAATTGAATGGGTGTGGTTAGATTAGCTGACCAATGGACGCACTTCGTGCGTGTTTTTCGTTTTGGTTTATGCAGCTTGATGGTACAATCAGCATCACCTCTGCAGCGGAAATACAAAGGTCCTTTGCATGCTCTACGTACAATATTAACCGAGGAAGGTGGATTAAGTGGTCTCTACGTATCTCATAACCTTTTACCCACACTTCTGTATCACACCATCACGCCGCTTTTGCAAAACACCACGCCACTGATTATCGATCGCGTGTTCCAAGTTTCAGCAAGCGATTCTCCATTCATGTACGGCCTGGCTGAGTTGAGTCTGAACACGCTGGAGATTTTGATCACCTTGCCTCTCGATACCATCCGCAAGAGATTGCAATGTCAAATCAGAACACGTACGCCAGGGAAAAAACGATTCGAGAGTGTTGTTGCATTGCGGCCTGTGCCATATACGGGTATGGTGGATGCTGCTTACCGAATAATGAAAGAGGAAGGTGGTAGAAGAAAGTTGAAAGGAAAACAGAAGAAAGCCAAGTCAATGTTTACTGGTTGGGGTCTACGAGGTCTGTACCAAGGATTTAGTATGCAGTTTACTTCGAATGTGGTTCTTTTTGTATTGCATGCTATTAACGGCATTGAAGGTAAATTTACTACAGAATGACGTAAATATGTAGTATGCTTATAGGGCTCCACCATCCTTAGACGGTTACGAAGATTTCTAAACAAAAAGGTTCAGCCTCATAATACCATTAATTTGAAAAAAAAAATATATGTATATTTTAAATATTATGATAAGTCTACAAAAGGAAGGAAATGTACAACGACGATAGGGAGATGTTAAGGAAATACGTTGAACTTTGGGGTGAGGGTTTGGTAGATGTAGGTAAATGGATGGCTTGTGTACAGAGGGCAATCTTTACAATCCTCTGCGGGGAAAGAATTTTCTCTTGATGGCTTTATACAGTTCTACTAGGATAATATAAACGACGACCGAAACTGCGACAATGGCCCATTCCCAGGTGATGGGTGCGTGCTTGAAGATCTCTGTATTCAATCTATAGAGAGCATATTAAGTCAGAAGTACTTGGATACACACGACCAACTTACACAGGGACATAAATGACGATAAACATCAAGACAAAGCCGAGACCAACACTGTAGTACAGGTACTTGTTTTGCGGTCCTGTGAATGCTTTCCAAGTCCAGGTGGGATTATAAAGGTCACGGCATGTGAAACCGTGCAAAAGAAGGAGTACTGTCATTGTTGCAAAGAGGCAACCACGTCCACGGAAGACCTCGCCGCAAGTGTCGTTCCATCCCTTGTTGCAGTCTTGACCAAGGTCACCGGTTCCAAATCCATATACAACGAGTACGAAATTCACAAAGCAAATCAGACCCATCATGATACCATAGTAAAGAATATCAATCAAGTTGTTCCAGCAGAAAAGACCTTCCTTGGGACCACGTGGAGGTACCAACATTTGCTCCTTATGAACGGGTTCCAGACCCAAACTCATAGCTGGTGGAGAGCTATATAAGTGATATTAGTACCGCGAAATAAAGAAAAAGATCAAATTATAAGGCTTTACCTGGTAAGCACATTGTTGAATAGAATCTGAATAGGCGCCATGGGGAACACGGGATAACCGCTGTGATCGACGAAGGCAAGGCCCAACAACAACGGAGTAATTTCACCCACGTTGCCTGAGACCATGTGGACAACAAAACGAGAGATATTGGCAAACACACGTCTACCTTCCTCAATGGCCTTGACAATGGTAGCGAAGTTATCGTCAACCAAAACAATATCGGCAGCCTGTTTAGCAACATCTGACCCAGCTTGGCCCATAGCAATACCAATATCGGATTCTTTCAAACTAGGGCTGTCATTTACACCGTCTCCAGTCATACCAGAAATCAGTTTACGACGATGAAGAGCCTCGATCATTTTGACTTTTGTGTCGGGACTGCAGCGGGCGATCACACGTGGCAATTCGGGCAAGGCATCGATTTGTTCCGGTGTCATCTTGTCGAACTTGAGTGCTGGCATAACCAATCCGTCGTTTTTCTCCTTTTCATCATCGTCCATGCCATAACCGTCAGGGAGAATACCGACCTCGCGTGCAATAGCTGTAGCAGTCGCAATGTGGTCACCAGTAAGCATGTGAACGGTGATACCTAGAGGCATAAAAAAAGTGAGTTTTCATATTCCGCTTCGGATTCGGGTTACACATACCTGCACGGTGACACTTTTCCACGGCGTCCCTGGATTCCTCGCGAGGAGGATCATAGATACCCACGAGACCTAGGAAAATCATATCGTCTTCAACTTCCTCACGCTGAAAGGTGTCTGCCGCAATAGGACCATCCGACTTGATCTTGCGCATGGCCAACGACAGAACTCGGAGACCACCTCGAGCAAGAGCCTCCACCTGGGGAAAGATAAGATCCTGGAGTTCTTGCTGGCCCATAGACTTTACGTCGCCTTCTTCATCTAATTGTATACCGATGCAACGTTCCAATACACGTTCAGTAGCTCCTTTTAAAAAGGCCACGTAAGTTCCATCGGGATTCTGGCAGATAACACTCATGCGTTTGATAGTGGAGTCGAACGGATATTCGGCAATGAGGTTCCACGCGTCTTCGGACTTTGTCAGTGATTGTTTTCCCATGTGTAGCTTGTGAGCAAACACTTGCAGAGCGATCTAAACCATAATCGGGAAACTTTACGATAAGACCACTTGCTGACCTATCTTTTTTTTTTTTTTTTGCGAGCTTACCTCCGTCGGATCACCAACTCCGTGCCATTCATTCTTTTCCTTATCGTGAATCACTTCGCTCATATTGCAAAGTGCTGCGTTGTGGACCAAAAGATTCATACCGTATGACATAGTTTCGTTCGTAACCACCTTTTCATCGGTTTCAGACTTGATCTCGCCCTTCACGTTGAAGCCTAGACCGCTCACGCTGTAGAAACCGTCTTCAGGACGCCAGAACCGGGTCAAAACCATCTTTGATTGAGTAAGTGTTCCCGTCTTGTCAGAACACACGTTGGTCACAGCACCAAGGAGTTCAAGCGATACGAGACGGCGCACGAGTGCCTTGCTCTTTGCCATACTGTGGACACCAAAAGCCTGGGTAAGTGTGACTACGGCGACGAGACCCTCAGGAATAACGGCAATGGATGTAGAAATGGCGTATAAGACGACCATATCATTGATATGGAAGCGGACAGAAGCAAATGCGATAATCACGCACATGACGGCGACACCCAACAGCACAAGTGCCATACGATCAAGAGCCTTCTGCAGCGGGGTCTTTGAATTATCACCACTGTCCATCAAACGTTTAGCGATCTTGCCAATTTCAGTTTGCATGCCGATTGAAGTAACGATAGCTATGATAATATTTATAGAGTCAGTCAGATCACCGTAGCTATTTCAGGTATCGTGTCCTGTACCTTTGCCTCGACCTTTAGTCAAGGTAGTGCTTGAGTATGTCATATTCACACGATCACCAAGTGCAACTTCCGCGCCTTCGATGACTTCCGTCCTACCGATCCGAGACAATTCAGTTTCAATGCCACCTCCCGCTGTGTCACTTACATTTTGTTAACAGGAACCGATTCACCTGTCAGAAGAGCTTCATCAACGTCCATGTTAAACGCTCTATTCAAGCCAATGGGTCAGTTACTTTGCGGTTTTTTTTTCAGTTGAGAAAACATACTCGATCATACGAGCGTCAGCGCCAACAACATCACCACTCTTTAACAAAATAATATCGCCTGGGACCAATTCGCGAGTAGCTACTGTCTTTGACTCGCCATCACGGATAACTTGGCTAGTAGGCGATGCCATCTGTCGAAGCGAGTCCATCGTTTTCTCTGCTTTATATTCTTGGGCAAATCCGACAATGGCGTTCAGAAGCATGATGGCCGCAATGACACCACCTTCAGCCCAATCTTTGAATACAAAAGAGACAACCTAAACAACGATTATAAGAACAATGGTATTTTTTTTGGAACAAAACAGTACATACCATTGCGATCAGGAGAATGAGAACCATGATATTGAAGAATTGTTTTATCATCAATTTGACAGGATTGACACCACCTTCGCCCTCCATTTCATTGTATCCGGCTTCTTCGCGACGTGCTTCGACCTCTTTCTCGGACAGACCTTGTGTGAGATCCGATTTGAGCAATTGGGTCACTGTTTCCAGATCCATGGTGTGATAGGGTGGACCTTCGACCACCTCGACTGCTTTCTTTCGACGTTTGACAAGGCTCATTTTTTGCATCAAGACGCTCCTGACGGACTTTGTCTCGAAATCAGAGCTGCTTTGACCCGTGGAAGTACGGGTCAATGATTTCTGGGGAGGCTTTTCATGTTGTTGCAAGTCGTACTTGGAATGGGATTGTTCAGCAAAGCTAATTGTAGTGTTCTGTGCTCCTTGTCCGTTGGTGCCAGTAGGATTCATCAAGGGTACAAGTCAAATAAAACCGGAAAAGGTAAAGTTTGCCCATGCGGTACTCTGTTTTGGATCTTTTATAAACATAGACAGCTCCGCAAAGTGGTTTCAACAATGGAAACGTAAGAACGTCCGGAAACAAGCAACTTCCTAAATGAAACCAATCACATGACTCGATCGCTTGGTGCTTGGGCACATAACGGTCGTTCCCAACTATGGAAACTTGAGAAAAAAAGTTCGGAACAGAAAAGAGAAAAAAAAAAAGAGATCCTTGCGTCGTTCCAGACGGGCACTAAATCGTATCATCTTCAAATTCCGCAATGAATTACAGAATGCTCTATACTGCAGAATATCGATTGCACCAATATTCTTTTCAGGATGAAGCCGGTACATGTTCCTTTTTAAGCTAAACAATAAGTATCAACCTACCGAATGTGCAGAACCGCAGTGCTCATTGTATGGCAGACACAATGAGTTCAACTCCGCTAGCTCAATGGAAAGAAATACCATTGCATCTCTGACAGCGAACTGACCCCACGGGATGAGTTCCATGAATCTGATTGGATAAAACCCTAAACAAATGGTGAAGTGATGGCTATAGACAAAATACTGAAACTTGTTGTGATCCCATGACAAACATAAAGTAAAATGGTGTGACTAAGGCACAACAGGAATTGCCATGGCTTCAAACCCTAAAGAAAAATCGTGAATTTAGTCTCGTCATCCATTACTGTCAAATTTCTGCTCGATGGGCTTAATTTAGTACAATGTGTCCCTTAACTAACAGATGATGAGATCACATGCATCAAAATCAAAGATACCTATGGATTGCTCGTTATGCGACCAAAGAACCATCATCTTATCGGTGATAATAACTGAAAATTCCTAATACGATGTACTATTGAATGTCTGAGTAGACTAGTACATATTAAACTACGCTTATACAATTACCTAAACCCATCATTGACATAGTGTGAAAAAATTGAGTAAGGATTAAAACGACCAGGTCATTGTTCTCGGCATTCCGATCCAGCTAACTTACGATTGTATCTTACCCGTCGATAACAGATCTTGTTAATTGCATAGCCAGAAGACTTCCATCATTCGCAGTTACGAGTACCAGTTTCAGGCCGCAACAGGAAGATATAGTTTATCAGGAAATGGCTAACGTTGGTCTTTTCCATGTTGCCTCATGATATGATTTGCATGCAGATCACGCGGACTGGAACAGACCATTGCGTTGCAGGGCATTACATGTTGATGAATCTGTTCGATCGACAATTCAGGGGTGTCGAATTCTGATCTGTTCTCGCTGACTCGGTGGATACATTCTTTTTCACCATCCAATCCGTGAATCGAAGTAACAATAATTTCCATCTGCGACAGTTCGCGTAATGCTTAGTGAAGCAGAAAATCCACTTTGATTTCACGGCCCGAAGGAAACACCGGGCGCTGCTTACACCACGTTTTTGTCGGGGCATGGTTTTTGTCACCAATCTGACTTTGGGTTGTGTTACAACTATCTCTTTTCTTTTCTTCGTCAAGAATCATAACTCTCCCAATGATAATGCATTGCTGTTTCATAGATAACACATGACCCGGAAAATCGGGAAAACACCGGATAAGGCTGTGTTCAGGACATCAAGAACTTTTGTCTTTTTCTCGAGATGATCCAAAGCGATGCAGGAACTGGAGCGCCATGTCGGGTTCCGACGTACGTTCGAAATAGCAGTGTTTGCATTGGCTCCGAAAAAGTTGGCTCATTCGCAAAAAAGCCTCATACATAAAGTGATGAGCGGCAAGAAAGCTATGACACTCAGATCAAAGCCCGATAAAGCTTAGTTCGTCGTGCATCAGGTAACACAGAAGCCAGGGAGACGATATGAACCTGTTAGCGTTTCTTCGCTGTAACTTGTTTCCCCAAACAACCATAACTGATCATTTCATTGTGAAACAATTATTCGACTCGTTATTCCAGGCTTTCTAAATGATCAATTGGTTTACAAACAAGTTTCTAGTTGGAATCTTCGATTTTTAGGATCGGATTATTCAAGATCACAACAAACCATATAAATGCTTATGAACATCCATAGCCAGAATCAGACTTTCGTGAGTATATGCGACAGTATCTTTGCTTGGGGAACGAGCTTCATATAATCGAGCACTCTTGAACAAACACATTATGTATCGTCTTCCCGTAAATAACTATCTGTTGATGTTCTATACATAATATTGCATGCAGCAGTCATCTGTATCAATCTAGCACGTTCAATAGTGAACAGTGCGCAAAAAAAAACCACCCGAGACTGGACCAAACCAATATGGAATACCCATTGGCGACACCTTGTTTGTTGATTATGTTGCTTTCTTGCACACCGGCCACGGTCATTGTTATGCGGAAAGATTGTATTAGTAATGCAGCACATAATTGTTTTCGAGGTCTGCTCTGGATGGACAAAGCCGGTTTGCTTATCGCAATTCATTTTAAGTCGCGAATACGGTATATCCAAAAAGGATGACAGTTTTCTTATCAAACCAATAACAAAACATAGCTTATTTTCTACTACTTTGATGGAAACAATATAAAACTTTGAGCCTACAGGGCAGCATAATCTTACCAAATCACGTTTGGATAAAGAAAGCAATTGTCCATACAGTACCTTTTGTAAAACAGTGTCTTACATCCGAGAAACTTCCTATAATGGATAATTTTATCGTCAAATCGTATAATGCACGTATGATATTGATTGCTCATTATTCATAATGAACTCTTATGAGAACAAAAATAACCACGGTATTTCACGATCAATAATCATACAATTTAGAGCTCTACTACAGATACTTATAGTCGGTCTAAATCATTTTATTCAAGTTTACGAGGGCTAGACGTCCGGATTGGCGATGCGTGCGCGGCGAAAGAAAAAATCGTCATTTCATCAAGAAAACATTTTGGCTTTCTTATCCACCACGAATTTAGAGCATCTATTGACAACCACATTCCGATAGTCCCCTTTGCAAAGAAGTTCTTGCATGGAAACTCACTGTTGTACTATTTTTCATTAAGTAAGAAATAGTACATCAGGAGCCAAAGTTTCCGAATCCGCTGCAGAATACAACATTGGTTCTCAATGAACTATTTTTTAAATAGAAATAGTAGAATGGGCCACCCGAATTTCAATCACTCCGTTTTGGCTCAGAAGGTTGAAAGTTATGAGGGTTGAACTTATCGAGGTATTGTGTATTGTGTAACCTTCAATTACTGAGTGTGAAACGTAACTCGTCTCTGTTAAGTATGAGTCACATTAAGCTATACACTGATCGTGAGTCATATAAGTGTAATTTTAGCATAGCTATAGTGAGTAACGTACAGTGATTTTCAATAAAATTATATAAATACCGAAAGAATTCAGTATTTGCTCGTTGTATTATCTACAATGTCTAAAAAGAACGTCTCTATGACAAATGAGCAACGCGACCGTATTTACATAAAGAGACAGGAGATGCCTAAAATGACCCTTACATAGCTTGCTACATGGGCCAAGCGTGCATTTCAACTTGAGAAAGAGCCTGACAGCACTACTATCTCCAAAATTTTGAAGCGGAAACGAGAGGGTTCGCATGAGCCAACAAGATAACAGTATAAGAGAATAAAAGACTGCGCGATTCCAGTAAATCATAAATGTTGAGTCAGAATAAGAATAGTTAATTTACATTGACATTAGAAACTTGAAGAAGCCCTCGTCCTCTGGATCCAAACAGCAGAGAAGAATGGTATTCCGACTAATTGGGACAGTATCAAACTTGAAGCCAAGAGAATTTGCGACCGTCTTAAAATTCCTGAAGACCAGCGTATCAAATTCTCGAACGGCTGGCAACATCGTTTCCAGAAACGACATGGCATACGTATGCACAATATCCATGAGGAAGCAGGAGACGTAGACAGAGAAGCAATTGCCGAATCTATTGATTCTATACGGGCCAAGGTGAAACGATATGCGCCTTGCGATGTATACAATAAGGATGAAACGGCAATATTCTACCGAAACCCACCAAAAACAACTATCTCTAGACATTCAGTTGATGGTGTCAAGCAGGATAAAAGACGATTAACTGTTGCACTAACGGTCAACGCTGATGGCAGCCATGTTTGTCTTCCGCTGATCATAGGAAACGCAAAAGTACCACGTTGCTTTAAAAACAAACCAGGTAACATCAAACTTGTCTGTCGAAGAAAAACAGTTCTATCTAACAATTATCCTAGCACTTGTGCACGGGTACAGCCAGTACTTCAGTAATTCGACTGCTTGTATGACAAAGCAAATATTCAAGGAGTACCTAAAGGCTTTTGATTCCTCAATGAGATCCAAGGGACGCAAAATCCTGCTTCTTTTGGACTACTCTTCTGGGCATGTAGTTAGTTACAAGCCTACTAATATAGAGATATGCTATCCAGAGGGCAATACCACTTCAAAGCTTCAGCCATTGAAGCAAGGCATTATTAGGACCTTTAAGGCTCATTATAGGTATAAGCTGCTAAGTCATCATATGTCTATAAATACTAAATCATTTTTATGTACTATAGAAATTATCAATATGAGTGGGCGTATAGAGAGGTCACATTGCGAAGCAGAGGGAAAACTGTGCTGAAGAACGTGTTTCAAGTTGACCAACTACAGGGCATGAGATGGATACGGCTATCTTTAAGGAAATTGAAGGCTGATACCATACAGAACTGCTGGGCCAAAACTGGAATTCTGGATAACGTCCTTTCTACTGAAGAGCATACCTCCGAATGCGAGGAAATCTTGAACAACATCAATGAGCATCTACTCGAGATAGATGGATCAACAATGACAGTTGACGAATTTGAAGAAGAGTGCAACGAGGAGACAAACCTGTTCGGCCATGCAATGAAGAAGATATACTTTCAGTTTTGCAAGAAGAGGATAGTGCCTGTGAGCAAACTGAGCCGGTCGAAGTAGCAGAAGAACACCCTCGCCTATCATTGAAGGAACAAGTGCTGTATCTCGATACAGTCATTGGTTTCTTGGATGAAGAAAAATATGGGCATGTCATGGATGGTTTACGCCAAATACGCAATGAACTTCGGAAGCAATGTAGAATGAAGCAGTCAGAAATCACATCATACTTTAGAACACAGTCAGGTGTATAAAGTTTTCCCCCGATGTAAGATTCCACCCTCATTTTAGGCTTGAAGTTGAAGATAGCGAGGATTTGAAAATCGACACTATGTTTTCTGGCCATCCTCTTCGATTTAGTTGAAAAATGTGTGGGGTGAAAATATCGGAAGTTGAAATTAGAGGAAGGCTGCTCTGCATCAGGAATCAGAAATAGCTCAATAGGAACCGATAGAGACCGGAAGAAACCCACATTTCCCATAGTATTGTATGAACTGCAGATCACCTTGTTTGGCTGAGCCGCAAGCGGGATAAAGCCCCCATTGTTGTATTTTGATTGCTGCAAATCCTTGTCTAGGTAGGTGGCCCAGTTAGTTCCGCAACGGATGTTCAAGCTTGTACTGTACACAATCACTTAATGTTCCTACCAAAAACAGCTCCGTATTTGGGAGTCATTTTTCTTCCGACCCATTCCCTACCAAAACTTGCTTTCCCCTCTTATGTGCTTGTGCTAGTCACCACAGCTCGACAAGAGGAGTACCTTGATCTCGCAGAATGGCAAAAAGAGGAGTTATTCAAGCAAGAGGAAAAGGCACGTATCCTCGCAGCAAAGTAAACGAAGTCCATCTCTCCTTCTGGAAATCAAGATCAATGAACAGGTTGTTGTACATACCCTCCAATGCTTTGAGACTTTCTTACCAAAACAGTTCCCAGTATTGAAAGCTTTGGTACACTGAAGCGCGTACATCCTTGTCTATGGACACCCAATGGCACGGATATCAAAGGTGCTAGTAATCCATTCCAAGGTTCTTAACGAAACAACATTCTTAAATGAACGACCGTATCTTTGTTGATTGGACTGAACTTGATCTTTGTATTGTTTCAGGTCAACCAAGATGCAAGACGGGAAGCCAGGAGAAGTTTCTACCAAAGAGTGTCGAGAGGAACAACAGGGTGATAACAGACTTTTCCTGTGGCAACATGGAGCTCTTGGGTGCTAAGATCTCCCGAATTGAAGAAGCCGGATTTACATGTGCTATGATAATCCATCATTTTATTACAGAGCTTGACGACTAGAACCCTGGCTTCAATAAACTTAGTTAGGAATAATTATCGATTCATAGTGTGGGTGAAGTAATTGAGTTGATGGAAGTATCCCAACACGAACTGATGTGTTTACCCGCCATGGGAACGCCTTCTTCAACCATGTCAAGCATACGTTTTCTAGTACGCGCCATTCGTACAATGGGAGCGGTAAAAGGATAGAGAAAATCTCCCGGAAAGAAATGATATGCTTTTTGGCAACACAGTTGCCAGAGGAGATTAGCAAGGCTGGATAAGCCCTTCCATTGAGTACTTCTAAATGTGTCCAGTCAACAGGTATTGATATCGCTTTATTACATAATGCAGTAGAGAACTGTGCCTCAAGCATAACAGTCTCCTAAATTAACTTGGTCGCAGTCTGAAATCGAATTAAGAAATCGCACAAAGTCTATTTGTATTCCGGCAAGAGCTACCTCGTGTTCAAACCACTGATGAGAAAATCATTGATAAGTGATCTTGGAAACAAGAATTTGGTGATATAATAATGCTACATAGGATGAATGCGTTAGTTCTTGATCTATGTCATTCCGCAAGTTGTGTCCATTAAATGCTATTTAATGCTAGTCTAAAATAAACTTTGTTTCCGTAAAAAGACTCGAGTTATTTTGTAACAGAGGGAATACAGGTGAAACGATAGACATAAGAAATAAGCCAACCATTATGTATTACCGGCGGAGGTTGCTTGCTGGCTATGTCTTCAAAGAATAAAGTCAAACTATGAATCAGGAGTTGTCTTTTCACTTAAGTTCTACCGTCAAACCAAACAATTCAGTCATCGATGAGAAAGGTCATTACATAACAATAACAAGAAAAGGGTTGGCGCGAATAGACGGTTTTACAGACGAGACATGGATAGCGTACATTCATACACAAGCGGACCGCGGGTAAAAGGAAGACGCGTGTTCGGATCGAAGAAAAAGGCAACAAGACCTTCCTGAAGTGGTGCTTGCTATCATTCAAGGGTGTTAGTTGTTTTTAATTGACGTACATGACGCATTGTCAGCCAAGGTAAAGTTGTCCCTTTTATCAGCGCAAACATCTGTTAAGATAGTTACACAGTGACGATCTTGTTTCTTCTACTTCTATTCCTCCGCATTTTCCAAACGATGGGACCATCGTACAGATTGCACACGTGCATTGAGACAGCGGGACATGTCCCACATGCGAAACGTCAGTCTTAGTTTTAGCTCTCCCGGTTTACTGGTAAACACAAGGGAAAGTATAACTGATATCGATGATTCTCATGCTTAATATAGGCATACCCTATCATATAGAAAGTAAGGTGATTGGAGCCAAAATACTTACCCGATCGATCAATGAACTCTGTGTATCAGTCCCAGATGATAGATCTACCGGGAAAGATGGGGTTTCCGGCCTCTTTCCTACTAATCTGGGTTTTTGTGCTTTTTCAATGATTGCTTGATGGCTCTATGTTTAGGTTAGATAAGCAGTTACGGATGCTTTTTGGAAATGCAGTAAATGTGGCCTGTGGTTATTGGGATCGACAGATCTGATACTACTCTGACGAAAACAACGGTGCGTTCCCGGAAGACTGGGTATGCTCCAGTAGTTCTCTATCCGAGATAAACAACATGGGTAATTTGGACGCCGTCTCGGGGTAATTAAACCTTAGATTGATAGCAGCAAAAGATGGACGGAGGAAGAAAACGGAAAAACAGTTTTCGGAATAAGATACTGGATTTGCATGCGCCTCGCAGGGCAGCCCAATCCGAGGTACAAAGCTCAGCGGTTTTCCTTCCAAAGGTTTTTGGCTAGATTTGTTCCCACAGCGCTGCATGGTGTGGATAGTAGATAAAGACATAAGAGACTCTCACACGGAGATACTAGCACCAAATTTTGCTAGCTTTTCTTCATATCCCCCCCCCTGATGAAATGCTCCGACAGCAATGTGCAACAGTTCTACCTTACACAACAGAAAAAGGGTGCATACGTATTTTGTTGCAAAGATAATACCAAACATAAGGGAACAAGTGCCCGACATGATGCTACAATTGATCGTCATCCCTTATGTAACAAAAACAAAGGGCATAGGAAATGCTTCGCTTTGACGTCGCTATAAATGAAATCAGTGGGGGAGTCATGTCATGTGTTGCTTAGTTCCAAACCTTAAAAACTTAGTAGCAGCACATCATTGGTTAAACCTCCATTTTGACATTTCCGACATTGTGTTTTTCCTAAACAACTTTGACTATACGATCATTTCGTCCATTCAACGACGGTCTAGTCTTTTGAGTTTTTTTTAATCAGGCCATCATGCAGCACCCTAATTGCAAACTGGGAACTCGTTCCGGTCGGACCTGGGTTAGCGGATCCTTGAAGGTGGTACTCATATACTGAAGTGACACTCAGACGGCGGTGCATGAGAAAAAGAGAAGCTAGGTGACTCGTCTCAATTGATACGCCGAAACACCGATAACGAATCTTTTTAAAGTGAGGCACTTCGCAACCTTCTTATTAGCAAAGCACCGACCGTAGCATCGTAGCACTTAGCTTTTTTTGTAACTCAATCCTAAACTTTATATTTCTAGCAGCCCCTCCGTTTTCCTTCTTCTTTATTCCTTCCCTTCAACACCAACATTCCTTGCTAAAAGCAATAAAAAAGTGAATCGCAAACCTTTTTGATTTTCCTTTTTTCTTTCTTTCTTCCTTCTCTCCCCCCGGTCATTTTCTCAAATCCTTCTCTTCCGTTTTCTTATTTTCTATCTAAAGAATGAACAAGCTTCTCCTATCCTCCGAATACATGAACGATTACGCAGTTCCTCAGTATCCTACAAAATTGGAATTAGTTGATCAATCCACCATGGTGTATCCTGGTAAATATTTAGAAAGTTAGAAGAAAAGATAAAAGAAACTAAAAGGCATGTCGGCGTTTGCCGTTGCAGGTTCGCCTTTCTATCAAGGTCATAGCAGCCGAGGCTCTGTCTACGATCATACTCTCGGTCATCAATTTACATCCTACCAGCCGGGAAGCCCTGATTCCTTTATGTCTGGCATGGGGCCCACAACGCCCCCGCCCCCTGCAATGGGTTTGGCTCAGGAACCACCTATGTTGGTCGCTTCGTCTTCATCATCCACCACCGCTTCGGCTAACTCAGCCGCGTACCTCAACGAGACAATCGCAAAGGCCTCTTCGTTGCCCGAGTCATTTTATCCTGAATTCCTTCAATATTCTAAGGAAACTTACGAGCAGTCGACCAGTACCAGCCCCCAACGAAAGAAGCGTCGTTGCACTGAAGACGATAGCAAAAATTCCTATGCTGAAACGCAACAGCAACTTTCCTCAGAGGAAGATTGCAGTGATGAAAAGAGCATGTTAGTAAAACAGAAAAAGAAATGCTTTCTATTGTTTCCATGTTGCTAACCAAATGTTTGCACTCTAGCCAAAGTGGTGCGGTCTCCACAGCAGAGATGCGTCGACAGATCCACATTCAGTCCGAACAGAAACGTAGAGCCCAAATCAAGGATGGATTTGAGGATCTCCGTAACGAACTGCCAGCTTGTCTCAACAAAAAAATGAGCAAGGTTGCTTTGCTACATCGAAGTAAGCAAATTGAACTTTCCTTTTAAATATAGTTTATTAATTGCTTGAGCATTAGCTGTCCAACATATTCAGCACCTTAAGAGTACGCAAATGACCATTCTGGCTGAGCTTGAACGTCTAGTGCACGAAAACGAACAACTTCGCGCGTAAGTTCACATCACTTGAGACATAGAAGCCAAAAAAAATACTTATGTACTTTCTGTTTATCACCCAGGTTCCAACAAAGTGTGTTGCAGAGACAAGCATTGGAAAACATGTATTCTGTGAATAATCTGTAATTCCAATCTTTAGCAGCCTGAATTCTTCCCTTTTTCTATCTCCTTTGTAAGCACACTCTTCACTACATTTTTTTTGTTATCTTTCTCTATTTTTGCATCATCTAAGCTTTGTGGATAACCATACCACGTAATACTGCCTCCCCTACATAGCTCGAAATATTCTTTTGTCTTCCTCTCCTCGGTTCTTCTTTTCAAGCCTCTAAGTACTTAATGCTCCCCTCCCCACATAGATTTCTCTTTTGTTTCTTTTTTCCTTTACTGCATTTGATCTCAACCTTCCCCCTTTAAACCTTTTTTTTTTGTTTCTCTTATATACCCCCGTGAAAGCCAGATTTGCTTTTCGCAACATTGCTTTAGCAGATCTTGCCCTTACTTTCTTCTTCCTTTGCTTTTTTTTCACGTATGTTTGCATTTTTCACGTAAATAAAGCCACTAAAGTTTTCTATTTAATATTTTCGGATGGCATCGATAAAATAGGTATGAGCGTCGGTCCGCAGTTGACCGCTCAGGTCCGTTCTGAACCCCGCGCGGAGTACTGATCAGGGGTATGCACATTCGAAGAAAAAAAAAAGAAGTATTCCGGATTATTGGGCAGATGTGGCACATTAAAAAGCCCTTAAACAATAACAAAAGAAAAAAAAATAGTGACAGGGAAGAGTAAACAAGGAAGCTTTTTTTCTTGGAGCTGGATACTATGAAAAAAAAGAACAGGATGATCATACAGATGTAGACCGTGGATGGCGTTCGCTTGTCGAATCGCGTGCGTAACAAGACCTGCTCGATTAAATCAGATAAAGGCTAGTAAGCTAGAGGATAAGAAATGTTATGTTTTTCTGCTTCTGAGCTGCTTCCATCGCCCTTCTAGGTGCGTGTAGTACATTTTCATGCTATCCGCAACCAAACATCTTTGGTCTGCACCTGTCGTTCTTTTTCAAGTACATCGGCGACAACTTGCAGACATTGTATGCCGCATCTCGACCTCATCTTATGCTATTCTCTCGTTTACCGCAATTTGTTGGGTTTTCTCACAGAAAACGACCAACGCCTCGTGCGGAAAGCCGCATCTAAAAGGTTAAGATATACGTCGAGCCTTGGGAACAACTGCTCCAGCTTGCGTCTCTTTGTGTTTTCGGCGATTGTCCAAAACTGCTCTCTTTCATATCAAAGTAGAAAACAGGTTTAGTCAATGGTTTAATACGGTCATTGCAAGTCAAAATCAATTGTCTGGTAAGCCAAGGACATCGGAAACCTTTCGGTTGCCTCTTCATGGTGAGACCTCAGCGGTTTAGCACGCAGTGTGCAGATCATTGAACGGCTTATGGACTTGTTATAGCATAAAAGCGGCGGTTATTGTTGTGGTAGGCTTAAAGGAGCTTCATAGGTAATCTTCGCCAAGATTGGTAGGACCCCTTGCGGAACAGCTGGGGTATCAATTCTTCCAAATTTACTAGCGCTGCCAAAGAAAACTGAAGAAGTGTTTGTGGTATGGTGGAAACGGAGTGGTTGTATTTGCACCAAATAGATTCTGGAAAGAACAGAGTAAAAACGTGAGGAAGATGGCGTAGGAAGAGTGGAACGAAACATCGAATGAAATTCACTAGCTCTCACTCAGTTACATATTTTCGAAATAGGCTGTGCATGTTCATGGGATAATCATTTTTGTTCAACGAAATTTGAGACGCTTTTAATGTATCGGCCGCAGTCTCTTTCGAGAGTTGCATTTTATTTCTATCAATGCTTATGTGCACGAAGTCTAGAAAGTAGGTTCTGTGCAGCTGTGCCATACTCGATTCTTCTGATTACGGTTACCGGTCACTCGATATACTTGTGCAGCAGGATAACGGGTACGTTCTCCGGGTCTCAGTGATCTTGATATACAAGTTTAGCAAGTTAATTCATTTATTTGTTTGATTGTGGATAAAACAAATATAGCGTATAAATTATACAGAAGTACTTATGGGTGTTGTTGTTGTTGTTGTTGTGGTTGTTGTTGTTGTTGGTTTTGGCCGGGACGTGGTGCGAATTTCACAACCAGCACAATGATGATCACAATAATGATGACAGCGAAGATACCAAAACAGATCCACTTCTTTCTTCGAGTCGCTTTGGCAGATTTAATGGCATTTCCTATTTGTTTCTCTCCTTGTTCGAGATGATTTACCACCTCGTAGGAACTAGCCTCGATCGTGTTTAACACCTGAGCCTGGTTTTCCAAAAGGTACTGCATTTCCTGGAAAAGCTCTGAAAGCTCCTGAACGCTTTTAGCCAGTTTACGGATATCCTCATGTCGTTCCTGGACGGCATCCAATGTTTCCTGTGCATCATATCGTCTTTGTTCTGTGCTCATCGTCTGCATCAGTTGCTGAGCAAACACAGCAGGTCTGCCTTGTTCAGCTTGGGAAATGGCCTGTTCTATTTCATCAGGGGTGGCATTTGGATTGGCGATTTTGATCTGACGTTCGAGCTGTTTAGATTCGGCTCGTTGAAACTCGATGGCGACCTGGCGATGACGCTCGATAGCGTCCATAAATGACTTGGTGACAGATGCGAATTGATTCTTGCGGATTGCCAGATCAGTGTGGCGCGAATTAGGTTCGATTTCCTTCAGCTTCTGCTTAATATGTGTCATGATCCGCTGTGTTTCGTCCGTCATATCTTCCATAGTGGCACGTTGTCGTGCAATCTCATTCGCATCACCCGTTTGAAGCATGGCGGACTGGGCTGCCTGGATACGTTGGACGTTGCTATTGATCGTCTTGATACTATCTTGGATATGCGATATCTCGTTCAAAAAACCATCCATCGAAGACGGATCCGTCTGGCTAGCCAACAACGGCCGCATTTCATAGCGTCCCGGTCCTGCACCTTGCCCTGATGAAGTTGAATGTGATTGCGAATCAGGTCGCGAAAGTTCTGCCAGTCTATCTACGTTCATGCTGCAATTGCAAAGTGAAACAAGCGAATGAGAAGCGTAGAGATGTTTGAATAACGGGGAAGGAGTAAGACGACCGAACAAGTGAAACGAGAGAGAAAAAAAAAAGAGGTGGTGTTTTGGGCGTTGCTATTTTTGTGTCGCTCCAACTGAGCCGAACGGAGATCCAATAGCATACATGAGCCTTGGCAAACATCTTTAAGTGTGTCTATCAACGCTCAGCATGAATATGCTCTGGGATCACAGAAATAGAAACAGTCATTCAAATAGGATCTTCTGGAAATGTAACCTCTTGGTTGCATTTGTTGTTGTCACTCAAAGTGCACCTTATTCCTGGACAGTAACGGCCCGATCCTCCACAGCGGTACCTGAAATAACCACATTTCAAACAGTAAAACCCGAACAATGTGTTGATCGTAAGCTTCTCTGACGGCCGTGCACCTAAAATCCGATAACTCGCTTTTGTCGAAAGGTATTTCATTTCATAATAACGCGCAGCTCTCCACTAGTACAAACGTTTACTTGTAAAGATAGAATTAGGCTTTTGTAATAGCACGATCTTCCAATCGTTCTGTGCTCTGAAAGGACATAAGCATTGATAAATAATTAGGTAATACACTTTCTTGTGTAGTATGTATCGCTAGTTCTAAGCAGTAGCTAGAGCAAACAGGAACAATAGTATAAATTTACTTATTCAGTATTTTAACCGAGAAAACTCAACACACCTACCGTCATCGGTTACCCTATCGCGGGTGTTCCTGCAGATAGCGGAACTTTTTTCCACGCCTTGTGTGGCGTATGACATGGCATCGGCAAGCATCCGTTGAAGGATATATGCATGGCATTACTTGATAAACTTCCCGAGATCTTCTTCAAAAACTGGACTGAACAAAATGCATCTATATTGATTTTGGCCGGTAGAGGGGACAGAAACGGACATTATGGTGACAGCATGCGCCACGGTAGATATTACTAAACTTGGTAATTGCATAAACCCAGCCTTAAATCCCATTAGAACAATGCCTTTAATTTCATTGCTCGCTGAAAGCTCCATTTGCCAAATAGCATAGTCAGTTGATAACATGACCGCAGCATACAAAATTGGGCAACTATAAGAAAGCCTTCTACACATCAGTCTACCAACTTGTAAAACTACATGTTGATTCTGTACTACAATTGTATTTTGGGTGTCAAGAGGTACTTCTTTCTATAGCTTGAGGCAAGGTTTGTAAAATAGTTCACTAAGAGCGTTCTATTTATACGAATAAATAGTTTGTCATCATGCGCTCTCATGTTATGTCTTCCATACAATGCTTAAATGTGAGCTCCTGTTCTGAATATGCACGGCCCACTAGAAATGGGTCACAGTGCACGTTTTCTTTTACGAACAGCTACAAAAATATCCTGGCATTCTGTAGCTTGTCTGCTTGCCATTTCAAAGGCCTGCTTAGGGTAATAATAGTAGCTTCTTAAATTCTCCGATCAGCCCTGCATTACGCTTGGCAACTTGGATACGAGCATAACAAGAATTCTAACATGGTACGTTTATTTTAGAAACTTCTTGGCTCATTCGGTACAAGAGCATTGAATGGTTTCTTTGCATCTTTAGGATCCATGGCGGTAAAATTGGTTAGTTCCCGGAACGCAGCATCCGTTTTTCCGTTGGCATTCTTGGGATCAATTGTTCGTTTATGGACCAATGGCAGTATTTTGACAATTTCCTCGATCTCACAAGTTTTACTGAAGTTTTAGGCCAAAATCGAATTCCTTCGGTCAATGTTTTGTTTTCGGACATTTTTTTTCATGGTAATGTAACGAAATGGACAGACTTGCATGTCTGTCTATAAGGCCAAAGTTAGCGGATAAGGAAGAAATACATGGGTGACATCGATATATAGATGCTATAAAACGTAACGCTCGGATTAATTTTTGACTCTCTTCTCCGGTGGATGCAAATTCTATCAGATTCAGACTAACGCTCATACCATGTGAATACATGGACGGTATCTGCGCTATAGTCTTACTTCGGTATATAATAGTCCCGCGCTTCCAGTACAAGCAGGTACCCATGTTAGGCCTACTGCCTATATGCACTGCAGAGAATATAAAACGCTAGAACAAAAACATAGACGAAAAATATGCAATCACATAATTAACGTTTGAAAATATAAATTGCAGGAATACGGTTAAAATAGAACTTCATGTATAGTAGGTTGACGTTGCCACCCATGTGTCCCGGGCAGACTGGTTGTTACGGTCTGCTTGTGATAACCATTGCTAAATATTGCATCTACTGATAGTTGTGTAAAGTGAAAGGCTAACTGCTTTTCTACTTTTTTGCGATGTTCCTCCTACAGACAGCCTTTGATCAATTGGCTTGATTAACTAACATGGAATACACTCTGTGCTCCATGCCTATTTCTGTAATCTGTGCGGCGTTTGTCTGAAACAGCCAGCAAACTTAAGCTGAGCAAAGCAATAATATGAACTGTTTACGGCCAACCGCTCTCTCAGGAAACGTGGACCATCCTATGTTGGTGCTGCCTTCTGTCGCACGATGGGGATACGCTTCGGAGCTAACTAGCACGACACTATGCAATCATTCTGTCTACTAACCTTGAATGGATTTTGCGTTCACCAGAGCGCCAAGTTCATATAAACACAGTGTTTGTGGTATATATAATGGATATTCAGGCTTTCTTAGCATCAAATTGAGCCCATCCTAGACTAAGAAGATATCTGCCCGATGTAGTGTAAGAATGCATATGAAAGGCATCTTTGGTAATAAACGTTTCAACTCCTAATTTTTTCTCGTTGCTGGTGGACTTTGTTTCTCCTGCTTACCGTTGAGTGGCAAAGCAACCATTCCCCAACAACAACCAAGCATGTGATTTTCCAAGAGAGAACTGAATGGGCATGTGCCAGTGGCCAATGTGGGAACCTGTGTTTAACACGTAGAGGAAGTTGGACAAGGTAGGTCTTCAGGTCATCACATTCGTGTATCTTATTGTCTTTTTTGTTTCATTGTATACAAGTTTTTTTTTAATTTCAATGCAGGATCATTGTTCACATTACAATTATCGACCCCTTACTTGCTGCTTCTTTCTGACAAAAAGAAAAAAAATAAAATAAAACTTTACCAAGATATAGTATAACGTTCGCCCTTCTCCAAAAGACCAATCACCAGCTTCAAGGCGCTCTCAACTCGGACGCCGAGAATTCCTTCTTGATTTGCGTGTTCCTTTTGTTTGGATTCGGCGTTAATCATGATAGGTAGTTGTAAGAGTACTTTACAAATCGTGATCGATAGCTGCATCCGGCGCCAAACATTGAAGTACGACAAATCACGTAATTGCTGCTGGAGTTCATATAATCGCATCAGTTCAAATTGGATGACCTTATAATATTGATGGGTCGATAGAAACAGTTGTCGCATCTTGCGGAAGGCCATTTCAATATGAATGATTGCATCCTCGCTGACCTGCATACCAGGATTGGTTTTGTTCAGGCCATTGAAAAACACTCGCATCGTAGAAAATTCTCCTTCCATCATTTCAATAAAGAGCTTTTTTTTTTTTTGAACCGAGAATTTGTTAGCCATCCCTCTGAACAAAGTTTCTTTTCTTCTTGTATATCTTTAGAGGGGAGACACCAACCTGGTGTAGTACTCGTTGAAGAGTGTCGTTTGGATTTTCATCTTCGGTAGCAGCAAAGGGAGTCGAACCTTTGTGTTTCGACAGATCGTATACCAGTTTTGATGATGGATTACTTAATGTTTCATAGGCTACAGACAGAACTAGATAGATAGATGAAATATTGCAGTGATTCATCCTTGTTTTTAGTTGAAACCAACTTAGAAGGGGGAACTGTGTGATATTCTTACGTTGAAAACTTTCCGTCGCTCGTGGGTATGGCGGAACAAATTTATCTGGGTGGCATACTCGACTTTTCTATAACAAAGTGGATGTTTAGCCTAGGAGCGAAAGTTTAAGTGGGTATAATTACCCCAATGTAAGCTCGTCTAATCTCTTCAGTTGTTGCTTCTTTCGGGACCCCCAATACATGGTAGTAATCAGGAGCCATCAAGATCTGCTCGACACATCTATACTTTTCCTCTTCATATTGTTGTTGTGGGTCTTTTGTGTATATATAGGATGACCTTGGTGTATGACAAGTGGATGGGTTGATGAATGGCATGGTTCGGGTTGCCGGTTTGTCTTGCAAAGGGATTGGTTCTCCGCTTTCGGGTGGTAAGTGCGTTTTACAGGAAGAAGAAGAAAGGAAACTCTTTATTATTATTTCAGTTGCTTCCTATAGTTCACTGAGATAGTTATTTGTGTCTATCTCCTGATTGGAAAAAACGGAGAGGGAAAAAGTTGAGTGATTTGCATGTGAAAGACAAACACCTCTTAAGATACTGAAAGCCTCAAAAAAAAAAAATAGAATAAGAAAGTGAACTTTTGCTTATCGTGCATTGCATCTCTTTTGACTGCTATCCCATGTGGCTAAACGCTTGGTTTGTTGGTATATATCTCATTGCCTCTTCCTTGTCTAAACTTGCTTATCATATCGGAACACTATTCATCCTATTCCCCAAACAACTCGAAAACCTGTCAGACTTGTTTCCACTCCTCATCTTAGATTATCACAAGCTATAGAATAATAATAAGCGCTACAAAGGAAAACAAAAGAAGAAAAGGAAAGCTATATTGTCTCGCAAATTTACTAACTATATCTTCATATCTTTTTTTCATAAGAGCAAAGGAAATAGAATGAATAGGATATACGAAACTAAGTTTTACATGAAGTACATAACTAAACAAACATATAAGTTCGATGGTCTTTCCTTTCATGACCTGCAGCAACTTACCCTTCTGCAGATTTTGCTTTACAACACCGTAGCTAGCAAGCTGTTGCTCACTGTCCAAACTTTCACTGGTCGCTTCAATGTCGGACCAATTCTCGCCTTGACGATGATAACGTGCACGTTCAGCAACCAAATCAGCATAGTATGCTGGAGGCACAAGGGAAACAGAGCGCGTAGCTCTACCATAGGTAAAGCACAAACGATAGGTTAATTCTTGTAAAGAATCAGAACTGAAATCGTTTTCGTCCTTCAACACATGGTAGTGCGTGGGGCGCGATGTGCCTTGTAATCCTGCATGGGATTGCAAGTCTATCATAACATTGATAAGTATTAACTCCGCTAGCTATCATACTACGTACAAAAGTCAAATTCAAACGGGTGCACGATGCCGGTATCAACCACCTAATTGTGATATGAACGTTTATCTTGACATAGGTATCCACAAATACGTACTGTGCCAGGCTGACAATTGCCGGATTTGTCCGCATCTCGATCGGTAAGAGGAAAGAATCTTGCATGGTGGCGTTTCTGGACGACAACAAACGTAAGCTTTGGGTTGTAGCCCTTCTCCAAAGAGTTACAGGCAGCTTAAAGAGGAACAAAGTGTGAGATAAATGTTAAACAAGCTTATAATCACATTGCCAACCTTCGATAGCATCGATTTCGGCCTTCTTCACAATCTTGAATTGACCTTCTGAAACACCATCACGATAAAACAGGATACGGGCGGGTTTTTGACCGCAGCTTTGATAGAAAATCTTCAAGAGCTCTTTCACCATGTTGGCCAAATCGGCAATGATCTCAGTACGGTGAGCCTGAACCCGGATGGCGCTTGCATATTTTGCTACGCGAGAATCCATGCTAGCAACAAGAGCGGCGATAGATGGGCGTGTGGTATCGCCTTCAGGACTATAAGTTCACAATTACAACAGAGGATGTAAACGCAACCTACCAGGAGCAGGATGTGTTACATCAGCACCAAAAACAATAGTTGGCTTTTCAGTAATAAAGGGAATCTGTGCTGGTGGCAATAGTATGTTCTGGCCACCCAATTTAAGATTCACCTTCAAACAGACATTGGCACAATATTGATGCTTAGCCTGCTGAACGTGCTTATATTGCAAGCATTGGGTTGGAATACCGAGGACTATGAACAAATATTGAGAAAAGCAAAGATCATCAAGCTAACGACGGTTACCAGTATCTGAAATACGCTTGATTTCAGCGTACAGATCAGTGATAAGACCAGGCAAGATGCAAACAATCAGCTGGGGCTGCAATTTAGCAGCATTGCCCGCCTTCATATAAGCATCTCTCAAAATGCCATCAATAGCTCCTTGAGGATTAGCATTTGCGAGGGGTGGCGCACGGTTCGTAACATTCTATTGCACGTTAAATACGAGCTGAATATCCAAGAAAATAATTACCAATCCAAGTTCGGTGAAAGTCTGAACCATCATACGGATAAACTTGTCGATCGCTTCTTTAGAGGCTCTGTGGTTGAAATTCACAACAGACCAGGACTTCAACTCTGCGCCTACCGAGACTTTCTTGCCTACCATGTTGTAGACGCCATTATTGGGAGTGAACGTGGAACCATAGGAAATAAGCTGCGGTAGAGGCAGCACTCGACCTTCGACCATAGCCATTTCGGGCTTGACAGTCATGTTGAATTGTTGCATATATGGATTTTTATAGTCGAGCAATTGGAAACCTTGCTTGATTTTGTTTGCACGGACGCTGGGCTTCTGACAAGTGAATTTAATGACCTCCGTAGTCTGGTTACCGTCCAGTTTCTTTGCGTAGCGTTGACCTGGGGTGATGTGGCACACTTCCATAGGGAGAAAAATGTTCTTCTTCACGACCACACAAGGTAAGAATGGATAAGCTAAGCGTTTGTTGTACTGCTTAGAGAAATAAGCGGCAACGCTCATCTCAGCGCCATTGGCATCCTGGAACATTGTGTTTTCTGCGGTGCCAGGGGTAATCTTGCTAATCATGAACGTAGGGCGCTTTTCGCCTCTATGAACACAGGTAATCTTGATCCCCTTGAGAAATCTAGCTATCTTGCTGCGCTCTCGTTCAGAAATGCCAGCGCGCAAATCATCCACAGAACGGCGTCCCAGCAGTTTTGCAACAATTTCCGAAAGTGGTCCGGATTCATAATACGTGGTGGCACTAACATCCACATTCACCATCATTTTGCCTTTTTTTTTTCCATTACTGAATGTTTTTTGCGTTTTATCGGTATGGATTTACTTACCGAAAGTAGGACGAGCTGATTGATAATATCCTTGCCAGATCTCTACACCTCCACCAATGGAGCGTTTATCGTTGGGAAGATAGAATGAACTGCCTTTGCTCGAGTGATTCAATGATGGCCAGTAACGGATCAAATGATCCAAGACGGTGATGGCTAAAACAGATAATGAATGGAAAACGCTATACGCTGGAAGTGTTTACCGGAAATGCAGTTATTGGACAGACGAGCTTCGCGTCGTAGGAAAAGACGAAGCTCTTCCATGTTTACATGATTCACTTTTTTGATGTGAACTTTGAAGGTTTCTGCTCCTCTTTTGGTATCAGACTCAGGGACTGTAACCTTCAAGGCGAGAAGTCATAAAGTGTGAATATACTCAATAAATTTATTTCTTTTATGCATACCTCAAAGACCTTCGAGTGATCTGCACCCAAAGGCAAGATCTTTGGAGCATAAGCGTTCTTGCGTCCATCAAAGACCACTTTGGCGTCTCTGAAAATGTCTCCGTTGTCGTTCTTTTCTAAGGCGCACCAGACCAAACGTTGGACCTTAACGGGGACGGCGGGATGAATAGCAACATCATAGTGAATGATGTCTTGAATGGGGAATGAGGTAACTTCAAAGAAGTTTGCGCGGAATTTGACGGGTCTTCCAACAGTTCCTGGTTTGCCACGAGGCACAAAGTCAGTGAGATTAACGGCCATGAAGTAAAAGTCAAAAGAAAAAGAGAAAAGCAGATTTGTTGTTTTCCCTTTTTAAGTCGAAAGCGCGGTTTCTCATTTGCAATCAAAACGAATAAAGACAATAAGAGGCTTCTAAATCAGCACAAGAAACATGAAACATCTTAACACGCTGCTTTCAATTATGGAGGGAAACCAGTTATCACTGTTTATTATACACGTAGACAGATACTTAACATTGTGGATGTAAACAAAGAATTGTAGAATCATAGAAAAGGTCCAAAAAGGAGCTCTGCAGTTGAATGATAGCGGATACGGAATGAATTCGGACTTCAAAGTGACTGACCACTGCAAATCGAGCCTGAGAAACCGCAGCATAATTCACTCCATCACATCAGTTGGATAAGATCACTCGAAAATAAACTCAATACTAAACAAGAAATCTCTTCTATAGCACTTACTTTAATCCATTTTCTCTTTCTATTTTCCCAGACATGGAATATGGAGTGCGAGATCAATTTATCATTCTCTAAGTTAGCTTTGAAACAAGAATCGGTACGTTGATTCACATATGTCTTCAAGATCATCTCAGTGTGATCAGAGAGGACATTCAAAGTTTGGTTCAGGACAGCTTTTGGGTTGGTTAGCGACAAAAGCTCATTGACTGTTGATTTATATTGCTTTGGAGGTTAATTCTTTTCTTTTTCTTATGTCGATATTGAAGCAATATATGACATCATAGAGAATCCTATTGACAAGTGCCGTCTCTATTGATTCATAAGAAAGTAGTCAGTCACTCCAAAGACATTAACAATCTTTGTTGTTGAAACTACGCAATCAAAGAGAACTATTTTTAGTTTTCGTACATCGTCATTGAGCAACTTTGGCAGACTGTAGATATCGGATGACTCATATTATTTGTCTGTCCTTCAGTCTACATAACCTGTTGCCCTGACCTACTTGGGTTGTTCCTATAACCCTATTTAATATTTGGTATTAGAGAATTTTCATCCTGTACACGGTGCCACACTGATTCAGATGTCCCTTAACTCCTCATTGATTCATCAGCTCAGCAATGTTACACACAAATGGCCAATCATGGACAACTGACGAAGATGATTCGGGATATCATCCGGAGTTAAGTACGAACTTGCTGATACAAAGTGAATTCTATTTCATGTTTTCGTGTCATGTCAATAGGCTATGGATATGACGCTCTGACACCTCCAATCGCTATCCACGCCTATTGGATTCTTTCTCCGACAGACAAGTTTTCAACAGACACAAAGCTTTGCCTAGCGTAACACATCGTTGCATCAACAAAAGCAACATGCAAATCTAGTAGTTTTAATGGAACTTTTTTCTTTTTTACAAAGCAGAGCAGCACGGATAGTTCTAGGTATCTATTGGCATAAGAAGGTCTTATATACAACGTTTTCAGTTTCCTCTACATAGTGGTAACCAAGGCGATCCAAAAATTCGTTAAATTCGTTGTTGTCTGTTGGTGGAACCTGCACACCGACAAAGACTCTTCCCATATCTAAATAGTTCATTAGGATAAAATAAGCTCTCGTCTACGTTACATACCATCACCGTGATTACGATAATGGAAAAGAGATACATTCCAAGTGGAATCTAATCCTTCCAGGAACTTCATCAATGCTCCTGGTCTTTCCGGGAAGACTAAAAAGGCAGACACGTAAGTTCTTCATTCTTCAAACGCATTCATCTCATACCGAAGCGGAAAACTCGCTCATTTTCCGGTCGTCCTCGACCGCCAATCATGTACCGTGCGTGAGTCTTGGCCAATTCATTATGACTCACATCCCAGCCTTCCATATCATTTGCTCTCCATGCGTTCAACACTTCTTGCACCTCGTTTTCAAGATTCTGTACCTTGAAACTTATATAAATATGGGCCTTGTGGGGATCCGAGTAGCGATAGCTAAACTCAGTTACAGCTCTTGGATGCACTTGTGAGATCATTTTTATGAAGCTGCCAGGTCTCTCTGGGATGATCACGTTACAGAAGGCTTCTGTTTGTTCACCTAACTCTGCACGATCACTGATAAACCGTAATCGATCAAAGTTGACATTGGCTCCAGATATGATCACCACATGAGCACCCTTTGTCTTCTCCTCTGGGTGAAGCTGCAGGTATTTCTTCGCTGCTGCAAGGGCCAATGCCCCCGTCGGTTCGCAGATAGATCTTGTATCTTTTGCTCAACCATTAAAAACCCGGAAAATTGCTTTTTCTTTGCTTTTTGACTCTACCTTCAAAGACGTCCTTGATGGCTGCACAGATCTCGTCATTGCAGACGTTAACCATTTCATCCACCAAACCTTGGGTTAATCGGAATGTCTCCTCGCCGACAAGGCGTACAGAAGCACCATCTGCAAATAATCCGACTTCATTTAGTTCGATACGCTCTTTCTGTTTTAGACTTTGGGTCATGGCGTTTGCATCGCTAGCTTCGCAGCCAATGATTCTAATATGGGGGGCAATGCGTTTAACATAGCTGCCAATTCCCGAAATCAATCCACCACCGCCCACACAGATGTAGATAGCTGCTATGTCTTTTAAATCATGTTGTCTCAATATCTCCATGCCGATGGTGCCTTGGCCAGCAATAACATACGGATCATCGTAAGGCGGAATGTTTGTGAGACCTTCCTTTTCCATCAAACGTGCACATTCCTGTTTTGCTTCATCGAAATCGTTGCCGTACAACACAACATCGGCCCCAAGTCTTTGACAGTTCCGCCACTCAATTTAGGTAAAGCGTGAGTTTCAATTTTGACGTACTCTCATTTTACCTTGATAGCAGGACTAGCAATAGGCATGACAATTTTTGCTTTGATACCCAACTTTTGGGCTGCCATAGCAACACCTTGCGCATGGTTTCCTATATGGCCGAGATTAGTTGACTTCAGACAAGGTTGTCAGCGATTTACCTGCTGAACATGCAATGACACCTGCTTTCTTTTCGGCATCGGTCAAATGAGCCATCTTATTATAAGCTCCTCGAATCTTAAATGAGAAGACAGGCTGCAGGTCTTCGCGCTTTAGGTAGATCTTCGCACCGCCTAGTTTGGCATTTAAATTGATGGCTTCTTGAAGTGGGGTCTCTTTGACGATATCATAGACCCGAGCTGTCAGAATGAGTCGGAGATAATCTGGTTGATTGTCTTGGTCTTTATAGGTGAGATCCTCAGAGCGAGTATTGCTTGTTAAATGAGGTGTTGGGGATTTTGTAGTAGTTTCTACAAGTGCCTTATGAACCATGGTTTTGGGAAAATAAGGAAAGGGAGGAGAGATTACTGATGCGGCAGGGAGTTATCGACATGTATTTGATCGCGGTGCTTTAAAAATGACTCAAAATGTGTAGACCAAATGAGTGGTGGAGAAACTCCATTGTGATAGATGATTACGAACACCTGCAAAAAAAAAGAGAGCACACTTTCTTTTTTATTATCTCAGCAGTTCCCTCTACAAACGATGTGGCTTCCATAGTGATACCCTTTTCTGATAAACTGGGCATAACACCTTGGACTCAAGTATATATTACGATGCTAAGTAGATAAAAACAAAGATGCCGTCCTCATGAGCTTCCTTATCAGCGCTTTCAGTAATTGATGATACACACTTGAAATAAATTCTTTGTTTTCAATTTTGTTTGACATCCTCGTTTTCTAACTTTATCCTATCGTTGATAAGATTAAGCAGATACTTGCAAAAACCTTCATACTAAAGCTGGTTTTGCGATTGCTGCATGTCTGTTTAGTGAGGAATCAAGTTACGCATCTATCAGCATTGGATATCTTATTTTTTCTTATTATCATTTACCAATCTTAAACGTGAAAGAGCAAGTTTAAGTCTTGTTTAAGCCCTTTATATAGCCAGCATTTTATTCTCGTTTGTCATGCCCAACAGATATATTGGATGAGACGCAGTGTCGCTATGCTGCGGCGCCACATTTAAGCAATCTTTCTTCAAGCCAACGTGAACGCTTCCATTTATGGTAAAAAGCCATAGCGACAGATCATCCCGATGAAGTTTCCTTGATAGCAATGAAAGAAAATCCAAAGTAGAGGTCAAATAAGAAGCAGAGTGGTTTAGAAACTATACAGTAATTTCCTGTTGTGATTAGATAGGAGAGCCTGTCTCTTTGATTAAGTAATTTGTCTAGTCCATAGGGGTTTCTTCGAAACACGAAACCAGCAAGGATATACGTTGGTAAGGGGCGGGGAATACAGTGGATGTCATGCGCACCGGTTATAGATGGGTTTTGCTAGCATCTTTTGTTTTCTTTTCCATTCGATGACATCCTGTGGCTCGTTTGGTTTAACCACGTTTGGATCTGGTGCCTCAGATTGCTCTACTCCTGTGACCTCCAGATGAATCTCAAAACGACCTTTCCTGATCACCCGGCTGGATGTTGACTGAACTGTGAGCTGCTGTGCATCCTGATTGGACAACTTCTCGCTTGAGACGGTGTTCATCCTACGTAATTCATGCAGTATTGGGGGTTCGAGACCTGGTGAGGGTAACGGTGGAAGTTGGCCATGTACAGATGCACGACTCCGTCTTTTTCCAACTGTTTGTTTTGTATCATTGGGAGGTGCCAAAGTATCTTCGCCGGGCTTGCGCCAAAAGTCATTATCCCAGATTTTGGGCTTGCGAACGCAAGATCGGGTATCGTGACTATGCATAGAACAATAGCTTTTTACCGACAGCTGGCTTTCCTCCTCGACCAGATCATAACGCTGGGGCGTTGTACGTCCCGACCTGGATGATGCAGTACGATTGGCCACGTCGTCACCTTCACAACAACAACATTTATGGTCGTCGTGGTCATCATCTAAATGGTCCTCATCCTCAGACAAGATCTTGATACCGGCAATATCAGCAAATTCCTTCGCTGTCAGATCCTCAGAATTCACTGTGATATTTGAAGATGAGATGTATGACACGTGAGAATAATGGCGAATATGGCTAGATAACTTCGATTTTTGGGTGAATGCAGGTGCTGAAAGTGCTGAACTGGTATGACGATGCTGACGAGTGAAAACTGGTTCATCTGATGTTGGCTGCTGCCTGACCAAGATGCTCGGTAACGCTTGCTTCTTCGTATCTGACCATCCAGGTGTGGTACAGAGAGTAGGAAGGGTCTGTGCATTTTGGCTTATATTCGTTTCCTCAGTGCGTGGCTTCTTCAGGTCCAGTTTCGTTTGTGATAGTGATGATTTTTTGTATCGGGTTCTTTCGAAAAAGTCGTCACCTGCAAAGGCAGGTTTCGGTGGTGGTGGATGCAAATTTTCTTCACTGCGAAAACAATACGTAAAGACGCTCAATGAGTAACGTCGCTGATCCCATCCTCGTTTGGACTTGTCATCCTGCCCACGTAGTCCTAGGCTAGTGAGTTTTGCCCAACCTGACTTCAACTTCGATAACTTGCTGACGGGTTCGGGAGGAGGCGTTCTTGTTGTACTGGCAGAACGATTCCTCTTCAGAGACAAGGCAGAGAGGACACTGGCCATTAAATAACTATAATAATAGAAGAGAAAAAAAAAGGAAAGGGGCAATCAAGCTAGAAATGTACAGGAGGAAAAGGAAAAAGGCAAAGTAGGGAATGGATAAATGAGTTAAAGGGGATGAAGGGGAAATGGGAAACGGAGCAAGATGGAGAGCAAGCAGCAAGTTTCAGGATATATGTATTAAAGGTAAATATTGCTCATGACAAAAGAGAATGGAGGCATGCGAGAGCAAACAGTGATAAACACAACTCCCCATCAAAAGGACCTCTTATAAATTGCTGAAGCTGATGAAGGTCACTTGCGCCGCTCAAAAATTGAAGGTTATGGTTACCAGCGAATAGGAAAAGGATCATCTGAGAAGAAGGGAATCATTCCCTTCCACCTTTTTGCTTCCCTAGTTCGCTCAAATACGTACGGAAACAAACTCTCTTTTGCAGTTAGCTCATAAATAGTGATTCCTTCTCTATAAGATAAATGCTTTTGGGTTACATGGATAACGCGAAGCATTGCTATGGAATGTAGAAGGATAACTCGGGATTATCTGATGCCTAAAACAGCTGAGTCCGATCAAAAAAAATAATAGTCAAGATGGTTTAGCCAGTTGTCTTTGTGTCATGGAAAAGGTCAGGTACCTATGTGATGCATATAAAGCCAACACCTGAAGTTGAGTCCATACTAAGCACACCATCCACAATAACCAAAACAAATCAGTTATAGCCATCAATATAATGATTTGGATTACTAAGTTTTATCTTAAGATATACGATAAAGACGATTAAATGATTGTTGAAATGAAAGCCACGTTCCCCACTGACTGATCCTCATTCACTGATATGCTAGCTAGAGAGTTTTCAAACGTTTCACCATATCAGCTTCAGTGTTGCTCGGAAATGTCATTGATAGCTGTCCCATCATGTTGTCTAGCGAGAAAAGTAGTTCGTATCTCGGAACGCAAAGAATTGTAGTCTCATAGCAGGAGGAAGTGGGAGACTATCAGAAGACGAAAGATCTCGCCGCTAAATATACTCCCATTTTATTTATGAAGTGAAATTCGGTTTGCACATCGGAAATATTTGATGGTCATTTTGGCAATGACCGTGCAAATCATAAACATTGTTACCATGGCTATGAAATATTCCGTATCATGTAGCCATCATAGATGCTTCGGTGGGGGATCACGCAAAAAGCAGCCTATTGTATTTAAAAAAAGCCAAAAAGGAAACGCAAAATGAGCGCATGTTGCTGCATTGGCTGCAATTAAGTAAAAATAAACCGGCTATGTAAGTAATAGCATACAAAAGATACGATGAGAACAATAACAGCTGACGCTAGAGAAATACGAAATGCTAATAGTATTGTATGTTAGTAAGCCACAGTTAAAGTTTCATTTACACTTATTGCACACGATTGATAAACTTCTCATAAAGAACGGGTTCCACGTTTGTATCGAGTCCATCTTTTGAAGTAAAAAGCTAAACAAACCGTTTCTTATCAGCAATACATGTACTAGCCAAGTCGATGACGAACGTACGAAAGATAGTGGATACCTCTCTGCGGTTTGTAGAGCAGAGAAGCACACAATGACATTTCATGGCTGTACAAATGATATGCTGGATTAGTCATATCTCCTTGTATTGATGCTGCTCTATTTTTTTCGACGCAAAAACTCCACTAGCTAATTGCATAATCTCTCTATAAGTACACTGTATTTTCGAGAAAATTTTGCGCCCAAAAACGTGTTTGCCGGGATTACTGCCAGTCTTGTGAAATTGGTTCGACCGTAGTACTCTTCAGTTGATATATAGAAGTCTTTGGTTAGGAGAAAAGAGGACGTCCAGCAATGAAATAGAGGAATAGATTCGTTAGAAATCTTGTGTGACGCTTTCCAAGAAGGCCCAAAGGGTCAAGTTGCTCTCAGTAGTATTTTGGTATGTGGGTGTAATCTTGATATGTGGGTCAAGAGAGTTGAGCTGCAATAAGTGGGTAGAAGAATATTAAGAAGGACAATTAAATAGGCAATGTGTAAAAACTTCAGCAGTAGTGGGAAGGGGTCAAGTGCTTTGCAAAGTGCAATGAGTAGTTGAATATATTGTCTAATTGGCCTACATCCGTTTTATATACGATAAAAATGCTCAATGATAGGATCCTTATATGGAGGACTACTGCTTTTTTCCTGTAGACATGTGCCTTCAGTTAACACTGTCGATTTATCTCTGTTTTTCTATATTCTATTGCCAACAGAAGCAACCATAACTATGCTAACTTTGTCCTTCGCTCTGTATTATTTAACGTAAGATCAAAGTCCAGAAGCTATGTTATTCAAGGCAGGTACTTAGGTTTCAAACATTCATTCTGCTCTTCTTTTGCCTATCTGAAATTGTTGCCCACAAGAGATACTGGCTTATTTACGTTCTTATATCTCCAGATCGTTTTTTGCGTTTTACACTATTTATCTTAATTGGTGCATCTTTATTTCACAACATCATATCATATCAGTCACTTTGGTACACCTCTTGAATATCTTACATAAAATGAGTGCTTCATTTTTAGCAATATTTTCTGTTACCGTAGACATATGCTAAAAATGGCCACAAATTCATTTCCTGCAGCCGCACGCGGCTGTAACGGAAGGAGCGAAGCGAGTGGAGAAGGACTAGTGCCATCTACTTGGTTTTGCAAGCTAATTGTTGACAGCTTTGGCTTTGAACCTCTCTTTTTCACAGGTGCAGACTTTGCTGGAGCCCTCTCCCTTTGGTTCTTGTAGTACAACTTAACGTAATTCTGAGCTGTTCTTTCTTTGATAACCATTTGTCTACTCGCAGCTGCTGCAGACTTTCCTTCATAAGTTGTTAGATTGAGCAACATAGCTAAACGTTCGTCAGTGTAATTCCGATATGCACTGCGCTTATTCTTGCGAAGTCGAACTTTAATTGCCCTTCGAAAATTTTGTTGCGAGTCGCTTGCAAGCACGCTTATATAAAATTGCGATTGCACATTCAACGAATTGTAACGGACTATAGCAAAAGTGATGGATGAAATAGTATATGAGGATGATCCATAACTTTCGATGCAAGGCGCAGTATTATACAGACAACTATCATGAACATGTCGATGGGCAAATCGTTCCTTATCTGACTTTAGCCTTGGGTAAGGTCAATGATAATCTGCTAATTTTATGTGAAACCTGTCTTTGGGCGATTGTTAGTTTACACTGTCCTGTAAGAAAAATGTTGTCATTACAAAGAAAAAAAAGAAATGGTTTAATGTGAGTACACCTTAGCGTTATCATCTTTTCTTCTTGTTATTTCTTCTTTTCCTGTTGAATTCATCATGAATGATTTTGGGTATTATATGCGTTCACTTATCTGGTCTTTTTTCATGTTGTCTCAGATCGCCTTGACAGGCAAAGACTATATCCAGAAGAAAAAGGAAAAAAAAAGCCGCTGATGTGGAATTACAGAAGCAGCTGCAGGAGCAGGAAGGGTTGAAAAAAGGTACGTATACATCCTCATAAAAGATAGTTAACTGACAGCAACCAACCTCAGCAAATTAGTCGCAGTATAATTCTTGTGGACTCTGGGGGCATCAAAAGACGAAGTCGAAACTGTGTCCAATGAGAGGTCAAATGTTTGCAATGCACACTGCTATACAGTGTATCACGCTTAAAGTATGCCCAATACCTGGTACTAAGCGGACGCGCCAGCCAGAAGTTCAGAGTGTGGCGCTCAAAGGCGCAAAGAAAACGGGTCGAGAGACTAAGCAAGCAAGTTCCAGTAATACAACCTTTATAGCAAATCCATGTCCTGCATGTGGTTCCATTGAACATAGAAGTACTCGAGCGAAGAGTTGCCCGCAACACACCAAAGTGGACCGAGGAGATCTTAGAAGATCAGCTCGGGAAAGGTTTCGAAACATTCGCTCGAAAAGCTCCCCTACATTCCGTTGTCGTTGAGGTACATCGAGATCAGTTCAGAAGAAAAATTCAAGAGCTTTCACAATATACGAGAGAGGTGATTGCTAGAACTCAACCAGTACATACTGGATCATCAAGTGATTCCACCTATCTGCTTCACTCAAGATTTTTTCTATTCGATCACACAAATTGTGCTCAACAAGTCAATGACAACTAAAAACGATAAAATGCCAACAGATCTTAGCAGCTCGTGGAGAGAATTTCGTGACAAACACTCTCAGATGCAACAAGCGCCCAACACACAACTAAGATCATCTGATATATTGTCGGAAGCTTGTGTATTGCTGGCCACATGCTATTCAAACAATATAGTCGAAAATTTCGAAACTCGAGTGCGTTCATTTGTTGAACATAAGCTGTCAGTAGCGTTTGCGGTATGTATCGTGTTTTGGTATATCTGAACTAAGTTTCATCGTATACAGAGTATGAAGAAAACAGATACAAAATATTGCATCGGAATATGCCTTCGAACGCATTGTTAGTGTATCCCCTCAATGGCTTAATTCAATTGAACCGGATTTGCCGTTAGTGGCTATTGTCGATAAGATTTGTGATGATTTAGAGGCATTGATGCCCAAGCCTGCAACTCCGCCAGCCATATCGGCACCGCCTGGCGCGTATATTCCAACGTTAAAATACATCCTGTTTTCCTATGAAGAAGAGCATGAGATCGTTGCTGCTTCCGAAATAAATTCTAGTGATACAACTCTGCCTCGTCTTTTCTCGATTTCACCAAAACCAAGTTGCAAGTGGCGTTTTGTTTCAATAAACGCCAAACTTTTGGCAAATCTGTTATCCATTAAAGAACAAACACACCGAGCAAATACCCACGAGTATTTTTTGAAGCGCTTGACCTTACTGGTTTTGGATTTAATAGGTATGGAAAATAAGAATAATTACCATTTATTTGGAAATACTCACTCTGTGTTAATATATACGTACAGATTGGGAGATTTTACCGGGAATACAAATCATTGTTTCGCATGCAGTATTCTTTCTGATCGATTTGCAGCAAATCTAGTTTTCGCAAGAAAACAAAAGGAGAAGGTGCCGGCAACAGAAATTGATCTCGAGGACTATATACCATTGATGAAGTCGAGCAGTGGTTCGAACCGTGGGCCGTGGATCCGGGGTTGAATCGAATATACACAGCTGCAGACGGTAGTGGCTCACAGAGGCACCAAGTACGCGGTGTGTCGACAAAAGAGTATTATGCTATGACTGGCTCTACGCGGAGAGCGAAACAACTCGGAAAACGGAAGGATGCGGCTGGTATCACTCGTATCGAGACCGGTTTAGAGACCTGTAAAACAGCATCATCAGAGCAACATCATCAGTTCGTGGAGTGCTTCGCCCAGAATTTTCCAGTATTGACAGCTTTTTACGGGCCCGGCATGGCTGAGAAACGTTTGCAGAGTACCAAGGAGCACAACGTCCTCGTGAAGAGCTCGTCAATGTGTTAGTCAATGATGGAAAAAGGTACTGCAAGCAGCGGCGAAGAAAGACTCAAAAGAATAGACGAAAGAGGAGGAAGAAGAGGTTGAAACGGCGAGAACAAAGAAGCTGAAATGGCGATCGTTTTCAGAGACTAAGTGCAAAATACTGAAATAAATGATATTAACCAAATTTTCTAACCTAGGCCACAAGAGTCTGTAATTAGGTCAACGTAAAATAAACCGCGCCCAAGCATAAAGAAATGGCATCCAAAGGCATTTCAAGCAAGCAAAAAAATACCATTAATTGTATTCGGATCAGCAATGTTTGGTGCGAGTGAACATGCGTCAAGAAAGGACAGGCGTGCTGCGTTAGTCAACACCTGTTGGAAAATGCTACAGAGAAGAGAAAGGAGAGGGGAGTTGATTGCAACAACAGTCGATGAATTTTACACGCCTTAGGTTGTTGTCTTTTGCTTCATATGTACCCTCATGGTTTATCTACAGGTGTGCAACAGCTGCCTTCAGAAAGGGCTGGAGAAAGTCACCATATCCGATTATGCGTCCCATCATGGTGTAGTTGTTTGCAAACACTGCCGTACACTATGGCAACGGGACATTAATTCGGCAAAAAACATGTTCTACATTGCAAACTCGGTTTGGCGCGGACAAGGTTCGCCCCATAGAATTCTGCCGTCCGGCTAAAAACGATATCGCCACTACGAATGTGATTTCCTTGTAACGAGGATTTAGATCTATACGTCTTGAACGGTAAGTTCAATACTTTAGATTCACATTTTTCTAACGACTGCTCTTTTCACCTTGCCCAACTTTTTCTTGTGCATATTATCTGGATAAGTAAGAAAATGTTATCTGGGGGAAGCAACGTTCTCACAAGCCCTTTATCTATATCATTTCCAGTTGACGAAAATTGTTATGCAATAAAAAGTATGAATTTATCAGGGCTTGGAAGTTAATCGATCCGATGGCATACCTTAAGTGCGGGCCAAATCCGGTCGTGCTCCGGAATTGGAGTTGATCTGCCCCGACATAACCCGATTTGGCGCACGGGTCAATCACTGGCCTTGGTGTGTTAGGCCTACTGTGCCGGGCTCCAGGTAAGGTCTTCGCCCAGTCCAGTGGACGATGGGTCAATCGTTTGACCCGGTCCGGTTATGACTAGCCCGGTTAAGGCATGCCCGTTTCAAGCCATGGAATTCATAGGCTAATACAACCAACCGGGATATATTTGCCTATCACAATATGCTCACGGGCCTATTTTCTGTTTCCCCACTGCAAACCCAGTTATGGAAAATTTTTATTTCGCCAAATTTACATGTACATATTATAATTGTTCCCCTATAAGAAATAGAGATGGATGTCAAAGAAAACCTATATTGCGTACAATGAATTTAGTATCTTACTGGTGGAAGAAATTCATCGTTATCCGGCTCACCGGAAAAGAATCCACCCTGGCTACCAGGACCACCGCGGCCACCAAAACCACCTCGACTACGAACGTTATGACCGCCTCTTCCAGGGATGCGCCCAAATGGTCCAATAGGGTCAAATCGGGCCCCAGGTGGTACAGATTGTCTGCATAAATTAAATATCGCTTGCTAACTGTTTCGTCTTAGCAATACCTTGGAATCGGCTCCGGGCCGCCATAAATCGAAGATGGATCAGCGTCCCCTTCGCCAAACATGGGGTGCCCAGGTCCAACATACATTCCATCACCACTATAAAGAATGATATTTTGTAAGCGTAACAAATACTAGAACATTTTACCCTGGCATGCGTGACCGTCCGCTCAGCGGGTCTAGATCAGTCCGGCCAACGCTCAACGGATTGTATCTTCTAAAACCGTTTTAAACATTGAGAAAAAAAAAGCCCAAGTTATGTCAGTTATTTACCCTGAGAATGGATCTTCTGGAGAAAAAGGTTCATCAAAGATTGGAGGCCGGCCAGAAGGCGCTTCTGGTCGTCTTGGTACTTCTGGAGAAGTGCCTTGTGCCGGTTGGTTGGATGTCGATGTTGTGCAAACGCTAAAGCAGAAATTATTACCTTATAGTAACATATAATCCATGAAAATACCCTGATGGCTCTTCTTGATAACCGGGTTTGTAAAGGCCAGGGATTAACTTTTGAAGAATGTTGATTTTGAATAACAGGATAAAATCATTGAACCGCTCGGTAGAAATGAATCCGTGCACTAACGGTTTCTCTGCAGACTTTTCATAAGGAAAAAAGGAAGCCGATGTGTAGTCTGGAGCTGAAATGTCTAACGAAGCTGTCTTGTTGTCCTAATAGTACAGGAGGAATGAATGAAAGAACCGCTTTTGCGCGTTACTTACTTCAATTGCCAGTCCATGTACAATCCATCTTTCGCCCAGCTTTAAACTCTTAATTACAAATGTTAAGCTGGATTGAGGATGACTATATCGACATGCATAACTATGAGGCCCCTGTGCATTCCATGCCTCGGGCAGTACCCGAGTCGTGCCATCGCCTTCTACTAGATATTACATATCAAATCGACAACTTTATTTTCTTTTTTGCTCCTGCATAATGACACTCCATTGTGCGGATAATCATAACAAAAAGAAATAGTATGACAGCAGACAGCCTACCTTGTCGAGCGTCGTCTCCTAATCCCGCATATCTAAACCCTACACTTAACATGACAGCATGAGTCGCTGCAGCCAAAGCATCATAGGGGGATTGAAGCGTATTCGGCACTATCTGAATAATAGAGTGAAGAATTGACGATGGATCAAGCACGTTGCTTTCTGCCATTGCATAAAAAGAACTTGGTTAAGGGACTTGTGATGGTTTCGGATCCGCAGCTACAATGCCCGATACAAACCAGTCATTTTGCTATTGCGTCATGCAAAAATTTCATGGGGGCTGTGTGCAAGCTACTGCGCGCGAAAATCTTATAAATATTCACTCCTTCCATTCATAACAATAACGTGCAGTAGTACAACAAATCACCATGGAAATTGACATTTATTAAGGCAATAGACTGCTATCACTGTCAGACACGAAGTACTCGTGTTCTTCAAGCTGAATATCCGCAATAAGGAAAAAGTGTGCGTTATAGAGCGAGCAAGTAATAGGGACAAACCACCGATATCAAGTCACCACTTGATACACGATTTCTTTGCGGCAAAACAACGATCAGAAATAAACCTTCGCACTAAGAAATAACTAGAAACTTGGGACATCTCTATCCTTACGGATTACATCGAAATTACACATTTCCCCACAACGAGACTTTGTCTCTCACAAAGCTACAGCAAAAGACCATCATTATTTTGTTCCTCGCGACTAGATGGCGACCACGTTCGGACATTGGCACCCTCCAGTTCCAAGACATACACTTCACCTGAACGAGCGCCGAGGAGATTTCAGGCGTTCTTCTTTTTATACGAGCACCAAAGAAGTCCCAGGTCAAACACTCACGATTCGGTCCGATCTACAACAACGCGTTGTGCCCCATCTGATCGTTACAAATGTCCATAGAGTAAACAGCTTACCTGCAAAAAAATCTTCTGAAGATCACACACTTTTTCTCGCTTAGTTGATGGAACCTCGAAACAAAAGATCGATTAGCCCAGTCATGGTAGAAGGGTTGGTTAGAGGAATTATGACAGCCGCAGGCATTGACACGAAGGTTTTTTTTCACCACATTCTATCCGTGCCGCATCCAGTACAAAGGGGGTCAAATCTAGGCAGGGAAAAGATCGAGTAAAACTACATGCAAACTGGAGCCTTCGCTCAGACAATTTTAAAAAACACTACTTCAAGCCGGTCCATAGAACTAGTGCAAGCTCCAAGATTTTAGCATCAAATTTTTCTTTACCTACGGAAAAGAATACCACATCAGAAGTCGGAGTGGAGTCAACCAGGGTTGGAGTAGGAACAAAATGCAATCCTATGGTTGACGGAACGTACACGATAGATGTGGTACGGCCCACCCCTTGGTATCGCAGATACTTTCAGTAAATTCCCTTCCCAAAAACAACAACCATTAGATAAAACTGATTTTTGGTTATTATAAAGTTATAAAATGTATAGAAATAGAAGTTAAAGCAAATTTATGAAAATAAAAAATGGCTTTGAAAACTAGTACCATATCTATCGTCTTCGTTCCGTCAACCGTAGGATTTGCCCTAAAGAATAGACAATATGCGTCATTAGTGAATGAGTTATGCAGGCAGTACATTTTATTTACATCAAACTTAATCCTCCAGGGGACACACAATTCACTTGAGTAGCATAAAATATTATTCATGGTTAGTAAATAGGAATCATATGCTGGATATCTTCTACTTACCCCCGAAGGGTATCCCAGCACCCATCTGGGCGCCATATTGAAGAGTTCTGGTCAAAGGTGAAAGCGGGCGTTAGGAGGAACCCACCGAAGGCAGATGTAGTCTTAAAGGTCGAATCTGCCTTATTGCTTATTGTCAGATATGTCTTTTTTGTATCGGGTACTAGATGATACGGCAATCTTAGGCATTGGGATCGGCTATTGAAAGCCTATGTGATGTAGTACTGCTGTCTTCGTTCTGATACTTGTGCAATTCGATCTTTTTCCTTATTATGGTCCAGCCGATGACATGTCTGAGGCGAAACATGATAGATGGCCTTCAGAGTGGTTGGGCATAATTGGTACTCTGTTTCTACAAGCAAGTGTTCGCTTTAACTGGGATTGATTTACAAGTGCACTTTATTTACCAGCTTTTGGTTGATCACATGATAGACTTGTTTGCGTCTCGCAGCCATGCTTATCCAGCATACCCGAATCATAAAGTGCAAACACTCGTTAGACCGGATTTATATCACGGTTGACGGTGGTACGGCAGTAGAAACCTGCCATTCAGCCCCATTTGTTCAAACAGATTTGGGCCCTGGACCTTCTTTTTCTTCATCTGTTCAACACTGGGAGGCATCCACCTGCGGAAGTTCTAGGTAAGAAATTGATGCAGTTGATCTGATTGGTTAATGCTCTTATCCAAAAAATAGTGACGTGTTTGGTGCATATTACGCTGGCGCGAATACACGGTCCCATTTTTCTTTCGGACATACCATACATATTTGTGCTACTGCTTAAAACCAAGCCTGACGCGATCATGGTCCAACGTATATAATTAAGCAAACGTTTTCATCACGCTACATATATGCTAACACCGAAAATTAGCAAATGCGAAGATATACGCCGTGCCTTATATCACGCCCTCCCTATACAAAGAGTTCCAACGTCAGTTAGAGTAAGTTATGAATAGGTCATCCAATCGATCTAAGATCCTGTAGACGCCTTGCCACTCATCATAAGTGCGAAGTGTCATTCAATTTTCAAAACCAGGTAAAGGCTACTTTTTTATGCTCTTAAAATGTTTACTCATACTGCATCCCATAGTACTTTCATATCAAGGGACGTTCTCAAGAAGCCTGCGATAATGTGTAAGCTTTCGGTTAAAGTGACTTCATTACGAACTTTGTCTTCAATTACAGGTCGGAAACGATTGTTAAAAGTCTACTTCCGCGGCTTGTAAGCGTAGCAAATCGTGCCAAAGCATAAGCTGATGTCTGATTCGACCAGAGCCAAACCGTCGACGAGAATAAGCTCAAGGGTGCTTGCCCCGATTATGCGGAAATATCTGCTGAACAAGAATCACCGAGCGGATCTTCAACCATGTCACGTGCTTCATCACAGAGAGAGCTGTCATCTACTGAAATAACGCGTATCTCTGGCAGACCTTTGGATTTAGACGATGATAGCGATAAGAAACATAAAACGAGTTATTTCAATTCAACCGAAAGCGAAGGGGACGACTCGGAACCGGAGGATTATCATGTCACTTTTACTTTTGCAAAGAATATCAGCAATCCGAAAGAAGTGATCACAGGACACCCTACTGCAAATACTACCCAGAGTTCCGACTATTTACGAGTGATTGGTATGGAAACTGGGACTGAGTGTAGCCTAATCGACAGGGTAAGAATGTTCTATAGCCGAATTTTGATCTAAACATTTTCTAGGACATACATATCATTGGCACAAATCAAGAAGACGTGCAAGAAGCTTTGCAACGCTTTCAAGTCATTCAATCAGTCTATGTACGCTTCGCTAATTTAGCAACATAATTTCTCACTGTTGTTTGCAGAAACGACGACGCAGACCTACAAGCGTTACTCCTTGCATTCATTATCCTACAGAATCTCCCCCATACGGTCTGTATTTCTGTGACCTCGATCGTTACGCACGGAAAGCTTACGTTGATCTACCGGGTAACTTGATTCGACCATTGTACGTACTTTTGCCAGTGTTTAAGGACGCAAAGGGGGTATATGCCAAACCGAAGGATTTGGTAGACGCTCAAGTGCCATGCGTTATGCCAGTAACAATGATGCCAACCCCACAATGGGTGAGTCACCAGCAGCGACAGGCTGCTGAGAATCAGCGCGCATTGAACAAAGCGATGCAGAATGTGTCTATCCGACAGCAACAGCAGCAAACATCGCCACAGAAAGCCCGGCCCTCTTCAGTTATGGTAACGACACCACATCCTAGTGGACCTCAAAGAGACAACGAGATGCCGTTGTGGGGCGAGAATCGTGGTTTCGTGAATAACTTTGCTCTGACATCAGGCAACTTTTCGCCCGCACCGCCTACAACCCCTTTACCTACACAGCAGGCACATCTCCCGGAGGATGATTTCCCATCTTTGCCTGCCGCGCCTCCAAGGCCAACTATTGCTCCAACGCCACCACAAAAGGGACGGAGAGTACTACGATTGGCCCCGCAAAAGGCAAATTCCGCTGCTCCAAGTCCTTCAACACCATCTTCACAATCTCTTTTACAAATGTATGGGTGGTCAGCTTTAGCATCTATTAACGTTCCGTTCCCAATTAGGGCTAGAGAATACAACCTTGGTAACATTAAAAGTGCATTAACGGACGGGTAAGCTAGCGTATATGAAACAACTGTAGTAGGCTGAAGTTATATATTTGTAGGTTGGAAGGCGTACGTGGATACAGAGGGGAAATACGTTTAGGAGCAAAGTAAGTTCTGTGTTCTGATTCGTTAATTAAGTGAGCTTGTTAGATTCGGAAAAGTCTTGTGGTGCGATTTGCCCAGTGATGTTCAGAAGCGTATCTGGGAATTTTCGGATATAAAAGATATAGTTATGAAAGAACATGGTGCGAAACCGAAATTTAACGATGTGTAAGTGCTTATAAATTATTTTATTGCAAAACTTAACGGTTTATATAGTACCACTACTTCCGCAGAAATTATCAAGCGTATCGAGGACATTCTGCCGAAATATTTTGGTAGAACTTCGTTTTTCGAAATTCATGCACAAGCTAGAAATCAGCCAATGCTGCCTTATAAACCCGTCATTCTCTATATGAATGAGGGTATCGTGGATCTGCAAAAGGTTGTGCTGAAGAAAGACGTTGTGACAGAAATTGATTGGGTGTCTCTTGACAGGTAGGGTAGTAGATAAGAAGAATAGTTGACGGACTTTACGTAGAAAATACGACTTCCAGATGTCACTTACTGCCAAAGAGCTTGGGCGCATTGACGTGAAGCCCTACACTTCTTTCATAAAGAAGGTGTCCATTTGGTAATGATTAAGGGCTGTACGAATGGATGTTAAGTACTAATCGGAAGGAATTAGTCCAACGACCAGACAAATGACTTATGAAAACGTGCCTGACTTTTTGGAAGTGTCATATATTCTTCATAAGCAGGTCACCCGATATAAGATCCACTTTCCATTTGTGGTTGAAATCACTCGGGTTGAACGAGTACCTTTGCAACCGCAACGAACTATGGGTCATCTATCCGAAAAGATTATGGGCATGACAGGAAAAGGCCAAGTGTGGTACGATTGCGAGGTAAGTCTTGCAATTTCTTCCATTACAGTATTTCCTAAATTTGCACGTCGATTAGTTGTTCTATACCCTTCATGATGAACCCTTTAAGGCAAACCGAGAACTGCCAATCGGAAAATTGGCAGATTGGACTGTGGACCAGATATTGAACGGCACCCCAGAGGAGACACACTTAGTCAAATTCATTAAAGCGATGCTCATCCTGATTGAAAAATTTGAGAAGTTGTTCTAAACGAAGGATATTTTATTCGTTGAATCAGAAACCAAAACTTAAATAAATAAAAGACTTGTATATTGACTTGAGCTAAAGAGCAACGTATAACCTTTTGAGGAATACCTGCACCAATAAAGTTTCTTTAGAGAAGCTAGGCACAACCATTCCTCAGCAAGTGGCTTCGGGCTTCCGGAAGCGTGCGAGCTATTGTTACGGAACTGCGGTACGCATATGTCTTCCTTTTGGAAAACCTCCCTCAGGGCGTCTACACTTGTTGAAAAAAAATACTAAACGTGGCAGTTACTGATCGTTCGCTTGCGTTGCGGCCAACACAGATTGTCAGCTCCAGGGTGGCTGTGCAATCGTATGGCGGCAACGCCCTGGTAGTGGATATGCGTAGATGTAGTGATCAATGTAGCGTACAATGAAGTTAGAAGATTTTAGTCTGCATAGCATGCCAGAATTGTTGCAGAAGAAGGACAGCATCAGTACACAGGAATGGATCAGTGACATAAAACAACCCTGCGTTATTGTTCAATAAATTTTGACGCCTTGGTTAGGATAATGTTAGAGATAGACATCCAATGTTAAAGATCTGACAAAGCATTTTTCTTTCCACAAGAAGCGAATTATTTATCATTATGTGCTATTTTTATGGAATTTGTTGTTTGTAGATGTGGATAACTTTTTTTAATATTTCTTGCACGGGAGGCTAATTTGTGAAGTAAACCCTGATATGGAAGTGTTTGCGTGAATTACAGTAAGATGAGTCTCATACGTTGCTTAAAGAATGGCGTGTTGCGAATATAACAATGATCGGATCTTGTAGTAATCTGCGGATAATAACCCTTCTACTAACAGCTGACCAGTTCCCGTCTAATAGCATGATTGTTATGATTAACTTTTTTGGCTTTCCATATCTGCCTACCTTTCGAACCGCTACTTGATCGTTGCAGACGAGTACTCCTTCACCCTTAAACTCCGCAGAGATGCCTTCCGTTTGAAGTATTCGCTTAAATTCTGTTAGCTTAACATCACCCACGAATACAGAGGGTTCCATTTTGGATGGCTCATCCGATACAGCCACATCCAAAGATGGCGTTGTGGTATCCTCTGGAAAATGTATTTTCCCCGTCACTCGAGCCAGTTCGTAATCATCCAGCTATGAATGACGTCCAACGTGAGTATCTCGGTTTTGCTGATATAGGGACCGTTACCTTTGAGAACTGCAACGAGCTGACCATAGCATCTGTCAATTTTACTCGATATATATTGGTAGCGGCTGACACATTAAGTACTTCGCCCACAGAAGGTGTAAATATCTCCTTCGTGAAATGATCTATGCTTAAACAAGATTGCAGGAGATCCTCTGTCGAACTTTTCCTCCCGTGCACGATGATCTGTTATAATGTCAGCTACATACACTCATTTTCTCAAAAACCTACAAGCTTCCTTGGCGCAATTTGAGGCAAGATCGTTTTGACAGATTTTCCATCGGAAAGACCTTCCAAGTCGACATATCGCAGTAAACAGCTAATTTCGACATTATCCACTGTTGATATATATTTAGTTGGCGTTTCATCCCTCCCAGGAAGTATCGGCTCTCGGAGATCTACTTCCATCTCCTATTAAATGCATCATCGTTACAAGGGCACGATAAATATTCCCCAATACATTACATCTTCCTTGGCGAAATTAGCACCTTCGCCTAATTGTTGCTTTCGCGACTGTGTCTGGTCCATGTCTGAAGCTTTCATATAATGTTCCACTTGGATAGCCTCGCCATAATCATCAATCCTTTTCCTCCTCTCCAAGTAAGGAAACATACGATAGCTTTGTGCCTGTTTGAAAAAGCCACCAGATCTTCCGGCATCTTTCACGTATAGATCATATTGTGTCATTAACACATCGTCCATAGCATCATCTGCTTCATCAATATCCGATGTATCCGATTCATCCTCTTCCATAATGGTTTTGCTACGCGCGATCATGGCTGCCTGCGCCGCGTCCCGCTCTGCCTTTGCACGCTGTTCAGCCTCATAAGCTTGCAGTTCAGCACCTTCTAATGGAACCCTTCTAAACACCTGAAGGCTATGTTGTGCATTGTATTCTATGGCTGGCTTCACAGGCGCTTTCGTGCTTCCAGGGGTTGATTGGACCATACTTTCCGATATAGTGTCCCATTCTTTATATAACTGCCTTGCTAAAGATCCAGCAGCTGATCGATCAGTTAAGATCAATGTATTCTTCACGGATTGCGTTCCACTCATCCAGCGCAAGAACACTTGCCGCGCAAATCCAGTCTCCAGACTATGATTGCTAGCTATCACCACCTTAGGACCTGGATAGTTATCCAAATCTTCAATCTTATGACACAGTCGTAAATATTTAAACTCGTACGGATTCTCACGTGTTTGCGAAAACTTTTTCGTCAACTCGTCGCCCATCCATTCCAACATACTTTTAGCAAAATGTGCTGTGTGGTAACTGGTGTTTGTCAACATAATAAGCGGATAATTTAGTTGATAGAATGTCCAGTGTTGATCTAATAGATATGATAACTCGAGCACTCGTGCAGAGGAATCTGTTGGTAAAAGTACAGAAGCGCCTTTTTCCAGTGACGAGATCATAGTATCTAGCAACGCAATGAATACAAGACTTTCGCGCGTAGAGAAGTAACTCCTTACCAAACATAGCCGCGTATCGATCTTCTCTTCTCGGAGGATGCATGACGGAGGCATTTAACGCATCAGTAATAAGAAGTGAAGGACGTGTCAAGGCATCTAGCATGACACCACCAGAATATAACGCTGTGCCATCTAGATGGCTTGTTCCATAAGTCAGCAATGACATAATTCCAAACCGTAACCACTTATTACCATTCCTTTCTGTGGTTAAAGTCAACGGCATAGACGATCTCATCTGTATCTTGCTTAATTTTCCATATTGTACCGCCGATTGTATGCGCTGCTGCATAGGCCGTAATAGTGATACCCTGACATTTACCTGCTCATAAATTTCGTTAACGGGGAACAAACAGGCGCAACTATTGCCCGTTAACAATACCCGGTAACGCGTATGGTTGTGAATAGCGAAGCGATATGATCTTGTCAAACGCGTTATCAACGTCTTCCAAAGTAAACGTCTCGAATTCCATTTCGTTTGTTTTTGATTGGTATAGATCGTACATGCACATCTTGCCCAAGTTGACAACAGGTACAGTGGAATAGACAGGACATGCCAATCCTAGGTGACCTCGCGCATAAGGATATGCACCCAAGTGAGGAAGGTCGCAATGAGAAAGCAGCACAACGTCGATCTGTTTTGCGACTCTAAATTACAGCTTACTTAGCATTTCTTTTATGTAGCAAAAAGCGCTTTACTTTTTTAAATTCGCCAGATCTTCGACGTTGAACTTATCTGACCAACCGCAATCAAGCAATATTTTCACTTCATCTATTTCCAATAAATAACAAAGCGCGTCTTCATTCTTGGCACCCGAGATAGGTGTGAATTTAATGTAACTTGTCATAAAATAAAGAGTTGTCTTTCCAAGCAAACGCCGCAAAGACCCTTATAGGGAGATAAAATAATTACCCGGTCACTTGTGGAGGTAATTTTCGAGTGAAGCATTCTACAACGTAAGGGTATGCATGTTTCTTTTTGTTAAGCATCGATACCATTAGGGTGATAACATTCTGAAATACGCGGATATCATGCGACAATCAATTGAACACGGACAATATGGCGTGAAGTTGCTCCAGCAGAGGTTGATACCATTCTTTATTGAAGAGAGAAAAAAAACCGAAAGTGCGCGCTCAGACAAGTAGATACTTCAAATAAATCAGAGAAAATAGTCTGACAGTGTAGTTTTATTCATTACTTAGCTTTGATTAGATCAAAGTACATTTGTAACGCACGAATTTCGTTAGAGTGTTTATCGCATTGGGACGCATCTGCTGCGCTTGTGCTGTGTGATAGAGAACCATTGCAATATATAACCTGCTTGAATATGACATGTTTCCCGTCATAATAGCTTTGTGTTACCTTAATATATCTTTTTCTAGTTGATTCCAGGAAGTATGGGTCAAGGTAGGCTGTTTACATGCTTCTTTATAGGTTGCTAATTTTGTAGATAGCTAAGTTGAGCAGCTTCAGGTTATTTTACGGAATGCAGTTTATAAGGCATGTACTTACCATTAACGGAATTGTGAGGTAGCTATAGATTGGAAACAGAAAAATACTGCATACGCAATAGAGAGATATGACTAGTAAAACGATGATTGGCGTTGTAATCCGCTTGAATACTGTTTACCCGTCATAAATATTTTGGTACGGCATGATAGTGGATTATTTAGCGTAGTACGCATCCAGTAACCATATAATAGCAGTTTTAACAGAATGATCGAATACTTCGGGAAGCCTGTTGAACAATTACATAGCTCATATTTAAATTTGTTGCCTTACTAAGCTACTTACAGGCTAACCATATCATCCAATAACGGATATTTTGAATCGGCTGCATAAGTGCAAGAAGATGCTCTTGTGCAATATCTAAGTTGCTTTGTATGGAGCGCGTATCTTCTTGTACGCCAGTTAAAAGATACGTCAGACTTTGATTAAGATCTACTACAGTGTTGTTCCACGTTGTTAAATGCTCCTGACAGTCAGCCTATAAAAGAGTCAAAAACATGCAAGTTCATGCTCAATTTAGAGAAACCTGCCAATTGTCCCACCAGCTGCGCGTTTGATTTTGAAGAACAATCGTTGTTTGTAGACCGATTTGTAAATGATGGATCTGCGTTTCAACTTCTGTAAAAGCCTTCGACCATAGTTGTTTCAATTTTGCAATTACAGGAAAATACAAGAACTACCGTTTGCAAATAGTGCCGGGATTCACTGAGCATTTGAAACAAAAGATGTTTGTTGCTTTCCGCATAGCTAAGTATTGCATCTTCTTGGTCCGCTAAGGCTACGTCCACCTGTCGTTGCATGCTCACAATTGCGTCATACAAGTTTGCCGTTTCATCAGATGTGGACTTTTGCATATTCTGTGACACGATACAGAAATTACCCAAGTTGGCTTACTTTATGTACTAATTTCAGTTAGATGTACCTGCATTATTTCTAAATGTTCCCGCAAGATTTGCTGCGTATGAAGCAGCTCGTGCAAATTTGTCATTTCCTCCTGTCGCCACTCAACGAGCTCATGTTGTTGCTCTTTCAGAAGTTCAAAGTATTTGAATTGACTAGCCGTCAAATCTTGATGCAGACTCTCTAGCAAGTCTATATGCAGCTTTAACAGGTCTTTTATTCAGCAACCAATAACCTTACCTCGCTCAATGGGATACCGAAGAGCCATACACATTGTCACTGTAAACCAAGAACAAAACAGTTTTTGATACAAATCCAGATGAATTTTCGTACCAACATCGCGAAAATATCCTGATCAATGGATATAAAGTCAATGATTAATATCTCATATTCAATACACACTAACCGCTGTACGATGTCCACGTCTGCGGAGTGCTAGCCAATTTCCTATGAGTATTCGTTGTAAGCTCTAGGATCAATTTTAACGGCAAAATCCAACATTAAGCAGGACTGAGTTTCATCCGTACGGAAGTCATCGTCTTTTAGATTATGACATTCTTCTGGAACAGGGATGTTGGCAGTGGAGAATTCACACAAGGTGAGTAGCAAGGAATCTACGAAAATCAGATTATATGATGAGTGAAGTTGATAGCAGCTTAGTACATTTCACTTTATCTTTTTGGGATACTGCGAGCAGGTGGCATCCATGACGTAAAGCACCTGTTGCTTTTTTGAAGCATTCTTCCTCTTTTGATTGCAACGTTTGAAATAGCTCTATAACGGGATAAATCTAAAGTAGCTTAAATGTATTCTTACGAAGACCGTGGTTTATATGTGCAGCCTCTTGTGGCGAATGGACAAATAGCTGATCTGGCCAACCTGCAAAAATTTTGCTTGCATAACGTATAATCTTTAGGTCTCAATACCGTACCGGCTTTTTCTGTTCCACCTCGAGGTACAACATTCTGACTCCATAAGGGCAGTGGGCGAAACTTCCATGCTGCAACGAAAGAATGAAACATAGCTAGCATACAAAGAACACTTCCAGTCCGTTTCATTCTGAACACCTTTGCACCTTTGGATGGATCCAACGAGGAGAAGAACGATACTTTTACCCCAACGTATTTGTTGCATGTCGCAATTTTACGGTCACAGATGGATTTAGTAGGTTTTCGAGATCGCTTACGTCTGCTTCAGTTGTATGAATAGGATCAAGCTGAAGTAAACTAAAAGAAGCTTCCGCATAATTTATGTCGTAAAAAGGTTAGTCTACCTGCTGCGCAAATCTTCCTTTATAGGGCGTACGTTCATATAACCTAAGTCGCACTGACGGAGATTAGTTGGATGATGTGCAGCTCTTTATATTGTTTCATTGATTAGGCAGGCAACGGCAGATCCTCAGTATGCCAGGACGGGACTTCGAACGTTTATTTTCCTGTTTCTTCTCATCCTTTGCTTAGGCCCCGTTGGATTGATTCCCAAAAGAAATAGCCCGCTTTATCCAAATCCAATCTGTCATTATACCACAAATTCCGTTGGCTTCAGAGTATAGTACTCCTACTACAAACGTTTCGCTCCAGTTGGTTTACGTCGCACGTATTCATTCCCTATCCAGCGCTGTTTTTTTTTGCATTAACTTAACCGGACTGCTTTTAATTCATTCCTTTGCCAAAAATAACGCGAGAAAATCTGACGCGGATGGCGCATCATGCACAAACGTAGAGGACGATTTCCCGATCCTAACGGAGACAAAAAGAAACAAACTAAAATCAGCGAGACCGCGGCGAAAGACGACATATCATCCGTTTCATTAAAGGATCCGACGTGGAAACACTATTTTGCAGATGCGAGAAAAGCATTCGATGAATCACGATACAAAGATGCCCTTATCCTGTTCACTCATGCGCTTGACTTCAGCCCAGGAAACATTACAGTCCTCGACTGTCGTGCTGCAACTTATGAAAAGCTAGGCGATTTGCAAGCTGCGTTGAACGATGGCAGTACCATGGTTGGGCTGGCCCCAACAGCATCCAAAGGTTATCTCAGGCTGGGAAAGGTCCTGTCACTTCAAAACAAGGTTAAACCAGCCTATGCAATCTATAAACGGGCGATGCAGAGAGTGGATCCGAAAGATGCGCGATATTCTATCATCATGAATTTAAAGGACGCTGCCGAGAGACAAGTAACACTAGAGAACAATCGTCGACGTTCGAGAGATTTTGTGTCCGTCTTACCATATGACATTCTCTGCTGTATTTTCAGCTACCTCTCGTTCCAACGACGGATACAATGCACAGCCGTCTGCAAAACCTGGCGTAATTTTACATTAACTTGGCCTCCCATGTGGCGCGATCTTGAATTTGGACCAAACGTTGTGTCTCCATACACTGTTAAGCAGTATCTTTCTTATGCCAAAGGCAAACACATTCGCAGTATATCTCTTCACAGTGTCCGATCCGAAGAAAAGATGAGAAAGATACTCCAGCACTTGTTGGATCAAAATTGTTGCTATTTGGAAAAGTTAGGTACGGCTATGAATTTGATTTAACCATCTGCTTACATATTGCAGAAATCAGCGAATCCTCAGTTCCAGTACCTGAACTCTTCAGACTTTTAAAGATCACTAGCAATACGTTGACGCATCTACGGTTGGATGGCACGACACTTCCTTTCAAAATTATGATTTATAGCATAACGCAACACTTCCCTAATATCACGCATGTGTCGTTCCGCGAATTTCGACTTACAGATATATCTCCTCACAGCAGTACTATGTCCCCGTCAAACATTGTCCTGTTGGATATATCACCCTCCGAAGGTGTATCGATCCCTGCGTTCGCCATAGACGATATTCTTAATGAATGTAAAAATTTGCGACACTTGCAAATGGTCTGCGACGACGGCAGTACGCTGCATGTATTGCGAATAATCCGTACGATATGTCCTCACATCATCACTTTACGTTTATCAGAGACGCAATTCCCTCCACTGGAAATTGCAGACACAGTAGATTTACAGCCCGGACTTCGTGAGTTCTGCATCCCATACGTTCACGGGTTTTCCGAGGCCGATGCGATCGATATGATTGCACTGAATCATGCGACATTGCAGACGTTGGATCTACGGGGATGTGGCACGTTAGCATGCGAATTTGCTGCTACATTGGCAACAAAACGATGTCCTCGGTTAAAGACGCTTTATTTAGCGAGTAATGCAGGATTATCCGAACAGGACTTACTGGCCATCATTCGGGCCTGCCCTTCTTTACAGATCGCTGACCTAAGTTCGATTCTCAATGTCAGCAATGCCATACTTTGCGAATTAAGCGATCTGCAAAGTCTCAGACACATCGATATTTCATGCTGTATAAAGGTAACAGGGGCCGGCATACGTCGTCTGATAGAAGCTAGAAAAGACACATTGGAAAGACTTGTGATCAACGACTGCACAGGTATTAGTGCGGACGCTGTTCATTTTGCTAGAGAGCAGCTAGGACGATACAAGGTGGAATGCAGAATTCGCGGTTCCAAACGATAATTTGGGCTGCTCTTAGCACAAGAATTAATGACGCATATCAGAAGTAATTGTTTAATATAACAAATTGTTTGATACTGAGGATTGCCTTGAAGAAGATGCCAGTTAGGCTAAGGTTGGGAAATTGTTAAAACTTAGTCCGGATCGCTACACCGTTGTATGACAGGATTGGGCTAATCAAACCAGCGATGCAAAGCTCTATACGTGTTTTGCTGTTTTACGACATCAAAGCTTCTACATGATTGCTTACAATATTGTCTGATAGGACTTGATGCTTGTTTTTTTTATTTGAAAAGAGAGAGAAAGCGCTCAAAACTGCCAAAATTGATAAGAAGAGAAAACGCAGAATGGTCCGCCTGCATGACAAATTCAGGAGAGAATAATCTAGCCATGTAGCATGACGCTGATGAATTGGGCGCCGGGTTATGCAATTCTCCGCAACGCTTGCCATTCGTTACGAAGAAGAAGTAAGCTGGAGATCTTCCACATGAATTCCATTTAATGAGTCGATGTTAAGAAGCGCAACTATAACGGTCTATAATTGATATTAGATGTTACAGTGGGAAGCCGATAATAAGATTGCGAGATGATAAAAATTGAAGTTATCAGACCCTGATGTCTTCCAACATGAATGCTTCCGTTAACGTTTGTCTAGAGTTATAGCAGTAAGTCTGATGTTGTATGCTGAGATGTTAACGCCAGTGGATATGGGAAGCATGACTTAAATGTGCATCACTCATATCTTTATCTCTTCATAGATTCTTCTTTTTCCTTCTGCCTCTATTTCTGTCTCCTTGTCTTCTTTTATTTTTGCTCCTCTTTCGTATTTTTTGTCATTTCACTTCTCCCTTATTTGTTTTGTTTGCAAGGGCTTTTTCTTCTCCTTGTCTTTTTTTCGAAGATGAAAGCAAAGCGGACATGTTGGACAACGCAGCAAACCCATGGTTCATTTAACAAGATTCAAATTCAGCCATCACAGATTATTCCTATTCGCCAGTGCATAATAGAACTAAGTAACTGATCGCTTCTTTTCAGCAGGAAGAGAATAAAGAAAAATCAGAGTGGTTTGCATTCGGCAGGGAATCATTGTTGTTTTGTCCCATTGTAAATGAAATATGAGAAATTAATAAGCACTAACTAGTGTTAAGAAATAGTACATAAATAAGAACTTTTTCTCCTACAGAAATTCTCTTCTTGTTTCGTTTATAAAGCAAATCAATTAAGTTTTTTTAGATTGAACAAGCAAGTGATCCTATTAAACTTAGAAAAAAAAGAAAGCTATAGAATTTCCTTATTTACCTAATCTGCAATGATTAAGCTTAAGAGAAAATGGTTACGGTTTCAAATACATTCGTCGGTCGTCTTGGCTGTAAATACGCTATCCACACTTGGCTGCATGACTTTTTAAGGATAATGTCTGATGGTATGCGCTCTACTACATGTTTCGGGTTGCACCAAGTTGATAGTGTATTAGTAAGAAGGTAGTCAGGGATATGGAGTTTCCTTCTAATGTCGTTTCGTAGCATATATTTTCCATCGACATTTTTCGGTAAGTAAATTGCTGCGCGAGTAGTAAAATCCATTGTTTGAGCGTACTGTATGACATGGCACGCACAACAGTCGGATGGAACAAAGACGACTTTCCACACACATCCTTTACTATAGGACGATCATCAACTCCATTCAGCCTTCTCATATGCCCTTTCGGCCTGTTTGGTGAGCAGCCACCTCTCCCTATTGCTTCATATTGTGGGGAGAGCACTGGACAATAGACGAAAGTCGGTGTCAGGGAGCATGGTAGGCAGATTGCAGATGGCTATTGCAGCAATTCAAAGTGGACTTGCTTTGGCTTGAATCAAAAGGATAAACCAGGTAAATATGTTGATGATCCTGTTAAACGTGTAGATGGATTCCATGTTAATAACGCTTATTAGATGATTACTTTGAAGTGACTCGGCGCAACATGAGAATGCTCCGTATGATAACCGAGCAAGCTGTTCATTGAGCCAAAAAGAATGCGTAGCTGAGTAACCAATAAGTTATTTCTTTAATAGAGAAAGGGTAACTAGCCGTTTCGCGCTTCGCGCTCGAGGGGGGGAAGCCCCCAGGTATAGTAATAGTGGAATTGGATGTATATTTATGTGCTGCATAGTGTAATTGGGAATAACTGGGAATAACTGGGAATAATAGTTGTACAAAAAAAGCTATTTTACAACGCTGGGAAAGCAATATGATATACAACGTTTTTGGTGATAGCTTGATGGGTATCATTCCACTCACATGATTCTCAAGTTGAAGGCCTCAGTCACTCTTGGTAGAGCAACATATAGCTGAGCATGAGAAAACACAGATTGTAGGAGGTATAAACCAACATGATTAAGGGTCTGACCTTGTGCTTTATTGATTGTCATGGCGAATGCAGGCTTCACTGGAAATTATCTTCTTGATATGCTGAAAGGCAAGTTGGTATCAGAAACAATGAGCTTGATTCGAGGTATAGAGACTTGTGATCCCACATATCTGCCAGTAGCAAGCTCAGCGTCAATGATACGCGGATGTCGAGCTCGAATAATCAAGCGCGTGCCATTGCAAAGGCCAGCCTTGGGATCCATATTGCGTAAGAGCATGATCGGCATGTTGATCTTGAGATTAAGGGCATGTGGTGGAAGAGCTAAGAAAAATAGGTTCATTGCCCGGGGTAGGTGAATAGTAGATAAAGTTACCTGCAAATGGTAGTGACTTTAAAAAGTCTACAGGGACTTGATTCTGATGTTCGCGTTCTACAACAGAATCTACGCTGTTGTAAGCGCGGCTCGTTCCTGGGAATAATTGGTGATAATATTGTTGATCATGTCTACGTGACGATTTTTCGGTGTGACGATAGCACGATCAGTAAGAAGTTGGGTATCAATGAGAGGGATAACGTTGAGTACTGGGTGGTATATAGCGGCAATAAGGTTATCGACGTTTGACCCGGGTATGCTCCACTAAGGGTTGAGGGGAATATAAGCGAAATTTCGAACTGCATAAATCAGTGAGAAAATGATGAGGCTCATATAATACAGGAGTACGTACCTGGTGGGACACGGCCATCACCAACATTCAAAAGGAACTCGGCAAAGTGACGTTGTTGCTGGGCATGCAGGTCAAAGCCATCAAGGTTCTGGTAAATACAAATCAGAAATTAAAAATATAGTGTATGTGCATGTGCACGTGTCTCTCCAAGAATTAGGCTCAGCCCTTTGGGCCTCGCTTTCTTTTCAGCGATTAACACAAAAAGACACAGTGTGTATATGTGTCCGCATGCGCACATGTTTCTCCAAGAATTAGGCTCAGCGCTAATAAATAGTATTACGTTACAGCCTGAGTTTGTACATGTATGCTTACCATAATGAAAAAAAAAATTACCCCAAGAGCAGCAAGGGGAAAGGCAGTTTTCGGAATGACAGAAAATGGAATACACGGAATGGTGAGAACAATAGCTGGTACTTGGCAATACATGGTTCCAAGTGGCAAAATGATGTAAAGGCTTTCATATTAGGAGATCGTGTGTTCAACAGGTATATTTCGAGAAACTATAATTTACAGCGTGAACAAAGTTTATTTGAGTTTAAGCGTTAAAGATAAATAAAGAACAAAATGGAGAAAGGAAAGATTGCCACACTCGATTCCCGTGGTACGGTGGCAATCCCATCAACGGCGTAGCAGGAAAAAAGCGCGGGCGGGTTATTGAATGCATGTCATTGCTACTTACTTATAGAATTCTCCCATGTCCCGTTCGATCTCCTAAGGAGACTTGTCCTGGTAAAAAGGAGGATAGATCGTTGATGATCATGTTGATGATCATTTGGCGTAATAAGAAAGAGTGGCTACCTGTAGTTTTACTCGAAAAATGTGTAACGTAGAGAATGCATGACTAGCATTGTTAAATGAAATCGGCCGGGAAAATCTTTGTAGCCACCCAATGTAAGAGAGGGAAGACAAAGGAAGAGAAGTGGGAGGGCTAGTCAATTAAGGGGTTATTGCATCAACCAAGTTTCATCTTGCAAAACAGGGGGTTCTTAAGGGCAAGAAAGGAGTCTAAGAGGAACTTTAAAATAGCGTCGCTAGGTTAGATTCGCCGCATACTCTTTATATAGCTTGGCTGTGTTTTTGCTTTCAAGAGCTTCTTCCTGTTTGTTTAATTATACCATACGCACACACACATAAATATATACATTATTCAAATGGCGACTCTCGAGAGACAACCGCGACAGAAGAAGGCCAACAGACGCGTAAGTCATTCTGTTCATTCTTTCCTTAAATCTAACTTTTTCTTTTCCCGGTCATCCCAAGTCCGTTGCCATGGAAGAAGATGATGTCCCTGCCACAACCACTGCTATCACTACGGAAACAACTGATCCTATCTTAGAGTCGCTCATTCGGGAACCCGTCGAATACGATAATCTAGATGATGAAACCTCCAAACCTGTTACCGATCCCACTTGCCAACTTTCACCAGAGGTATGTATTTCCCCTTTCACACTTTTTCCTCCACTCCCAACTACGGCGGACTAAGACAGATAAAGATATTGACAACAAGCAAGACTAATCGTGGATCCTCTAGGTTGTGCAATCCTTACAATCAGTAAAGCAAGTCTGCCTCATCGCTCTCGATTCTCTGTTGCGACAGATCGTCACCGATACCCCAGACCCTGCAAAAACTAAGGAGATACGCCGCTTATCGGATTCAACTTTAGAACATCGCCACTCACTCGTCCGCCACGGAAATCTGTTGGAATCCATTGCACGCCATACAAATCGCATAACTCATGCTACAAGCGGCATTTTATCCATGAAACGCAGCGAGTCATGGCCTGCGCTTGCAACATTATCAGGAGTACAACGTCTGTTGCATTCCCACCAATTCTGGCTAGTTGATGTGAGCAATGAATACAACCTTTGCTGCGCATTAGCAGCCCTCCTCAACGATGTTTATCGAATACTTGAATTAGCAGAACAGATACCGGAAGACGAGACGACAGAGCAAGACGCAGATGCATCTAACGTATATAACAAGCTGCGTGAAAGCGTTTCCACTTTTCAAAGAGATCGTGCTGCCGGTTTGATGACTATAGAATCAGATGCTTCCAGTGAAATGACCGAACTGTGGAGTGAGCTGGACCGATTGATGGATGCCGTTCATCGACTTGTTCAAGACCGGTTGGAAACCCCTCCGCCCGCTTATGATGAGCCTAGTCATGCGACAACGGGCGAGAAACCGCCACCAGGCTATGAATATACCGCAGAAAAGGAGAAGTCATTGTCCTATGCCCAATCTGAGAAAACACAGCGTGATCTGGACAATCTACTGTCAGCTATTGATCGGCTTTCTGATGTCGCTCCTCGCTTGAATAATCAACGGGTGGCATTAACAGATCGTCAAGCTAATGAACTCGCTGCAGCAGCAGTGGGCAAGGTTATTGAGCGTCTATCACGCGGTCGAATGGATGATCAGCGAGCAACGTTACCTTCTCTTTCAGAAAAGCAAGACACCTTGCGTAACCTTGTAGCTCAAATACAACAAGCGGCATCTCGCACTATGGATAACCAACGTGTTCCAATGAATGAACGACTTCAAAAGAAAATGGACGAAGCTTCTGTAAATGATCTCTTGGATAAGATCGATCGCGGGCGATTGACCGATCAGGTAAATATAAAAGCTTAAACACCAACCAATACAACTTGCTAACAGCTCCCTATGCAGGATTGGAAATCGCCTGAACAACATCTTCTTCAAGACCTAACGGCGATGACAGACTTGCTGGCCAAATCTTTACATCGTCCACGACTTAGCAAACAACGCTATAGCCTTTCGGCTTTGAAGGAACGCGATCTGTTCATCAACAGCTTATTTAAAAAGGTCGATCGCCTAGAAGGCAGACGTATGACCAACCAGGATGCTGAACGGCCAAAACCAAAAGGACTACGAGGTAGAAGTGCTACATCGCCATCAAGCAGTCTAGCAAACAATCCTGAAGCCGAAGCAGAACTGTCTGACATCTTTGATCATATTCACAAATCGAAATTGCAGTTGGATAATCAACGTGCTAGCTTTTCCGGTCCTTCCCCACTTGCATCATCCCGACTGGTCTAGATACCCCTTTTTTCTTTACATACAAAATCCTTCTACATTCCCACTGTGTATAACCGAGTTCCAAAAAAAATACAAAAACAAATAAATCGAAGTCTATGGCCTACTGTCCACGGGACGTGCATCAAGAACATTTACTGTGTTTTTCCCATTTGTCTGCGTGTTTCTATTTTTTATTTGCGGACTGGGATTCAAGTTTTTGCGGAATCCAAAAAATGATTTTTGCATGATTGGATGAAAAATATTTGCGGTCGGACTACACTTCTTTGCATACAGTCGTGTCATTGCATTATCTATGACAAGATACTAAGCGTTCATTCCGTGGCAATCCAATCTTTTGTGATTGTCTAATAGACAAAATTTAAGATATAATAGAAGAAAAGGAGTACATAACTACATTCAGGGAAAATAAAAGTGGAATATAAGGCAATACAATTGAGCAGAACCGGAATTGGGTACCATTGTCCTGACAGCTCCTAACACCATAACTGACAGAAACGAAAATAATATAATCAATGACGTATAGAAACGAACGAAGAGGGTTTATTTCCTCTACAGATGTTCCACACCTTCTATCAGATTGAATCCATTTTTTACTCTTGGGAAAACTATTGTCTTACCTCTGAATTGTTGTCATCCATAAGACATCCATCGATTACTTATCCATGACTGTGATTTTTTGGTTTCAGTGACCCGAGCAATATAAACGCGAAGGGACAACACCTTTTCAATTCTTTGGCTCTGTTCTCCAAAAACATCCCCGGTATGTACTTCGCATTGATCATATGTACAGAATGACTGATATCCCTCTTCTGTAACCTTTAGCCTGCATGACCTCTGTCCCGAATCACCTTGTTTGTGTGAGTAAGCTCCCTGCACTCCACTAGGTAAGTGAAAAAGAAATCTTGTCTGTTTATGCACAGTGTCATTCATTATCTTCTGCTTCCAAGTCCTCGCCAGGTGTTGCATCGCTTCAAGTCCTCTGCAGTGCGTTACACACGAACCGGCCACTCTCAGATGCCGTGCCTTTCTCTCGCCGCCCCCACCGATACAGGTGCGGGGCCGGCCCCTGTCTTTGGGCAGGATTACCCTTCGGGGCTAAGTAAAAAAAAAAAAATGTCAAGCTATCCTTCCATTTACTAACCATGAACATTCTTTTACGCTGCTCGAATGAATTTTGTGTCCACGGAAGGACCAAATTGAGGTAAGTAAAATATATTTCCCGCATAATCCATTAAAATGACGCATATTTCTATCCTTTTAGCGCAAACTTGATCCTTGCATGGACGCAAAATTTATTTAGAGTAGCGTAAAAAATTGTTCAATAAACAGTATATCAGTTGCAACTTTGGGTGTAATGGATGTTTCCCGATTAGCTCATGAAAGTGCTTATGCAAGTTAAAAAGTTGATTGTGAATAGGCATTGTTGAGTCACACAATGAGACTGAATTTAAAAAAGAAACCTGTTATATGTCCGTCATAGCGACGGATGCCGGCCTTCGCATCCTGTTTATAAAATAAGCAAATTACTTGTGCAGATAACTAACAGTAACACCTACCAGTATGGTGGCTTTCTGAAGACGACTGTACGCACCTATAGTAAAGATATATTAGCTGTTAAAGCTGCCACACTTTAAATATGTCGGTTACCTTTGAACGGTGGTATCGGCAATATTGGATATTCCAGCGTCAAAATGGCTGGGATCAAATGGTGGCAACGTTATCCTCTCTGCAGAAAAAAGGTTGCTGATCGCCGCTAGTCCGATGGCCACGGCGGCTTGAACGTCCCGATTTTGAGTCGTACGCCCTGCTTTAAAAGTAACACACTTCGAGTTGACGCAGCGCGAGCTTCCATTCATAGTACGCCATTTAATTTCCTTGTAACGACGCCCTTTTGGGTGAATTATCTTCTGAAAACAGAATACGCATGTTTGCGAGCTACGATGCTCATCTGTCATTGCCACTGGGGTGTACCTACGGTGTCTCGCCCGTAACCATTTGCCTCCACGCTTAGGATGGCCTTTCAATCTGGACCCAACACACGTCCCTTGGGTGCCAATCGCCATAACTGGTATTACCCTCCTTCCGCTATCATGTGGCCCCGCTTCCATCGCGATCTTTCTTCTCTCGTTTGCAGCCACTCTATCGTATATTCTCTCCTTGTAGAGATCTTGTATCACCTTTTCTTTGTGCCACCTGTTTGAATGGTAAAAATCCCTGAGCGTCTTTCTACAGCTCCGACCAATCTATAAATGTGTATGTTATCGATAGTTGTCCAAAAAAGACTAACGATTACCTTTTGACAACGAATAATATCTTGGACTGACATAGCTTTCTCCATCGAGGCTTCTTTCAATTGCTCTTCGGCTGCAAGAACCTCTGTATTCGACTGTGGCAATTATCACATAAGCACAACATATTGTAGCTGGCTTATTTACCTTCTTTCGTCGCTCCCGTTTCTTGCGGAATGTCCTTGCAAGTGTTTTTTCATCGAGCGATTTTGCCGTGATACGTATCGGCTTTGGTAGCTGGAGCATGTTAGTAGGAGAGACATCGATATCATCATCGTGATCATTGACGTTATTGACACCCAGCATCGAATATCGATTGTAAAGCTGTAAATGGAAATCTGCTCTTTGTCTCGTAATAGGCACTGTAGTCGACAGCACTTGCAAACCGTAATCAGTGCCACTGAACGTTAGTACATTGTTCTGATCTTCTAAAAGTGGCCCAAGGTCTAGTCGGCCTACGCTGTCTTCACAGCCGGGGCGTCTCCCACTTTGGGGTCTGCACAGGCTATCCTCCTCCTCCTCCTCATCCTCCTCCTCATTTTCCTCGTCGTTATTGTCGTTGTGCTTGTCCTTCTTTTTCTCCTTTTCTTTTTTGTATTTGGTATCTTCTTCATCACCGTCTGCTTCCTCCATTTTCTCGTCTTCTCCTCCTTTGCTTTTTCTCTCTTTTCTGCCAGCAGGACTTTTACCTTTTTTCTTTTGATGCGCTTTCACCAACTGTACGATTCTGTATATTAATATACGCTTTTATGTTGATGCAAGTTTGTATTCAACGTTACCTGTTCCAACTTGTACTTCTTCCGTCTTGCATTTGCTAACCGATCGTGTACTTGATTCAAAGCCATTTGTTGGTTTGACCAGTTCAATTTTGCAGCTTTTAAAGCTTCATAGCTCAGTTTCTGCTGTTGATATGCTGCTTCCTTTTCAGTAACGTTTTCATGTTTGTCTGCCTTTCTTTTGTCCCTTATGCGCTTTTGACAAATAGCTTGATTTTCCTGATAGCTAGAGCGCAAACCTGCAACTAACTTCGTGGCTTCTTTCACAAGCTTGGTGTGTTGACCTTTCAACGTTTCAAGAGTTTTTACATCCTTCTTTGTATCATCGAGAGTCTTTGCTAACTCAGGCGTGCTTTGTTGTTCGATGCTCGGCTCTTGGACGTAGGGTTCCTTTTTCCTATAATACTTCTTTCGTCTCGCCTCGTACCGTGATTCTATGGGTCTTCTTTGTTCACAAACGTTACCATCAATAATTGCTGTTTTCTGCGGAGTTACTGTGATGCGCCAGCGTGGTACCAACCCACGCTCCTTGCATGTTTTTTCAATAGCCTCTACGTTGAAAAACGATCCAATCACTGTTCGCTTTTCTGCTATTGCTTCGTCTCTGTTTGTGAACACTGAGCCGTCTGCCTTGTAAATATCAAGCTGGGCATAGCTTGACCCAAACATTTCATACATGGCTACTGCATCTAGTGGTAGTGCGTGAACAGAAGCAGGGCTGATTGTGGGACATATCGAAGCAGTGAACTCTTGATATCCAATCGAACAGAGCAAAGCGTTCGCCAATACTACGAAATTGAGACGCAGCGGTATACAAGGAGCAATTTGTCCCCTAATGACGTACGGCCTTAATGCGTTTGCGATATTCACCACGGTATCGATTTCTTGAGGAGAAAATGCATCGTCCGCATGAGAGGTAGCTAGCACATCTTCCACTGTTACATGGCCGCTGATCTTATCTGACTGTAGGAGGGCTTTGGTAATAGCTTGCAGGATACCGAGCTTTCGCCTGCTTGGCTCACTTGTCTCCTCCTTCTCCTCCTCCTCCAGTTCTTCTTCTATTTGTTCGAACACACCGATGTGTGTTTCACCGAGGGATATCAAAATCTTCGCTTGCTGCTCCTATTTTGCCACGTAAGCATATATCCTAATCAATAATGAAGTTTACCTCTTCTTTTGTAACCGACGCTCGGTTGTTCATTTGCTCTACTTTTATTGATTTTGGGTTGGACCTGGACTCCGATCGCGCCAGCAATTGGTTTTCGAGCCGTTCGATCGCCTCAGCACACGTCGCCGCACGCGTGGCTAGCCTTACCAAGATATCATCTTCTTCTTCCTGCTCGATCTGCTTCTTCAAGTTTCGCAATTGCTTTTTCTCGTTTTTTAATTTCCTTTTGATAGCTTTTTTCCGATATTGGTACTTGATCACTTGTTGCTGCTCGATTTCTTTTTCTCTTGCTAGTTTTGCCTTCTCTCTGATTTCTCGTACTTTTTCTTCACGCCTTGGTGCAAGATTAACACGGAGTAGAACACGCAATAAGTGATTCATGCTTCTGTTGTAAAGAGATCCTGCCCACATATTCTTTAAATTCGTCGAAAATTGCTTCATGTAAAAATGAGACGTCCTGCAAAGACCATCGGGAATTACAGGCTGATTGTCAAGAGTTTGATCATGGAACTGCATCCATAAGTAGTGTTTTTCTTTGCTCACGTTTCCTTTTGTGCCAAAATATAACCCGTGCAGAAATTGGATATGGTTCTCATTGAACATGGAAAGTAGATCGTTGTTTCGCCTGCCTGGCATCTCGTCAAGAAACTGCGAAAGATTATCTGGCATTGGGGCTACAGGTACAAAATAGTCATCTACCAGCATACTTTCGTCACGTAATTTTTCTTTGGGTACAACTGTACGGATATCGAAGCCAGTTGATGTTTGGTCCAATTCAGCTTTCACTGAACCTGATGCTGGGTCTAGAGACAAGGAAACTGACACGTATTTCAACATGGTAGCACGTACAACAGTTGCCAAGTCGGACACATAATCCGTCATTTGCACGGACGTCGACTCTACCGTGTGCATAAAAATCCTTTTCAGATTTTCGTCAAGATCCGGCCGCAGTACGGATTTCAAAGGAACTGTACATGTCCTGAAAAGGTTATCCGAGTCTTCATCTTTCTTTTTGGGTCTGTTCTGCTTTCCTTCAGCTTTGACCACAGCCAAGACATCATCGAAGTTATCGACCGCGCATTGTCTCCAAAATTCGCCTGTTTTATGGGACGACGAGAGTCTAGAACGTATCTGTTTCTCTATTGTCCCTTTAGGGACGCCCGCTTTTTTGTCTGCTTCCTCAAAACTTCCTCGAGGGATTCTGTCTGCTTTTTCAAGAGCTTGTCGCAAACGATCCATCCTTTTTTCTTGAGCCTTCAGTCTCTTTTCTTTTGTTTTGGCAGACTGTTTTCCTTTCTTTGTTTTTCTAGAATTTTTTGTCTCATTTTTCCACAGTTCGTTTGCTATAGTACTCTTCAACTTCTGTAAAAGTACTCCAAGCAAGGTATTTTTGGCTTGATCGTAGGATATCTGAGGCTCTGTTTGCCTTTTCCTTTTTCTTCTGGCGCTACCGCGTGGTGTAGGTAATTGTATTTCGTTCATAAAAAATACAAGAAATGTTGGATCTAGTTCTCAAAAGTAGAACGGAAAGGTGATATGCGAATTGTTCTCTGAACTGTTGTCCAATTTTCACTTGACAGATTGGACTGCGAACTTTTCTGATAAAAAAAAAACTGAAACTTTATCACTTTATTTATCGTGGCTAGCTCTCATGTAGTTGAAAAGGAGAAAGAAGATAACGAGAAAAATTCGATTCGGACAACAGAGAAAAAATGGACAAGTCTTTATAACGGTTGGCAAAGAAGGGAAAGACCAAGGATACAAAGTATAAAGAACCTAGGTTATAGTGATTGCTATTGAGAAAGAAGCGGCAATACGAATAAAGAAAATCACAGGGAAGCAAGGGATAAAGGTTAAGCTGACTTGAATATTCATGATCGCACTCCCACTTTTATTCCTTACCTTTTACTACCTTTATATCCAACCAATCTTGGTTCATGGAAAAAGATGGAAAAGGTTCGCTTGCAACGTATCAGCGAAAGAAGAAAACAAAGTACGAGAGCAGAAAAGGCACACAATTAAATGTCTTTGTGTCGGATACAGGCCGCATAATTGCTCCAGTTGGTTGGGTTGATTTAGCCTTGCATCAAAAGATCGATAAAAGCCGGGCACTTGCTGTACCCTTCCATCTCAAAATCAAAGACCTGCATGCTCCAGAAATCGCGTGGCCTCTGTTCGCAGTAACATCGTACATTGCAACAGAAATCTCATACAGTTGCGTAAACGCGCCTCCGTGTTTACATAAAGGTAATACATGGACAAATTGAGCGGTACTTCACCTGTATAATCTTTTTGGATTGCCCCCATCAACGGTCGATGTAATTGTATTTTTTCTCATAGACTTGTGGGTGATTTTTACTCTGCTGCCACATCTTCAAGTCCTTCCCATAAGAATGCCGATGTGAGTGTAATCTCAACGCTGTTTGAGTAAAGTAAAGACGGCAATCAACTTTTACGTACGAATCCCCCGTAAAATGTCCAAATTGCTAAGGTGTACCGTCGTTTTCTTTGGGATATCCTTGTATGGAAACCACTTCTTCAAGACTAAGTTTTGCCTTGATTACGATGTGACCATCTGCGTACTGCTGACCGCTACGATAGACCTACAGAAAATTCAGCAAGAAAATGCGTCCTACGGTTTAAATAAAGAATGAAATAGTAAGCACGTTATCATGAATTGCTTTCTGTTTCGATTTATATTGCGCTTTTGTGTTCGAGCTCTGCATCTCCGTTTTCAAACTCAATGCATGCACCACAACTTCATGGTCCCGCATACAGTTTTGAATCGACTCCTATAATGCAGGCTCAATAGCATCAGCACTACTGCTTGCAACCGTTAGAGGGATATCTTCCTGCTGTTAGTCTGGGGTACATGCTTCGGAGGCACTGCTGTTGAACGATAATATTTGGAACGTTCGATGTAGTGCTTCACTAGCCTTTTAAAGATCTAGTTATCAAAAACTTTTAAGGAAAAAGGAAAGGAAAAGAAGTACATTTACAATCTTTATATAAAGAACAGCCATTTTGGGGAAAACGTACCCGGTTCGTTGATATATCCCCGCCATTACTACACTGTCTTATCTAAGTCAATAAAAACTTAACTTTAACTAGGAGATTTTCTCCAAGTTCAAAGAACCAAATACGGCCAGCTTCCAGATTTCTGATTATGTGAAGCTATGGTACTTTGTAAAAGGTATTTAAAAAGCTTAACACCTCGCTTATCAGTGTCAATGTATATGACTGAAAGCCCGAACTACTGATGATTTGATTCCATTTTGCGTTTAATAAGGGCAGCGATGTGTTGCAAATTCTTGCTGGCACACGACAATAGGCATGTGTGTGGAAGAAACGCTATACTACAGATTAACCGAATGCTAAATAGATAACCCATTCAAACAGAAGCTTACTATAGTTTGAATTCGATCTGTTCTTTCTCTTTATTTTTTAGCTTCCATTACTTTTTTTCTCCAAGAAGATTAAGAAGACAATGGTGAATGAAGCTCACATTATCATTAGTTTATCCACAGTTGTCTGCTTTGGATTCCTGTTGTTATGTTCCCTTTTCTTTATATATTTTTTAACCTTATACACCTAACCTTATCTGAATTTAGATTTAGGTGGAAGTGACACACACAGAGATACTGTGAAGAGAGAGTTTTTGAAAATGTACGATCCCTGGATCATGGCCGGTCTTGTTGAGTATTTCAGTCTGGTCACAATTTGACTGGTGACCTAAGTCATGACCCACTCCTGTTATACCCTAATAGTACATTATTCTCGGTAGCTCATATCCTAGCCTCCTGATATGCAATGAAACTCTGTCTACTAACCCTTTGTCCTACAAAAGTCCTGCAGAATGATCGCAACCAGTCATGCAATTAACCATCCTTAGCTGCTTAGTAGGGATTTAGCAGATCGCATAACGATAGGAGCTATTTAATGAAGTCTGTTTTTGTTACATTATGTCTTTCCAATACTGTAATATAGCTTCTTTGCATAAGAAAGCTAAAGCGCTTTAAGTACTCTGGATTTCTAGAGCTTTTGCACATATGCAACTACAATGAATAGAGTAGAATATATAGATAATTCTGAGAAATATACATGTTGCTTTTCTGCTATTCATCAGCAGAACAGTTTGTTAACAGGGTAAAGCTATGCTTTGCATTCTATGCATCTTTAGCTAAAACAACTTTTGCAAATGCTATGCATTCTTTGACCGCAATGACTGGGGAGATTATTGTATCGCACCGTTATCACAAACCGGGTCTGTGTGTGCTGCTTATGCAGTTTTTTTACTTCTTTTGGTATATGTGACTTTTTGCTGGTGGGTCGTAAATTGGATTTGGAACTGTTTCACAGCAGCGAACATCTTTTATCCATCCATCATGGCCGATCTTGAAGACCTCAACAAGCCTTTCGGTAATCCATCCGTCCGATGATTCATCCATCCAACCTGCGTTTGGGCTGTACAGGGCTCATTTCCTGGCTAAAAGGCTGATTTCCCGTAGATCCCTTCGCTGATGTTGAAGAAGAACAGCAACAAGTGGGAGTGAAACAATCCAACTATCTGCGTACGTATTAAATGCGCCTTCCGAGAGAAAAAGAGAGAGAAGAAGGAACATTATATGAGATCAAGAGAGATGACGAATGAAGTACGTTAAAAAGCGAGTGCCAAAAGTGCATCATCCGTTTCGGATGATCCGGCACAATGTGGGTTATGGAACCCTTGGATACACTGTACATTTAGACGAATTTGTGCTATTTTCCTGCTTCTCTTTCCTTTCTCATGCCCGTCTACATATACATTCGCTGATGTTCTTTTCTAGATCTTCGCATCCAGCAACGCAATGGTCGTAAAACATTAACCACCTTACAAGGATTGTCCTCCGATGTCGATACCAAGAAACTGCTCAAAGCTGTGAAGAAAGTATTTGCCTGCAATGGCACCGTTGTGGAAGATCCCGAGCACGGAGAAGTTTTGCAGTTGCAGGGTGATCAACGCTTAAAGCTTGCCGAATTTTTGGTGACAGAGAAGATCGCAAAGAAGCAGGATATCAAGGTTCACGGTTTCTAAAAAGAAGCAGAACAGCAGCATTTCAAATTGTACCGCAAGAATATAGTAATGAGAAGGCATTTTATATTCTTCCTTCTTTCCTTTTGAAAATCCTAAGGCTAGTTCTTATATCGCTTTAATGCAGCAGTTTTCTTCTTCCTTTTTGCATGTTATAAATAGTCCTTTAATAAGCGAAAAAAAAGCATTCCTTTGGAAAAGCAATAATATATAATGCCCGACCATGAATAAAACAAATGATCTAACGGCTGCAGACATATTTCAGTAGATGACATTTCCTTGCTTAGACGATTCTTATTGTATGCCAGAATTCTACGGTCCCAGATGGAATCAAAAGAAAAGGGATCAAGCTAAGTAGATTAGAAGGAGGCGCTCTTACGACTGTGATGCAGAAGGACAAAATGTCTTATCAGTAATTGGTATGGAAATGGAAAGGAAGAGCCATATAGAGGAAACCTAAACAGGTGAAAGTGCGAAAGCGAACTTGATATGGTCCTGCATGCAAGCAGGGGGAGGAAAGTGAGGGAAAAAAGGCGAAAAGACATGATGTATAAAGGAATGATGAGGAAACGACGAGCCAAAGCTGTACAGACCAGTAGTTTATAACGACAAGATCTGAGCAACTGGCTCGATTCCCCTGCTGCTATAAAGACCAGAAGATGTGATGGATATGGTCACAGATAAGACCAAGACATGGTATATGAATGGGAAGAAAGGTCTTAAGACGAAGCAAAAACTTTTGTTTGCCAAAGGAGTGTGAAGTGTTATCCTACGCACACTCCATCTTTAAATAAATGTGGAAGCTATCCCCAGATAGTTTAAGTTTCTCTCTCGTTCATGAGCGCAAAGGATACTGCAATATGGCGTAAACGATTGCTAAACGTTATTTTTATGGAAACGACAGTGTGAACAACAGGTTTCTCATTGCAACAAGCGGTTTCATAAAAAGGTACACTACTTATTTTCATACTCAGTTAAGGCAAAGTTGTGTCCCGTTCATTATTGCCAACAAATTTTAAAAGTGGCGCATATTGACGTGCAAAAATCAATCGCAAAGCGCGTTTGTTTGCCATTCTCTCATTGTTTCTTTTGTCATGGATTCAACAGCGCGAGATGCTTTTTCTGAAGCGGAATCCTCGCAGTCGAACTCACCTGTAAGCCACCAAATAGTTTACTGATAGAAATGTTTGTTGAATGTGCTTTTGTCCAGATGTCACTCGCCACTTCACAGACAACACCTGCTGTGAGCGATCAAGAAATTGATATATGCGATGACCTAGCGATGACCGATCCGAACGCTGGTTTGACTGCGTCCATGGTGGAAGAAGAAAAGAAATTAGCAGAAACTACCCAGATAGAAGATGACAAGCGCATTCAGGAAGAGGTGCGAACCGGAGAATGCAAAATCGAATGAACTAACTGTTTATATCTGCATTTGTATAGGCCCAAGCGCAATTCGATACCACAGTTAAAGAACAGCGAATGAAACGTTTGAACTTTTTGATTGAAAAGTCGAGTGCGTATGCCACGATCCTTGGACGTAAACTGCAGAAACAGCAGGAAGAAGCGCGGGAAAAGGCATCCAAATTGGACTCGGCTAAAGCGCAAGCCGCTGAATCTACCAAAAAAACGCGTGCGACTGCACGCAAACGGAAAGTGAACGACGCTGATTATCAACTGGGCGAATACCTAAAGGAAGAAGTACGCCACTTGATTAGTGTGTGCTGATTAATATTCATTGATTTTTGTAGGATGTGAAGCGACGAAAGCAATCGGATAATAACATGAACAAAGCGATCCAGGAAGACACTGAACGTGCCACCGACGAAGCAGGCAAAACTAAGCCTACTGTGTCTGCCAGACAACCATCCTTAGTTACGGGTGGTGTTCTCCGTGATTATCAGCTGGCTGGTGTAGAATGGCTTATTAGCCTTTGGGAGAACGGTTTGAACGGCATTTTGGCTGACGAGATGGGTCTTGGAAAGGTAATGGAAGGGAATCAAGTGCATACATGGCTTATATTGAGAGTTCCATTCCAGACATTGCAAACCATAGGGTTTATCGCTCATTTAAAGGCTATGAATGTCTCTGGCCCTTATTTGATTGTGACGCCCCTATCGACTCTTGCAAACTGGGTCAATGAATTTAAGAGGTAGAACTTATTGTAATTTGGTCATTAGTTAGTAATTGTCTTGATATCTTGGATAGATTTACCCCAGATATTCCCGTACTTCTTTACCATGGAACAAAGGAAGAACGCCAGCATATGATAAACAGAAAGATGCCAAAAAAGAAAGAGACGGCGTTCGAATTTCCCATTATCGTGACAAGCTACGAAATTGTCATGAACGATAGAAAGCATTTGCAACGTTACAACTGGAAATACATTGTTGTTGATGAAGGCCACCGCATTAAGAACCTCAACTGCAAGTTGATCAGAGAGCTGAAGTCCTACTCAAGTGCGAATCGACTTCTTCTTACCGGCACACCACTTCAGGTAAAATAAAACAGCGGATAAAGTAGTTCTTATGATTATTTCCAGAACAACCTCGCTGAATTATGGAGTTTGTTAAACTTTCTGTTGCCCGATATTTTTGATGATTTGGAATTATTTCAATCTTGGTAAGTGGCAATCGGACATAAAACACCGACCTCGAGCATAATTCTAGGTTCGATTTCTCAGACATTCACCAAAAGAGCGGTCAGGATCGTATCATGAAGGAAGAAGAAGAAGATAGCATTATTTCCAGTTTGCATACCATTCTACGACCGTTCCTTTTACGAAGACTAAAGACAGATGGTATGAGGAAGAAAACATATTCTGTTTGCTTAGATCTTCTTGTTTCGTCTCGCAGTTGAGCATTCTCTTCCTAAGAAGAAGGAGTATTTGCTCCATGCGCCTTTGACCCAAGCACAGAAAAGCCTGTATGACGCGATTATCAAACGTGACCTCCGTGATTACCTGATTAAGCGCAAGACCAAGACGTTGGATGAAGAAAACAAAGAAGCTGACGAAACTGCACATCAAACCACCACGGATAAGAGAAAGTCCGAAAGATCGTTGAAGAGTACGAGTTATAAGGAAACTTCTGACCGTGAGTTCTTTGCGGGTCTGAAAAAGGGAGGAAAAGCTGAGACGGACATTATTACGGACAACACCAATATCACAGCTGGTATAAACCATCAGGTGAAGGATGCCAGTAAGTATGACAAATCGCTTGATGATCGATTTGTTTAAGCCGAGATATTGACGAAACAAATTAGTCAAGCAGGTCAATGGCCTCCATTTACAGAATATCGTCATGCAGCTGCGCAAAGTCTGCAACCATCCTTTCCTTTTCGACTGGCCAATCGATCCAAAGACCAATTCACTTGTGCTCAACAATGAACTGGCTGCTCAATCTGGAAAAGTGCTTCTTCTCGACCGCTTACTGACAGCATTATTTGATCGGGGCCATAAAGTCCTTGTCTTTTCCCAAATGACCAAGATGTTGGATATTTTGGAAGATTGGGCAACTGCGCTTAAAGGATGGCCTATTTGCCGATTGGATGGAAGTGTTTCTCAAGAATCACGCAGAGAACAAATCGAGCAATTCAATGATCCTAATAGCGATGTGAAACTCTTTTTGCTTTCTACTAGAGCAGGAGGGCTTGGTATCAACCTCACAGCGGCCGACACGGTTGTCATCTTTGACAGCGACTGGGTAAGCTGCTTTTCTGTCTGTATGTACAAATAGGAGAGCAGATCGACTGATCGCTAGTAGAATCCTCAAATGGATCTCCAAGCTCAAGACAGAGTCCATCGTATTGGCCAAACGAAGCCAGTACTTATCTATCGATTTGTCGCTGCTAATACTGTTGAAGCAAAGATTCTGGAAAGAGCAACTGCCAAACGCCGTCTTGAGAAGCTGGTTATTCACAAAGGTAAAAAGAGGACGGTGCGATATGGATTGATGTGAATGACCCCTTGCTGTTAGGTAAATTCAAGAATCCGGTGACATCCATGTCACCGTCTGCAAAAAGAGAACAAGAAAACACAGTTCGAGAGTTGGCGGAAATTCTGGCTTCCGAAGACGGTGAGGAGGTTCAGATTGTGTCTCAGGGAGACAAAGTCATCTCGGATGAAGACCTAGAAATGCTGTTGGATCGCAGTCCAGAGGTATTCGAGCGAGACAATTCTTGTGCCTCTGGCCGTTTCAGAGAAATAGACACGGCAGAAATGAAAGATCAAAAGAACGAGTTTCTTGCCACACGGACATAACCACCCCATTTATCATCCTTAACTGTAGGATTAGCCTGCAGTTTCATATGCACATTCAAAGACGATCCTATCCAACATAGCACCTTCTGTCTAGCACACACGCACAAAAATCTGCTAATACGTTTCTATATATTATATAAACATATAGGCTTTCACTCATACAGTAAGCGTGGGTATAGAATGAAAGCATGTATCACTACGTCCACCTTATTGAGAAGTTAACAAAAGCTTTGATCTCAAAGTTTCTTTTACTCATTATAGCTGGATCTATCGGCGTTTCATAACGGGTATTTCCATTGTCCCTATGAGTCTCACCTGCTAGCATCCATTAAGTCGACTGGCTGTATCATCGTAGTCATAATGTTTTGTTTATTTATACGCCCTGTCTACAAATTCCCCGGTGGAATATCTATGGGATGTCGATCTAGATGCACTGGAACCCTTGGTTTGTCAATGAAAGATAGAATGGAAAGAGAAAATGGATGCAATTTGTTTGAACAGATGATTTAAAATAAGCCAAGTTTGGTTTGACCCTTTTGCATGCGATCAGCAATATGTGAGCCCAGTAATGAGAAAAGATCTCCTCGTACGTTATCATTGTCGAAGATATTGAAACGTTTTGCATTTCGCTCGGTATCTATAACAATGAGCTCCAAACGGTCTAGATGCAAATGGCCTAGCAAGCAAATACAGGTCATGACTATGGTTCTCTCTCTTTCTCTCTCCTGCTCTCTCTCTCTTTACCTTGTTCTATTAACGCTTTAATACGATTAGGGGTACCGACGCCAAGGTGGATTGGCTGCTTTTCCAGGAAATAGATCTGTTCTTCCACCTTCATATGCTTGGCGAATAATTTGGCTATCTTGGCTGTCTGGTTAAATTCTTTGAGGGCACTGTAAGGCCAGCGTTCGTGCGGGTGATCAGTCCCATTGTCTCGTTTTCTTTTTGATTTACTTTACCGTACGAGGTCCACAGCGCGAACTGCGGAGTGTGTGATCACAAGAGCGACAGGTCTTGCCAGTTCCGTAGGTGCTTTGGCCAACTTTTTATGGGTTGCTACACCAAACTTGATATAGTTTGGTAAGGCTTCCAACACATGTTCACTGGTAAACTTTTCATTGTTGACAAAAGCTTCTTTCACCAGGGCTTGTTCTTCGTACTCGACAGCAGACAGATTCGGTAATGCCTTTTTCTGACGATCAGCGACATAAGCATATTGTGTCTCGACCGATTCAGTCCAAATGTTCATGTGTCCGTAAGGATCTTCCGATTGGCGAGCCTAAGGTTAGAGAGAGACAACATGAATGAGTTGCTTTTTTCCTTCCTCCCTGTTTTCGAGTACGAAACCTTCTTTTTCTTCTTCTCCTTTTTCTGCTCGGCCTTTCGCTTTTTGCCAGCGACGACGCCCGTAGGGTCTTCTTCAACTACATGTTCGGTATCAGAGAACGTATCCTCTATCTCGTAAAAGTCGTCTTCTAGGGCGTCGGCAGACTGTGGTATCTTTTTCTTTTCTTCTTCAGGCATTATTTTAACTTAAGGGCCCCAAAAATGAATGGAAGTTTTTTTTTTTAGGTGGGACTTGATGTTTGTGACCGCCGATCTGTTCAGAGAATCGCTACTTTTTGTTTCTCAAAGGATTCTGCATTTCATTGAATGATCTCGCCAAATAATGGACCATTTTCTGTTTTCCATACCGAAGGATACAAATACCCAGAGAAGATAGTGCTGCGACAGACTCCTTTATAATGATCGCACCTACGATTTGGGTTTTTGTCTTCTTCTTTTGGACAATGCTCGTAAACATAAGCGAAAAAGAAATTTATTCAATGAGGAGTTTTCGTTACACACAAGGTTTAGTCTTTGTAATGGCTGAATGATTCCATTTTGATCATAAAGAAAGATTCGGAGAGCATTCATTTAAAACCTTCGATTAGCCTATGTGTTGTTCTAAGGCCAGTGCGGACGAAGACCGCGCCTCCGATCATTTGAATCTCAGAGATCTTCCAAAGATAACTGTTAAGAACTTGGGAAACACCGCTCAACCAGCCCACATTTGATATCCTCACTAAATCGCACGTGATATTCTTAGCATCTTGAACATTGAAGAAACCATGCAACCAATGCCCACTTATACAGCCAAAGCAAAAGTAAAAAATAAATGCAAGAAAACAGCACCTATATGCATGCAAAATGATTCTTTCCTTTTTTTCTAAATGAGTTTTTTTTTCTGTTCTCTTAGGCTTGGGCCTGTAATGAACGTCGTGCCTTGACGGCTTCTGCAAGAACGTTCAGCATTTCTTCAGTGGTTTCAAAGTCAACACATGCATCGGTGATGGACACACCATATTTTAAGCCTGTAGGTCCTTCCTTTGGCACGCTCTGTTTGCCCTCGTTGATATGTGACTCAATCATCAAGCCAATAATGGAATCATCACCAGCTGCGATCTGTTCTGCAAGATTCTTTGAGACCTTTGGCTGATTTCGGTGATCCTTATTGGAGTTGCCATGTGAGCAGTCGACCATGATATTAGGTCGCAATCCGGCCTTGATAAGTCCAGCCTTGGTTTTTTCAATGTATTCCTTTTCATAGTTGGGACCTTCATTGCTTCCGCGCAGAATGACGTGACAGTCAGGGTTACCGGTAGTATGTGTGATGCTGACTGTGCCGTTCTTCGTGACGCCCAAGAAATGGTGTGGTGCAGATGCCGAACCAATGCCGTCAATAGCCACCTTAATATTACCGTCCGTACCGTTCTTGAAACCGACCGGGAACGAAACGCCCGATGCAAGTTCACGATGCAGTTGGGATTCCGTTGTTCGGGCGCCAATAGCACCCCAAGACATGAGATCAGCAAGGTATTGGGGAGAAATGGTGTCCAATAGTTCGACAGCGACAGGCATTCCGGCGTCAGTCAATTCACAGAGCAACTGGCGACCTACGCGTAGACCCTTGTTGATATTGTAGCTTTTTTTGGGGGTATGGTTTGTAGAATTTTAGCCCCTGGTCCATGAAACGGTGCTATGTAGCCTTTTGCTTTTTACCTGTTGTTGATATCTGGATCATTGATCAGACCCTTCCAGCCAACAGTAGTTCGTGGTTTTTCGAAGTACGAGCGCATGATAATCAGCAGCTCACCGTTTAATCGCTGCTTGACTTGTAAAAGTCGTTGGCCTGCAAAGATAGATTTGAGTTTAACAAGGCCAGGAAAGCAAGTGGATGATATGGGAAAGCTTACAGTATTCCTTTGCGGCTCTTGTATCATGAATAGAACATGGGCCAACAATAATGATCAGACGATCGTCTTCGCCTTTAAGAATTGCTGAAGCTTCTCTACGTGCTTGTAACACGGTTTCATGGGATTTTTCAGTCTATAGATCCAAGCAATTAGAAGCCTATTAGGAGCGGGTGAGGATCCACTTACAGCGGGGAACTCTTCTTGCAAGAAGTCAGGAGTCAATAAAGCATTGTAACCTGTGACACGGAGATCTTCCATCATCTTTGAGGAAAAAAGTTATAATAAAAAAAAACAATCAAGTTGGTGGATTATTTTTTGATCGCGAAAATCTTTTTTTTTAATGGCGAAAAAGGACCTATTCCGCCGCATACGCAGTCACACTATGAACTCGCAATGAGTCATTCTATGGCCCGTCCAAGCCTAATACATAAATACAACTCTTGTGCAACTCTGCAATTCCCGGGTGCAATGCCGATCTAAAGGGTCCAAGTCTGCTGTTTTAATCATAAGAAACACATGTACCTTGCCATTGCATAATCTTATAGTAAGCTTTTGCCCCTTAGATAGATAGATAAAAGACGCATAAGGCAGCATTTCCTTTGATTTCTTGTAACCATATCCAACAGATCCGGCATGGCATAGGACTGTATCTTTTTAAGCTCATTATGCAAACCATTGGCGGGCGAAGATCACTGATTTGGATAAGTCTGTTTATCTCAAATAGCAAGGGAATGAATGCATTTGTTTCATGACGAATTTTCAGTCTCCAGTTATGTACATGATTGAAGACACCTGTTTTTGTTCACCTGCCTTTTCCTTCCGCTAGCTGCACATTGCGCGCCATACATGTAGAGGACAAAAGGACTGTGATATAATACAGGCTCTCTCTCTTCCCTTTTTATTAACTTGACATCGACGGGTCGTATTGCTTTATATTACATAAGAATCCCGTTTATTATGGTGAACGGTTAATAAAATGATTCACTAACCACCCCTGTACAAAGGCATAACGTGAAACATACAGGAAAAAAAGGATATAAAACGTTACCCCGGGGTAAAAGGAAAGGGTAGGAATCAGTCCCAGATTCAACTTTTTGTTCATTTTTCAAAGCAAACACTTCCATGACACCTCCTGGAAAGCAGAGTACCAGAAGGGTTCCAGATGTGCATGAACCAACAGGTGACTACAGTGATCCTATGAACACACTTCAAGATCAAGAGAACACGCATAATTTGGCACTTCAATTTGCCAGCAAGCTGAATACAGGAATTGAAGGTGCCGAAGAAGAGAAGGCATCCAGCCGTAAAGATTGGGCCCTTTTGCATGATCCGGTTATTCATACCGAAAGGCTGGACGGCATTCGAAAGAAGAAAGGTTACATCATTGATATGGATGGCGTCATTTATCATGTATGCACATTATATATAAAGATCAATGAAGGAGCTAATAATAGCTTTATAGGGTGCCAAGTTACTACCAGGTGCAAAAGAGCTGGTTGAGTTCCTAAACAAGAACAACAAGCAATATCTGTTTCTGACCAATAACTCGGCACCAACTCCACGCGAACTTCATCAAAAATTGAGTCGCCTTGGAATCGAAGTAGGTGAGGATCATTTCTTCACATCGGGTCAGGCAACTGCCTATTTTCTTAAGTCCCAGACGCCTGAGGTAAAAGAAAAGAAAAAGAACAGTGATATGCAGGAAAACCCCTTTTCAATGTCTGAACCTCATCTTTATTTTCAGGGTGGTACTGTCTATGTTATTGGCGAACCAGGACTTACCTATGCACTTTATGATGCTGGCTTCTTCATGGATGATCATAACCCTGATTATGTTGTGCTGGGAGAAGGCCCGGCCTATAATTATGAAAAATTGACCAAGGCTGTTCAGTTAGTATGCAAAGGAGCCAAACTCATCGCCACGAACTTGGATCTTGAAAACTTGGATTCAAAAGGACAGAAACTACCTTCGTGTGGCGCATTCGCAGCCTGTGTTGAACTGGTCACAAAGACCAAAGCATTCTTCTGCGGCAAACCTTCCGCTTTGATCATGAGATATGCCCAAAGAGTACTCGGCTTGAGTCGGCTCGAAACATGTATCATCGGCGACCGTATGGACACGGAGTAAGTTCTCCGATGCTTTTTCTCCATAATGCAGAATAAGGAAACAGGAACTTTTTGTTCTTTTTGATCTGTTGATTCATGCATATCATCTTTGTATAGCATCATTGCCGGTATCTCGTCAGAGATTGATCCTGTTCTTGTTCTCTCCGGAGTCACTGCTATGGAAGATTTGCCTTTGTTCGCTTATAGGCCACATCTTATCTTGGGCGGTGTATATGAGATCCCAACACAAGAAGATAATGAACAGCATCTGGTCACGGATCGTGAGCTGGCCGAAGCATCCCGACGTGTATGTAACCCGCACCCTTGTCTACTTCCCTAACACACAAGAACTGACTTTATGCAATTAGGCATCGTATCTTTAATTTTGACCAGGTACAGTCTCGTCATGATTTGAACGTGTTGGTAGTGGCCTAAGTTCGGTGTTTTTTTTGTACCAGCTCTTGCCTATCCTGTAATACAATCTTCTATGTAAAATAAAAATAAACACTGGTTTCAATGCACATTGATACGTCAGCTTCTACTTTGGGAATTTAAAAGTCTTCTTTCTCTTAAAGTGAAGGCAGTTTCATTATGTTCCTTGTGTTTGTCAATGCATGGATTGACATCACTCACGGAAATAAAGATTTCCTGGACATGCTCTATACACCTACAAAGTCGTCGCCTTCTCAAAAAGAACGGGTTGTGAGATGAAGTTGTGTCAGTAAGCTAAGATGAATCAAGGATACTATATGGATTGATACAAGAAGTTGCTATAGAGAAAGAAAGTCTGCAGTAAATGACAACGTTCCTATCATTCATTGCTATCCATTGTGAATAATCCTGATCTGAAACGTGCAACAAAATGGGACTGGGTTTGAGAAATTGTTACACTGCAGTGCTTTCCTTCATTTTCCCATGAATCTGTCACTGGCTGACAAGAATCAACCATGGGTCGATGGTCTGTATTATCCGCGTAACGCGTATAAAGGTCCTGTTCTTCCAGTAGGACGTTTGTCTCGAGAATCGCTGGAAAGAATAGTACAAGACGCAGTCAAGGCAGAACTTGAATCCGATCGACGGAAGGCACAAACTGATCAACCGGATCAACCCTTGACCTTACGCAAACTACCAGCAAGCAACATCCGACTTTTCCCAAACATTCAACAAACACATACCCAGGAACCAAACATATCAGAACATGTCCTCACCTTAAAACGACAACCACATTTTGCTTTGTATGGATCAGGATCCGAGAAACGATCGCTGGAACAATCGCCCATCAAGCTGGATCTGGTCGGTGCGGTACAGAAGCGTCAGAAATACCTGTCCGAGAATGAACAGCGACAGACACCACCACGGATACCTCCTGTTCATGAACACTTTGAGACGCTCGAAGAATTAGATGTTCCGTTACACGCGCTCACTGAAAACAGCAGCACAGATACAAGCCAGCAACAACCTGGTGAGCATGAAGCAAACGTACCTGCAGTTTTGGATACAACTCAAGAAACCAATCATGAGGCCGAAACAAACGAACAAACATCAGCATCACCCATCCGGGCAGAACAGACGACGACAACGGACGAACAAACATCGCAAATCAGCCAAATGGAACAACCCTCAGTAGCTGAGAAATCGTCTGTATCGGTTGCATCAAGCGGAGAAAATATCCCTGCAAAGGAAAATGTCATGTTAATGAATGGCGTCAGACCTTCTACAAGTCAACGGCGCAATACCGAGAATATATTGGAAGAGCTGCTCGGCAACGAAGAATCGGATGTTGCCAGCCCTGAAGAAACGACATCTCCCAGCTTGAGTATCCCAGCTCAATGGGTGCCTGTATGTGCCACTAAGTTGCAGATCGAGCAATGCGAGAAGACAAGGGAAGAAGCCGAGAAGCTATCTGATGAACTGTTAAAGACCCGTTTTGAGAGAGTCATCGATATTCTTAATCATCCACTATCAAGTAACACCGATGAATATGGGGTTACGCTGTCAGATAAATGGGGTGGATCAGGGAAAACACTCGTCGTCAAGCGAGTATTGGATATACTAAAGGAGCGAAAGATCGTAAGTGATATAATGTCTCAAAGCTACTGTATTAAGCATTTAAACTAGAATATTACTATCGCCATTTTGACATTTGACATGGATACCGAGAACCTTTTGTACAGTATGGTTAAAACTTATGGATTTCAATGTCAGCGCGTGGGATCTGTGTTAGATGAGACATGGAAAGCTGAATATGGCGTGTTTCTATGCAGTCAACCGGTTCGACCAGATGAGGGACGATTAAAAGTAAGCAATACAGGTCGTAAGAATCTAGTCGTTTAATCAGCATCTTTCAGTTCGGTCCTCAAGCTGATGTCATATTTGCAATGGATATCCGTATTGAACCATCTCATGCCATATTCAAAAAGATCCGTGGAGCACGGTCGGACCAACCACCCGTCGTCTGGTTTGTCACATTGGGTAGTCTGGAAGAGTGGGCAGCGCGCGATGAAAGGTCCAAGCTCTCGTGGTGGGTGTCTGATCCCGAGTATCGAAAACTGGTACGAAGGCCAAATCGGTGGGTCAGTGCTCAGGAGGCTCAGCAATTGAATGATACCGTTATCCAAAGTATGACACAATGGATCTTATCAGACTTTAAAGGACTTTTTCAAGTTCGGATGGAAAAAGTGCCTATTTCGTCTGCTATTGCTAGTGACGAGGTTACACAGGATGAGGAGATTGTAAGGAACGATGGCTCAATGGCTGAAAATGTTGAGACAGAAGAAGAAGAAGAAGAAGAAGAAGAAGATTTGTCTATGGATATCAGTGACGGTGAAGAAGTGGATATTGAGACTGTGTCTGAGCCTGGAGCTCCCGAAATAACACAATCTGTAAGCGAACGAGATGTACCTGTAGTAACCGATGCAATCGTGGAAACGCGGACGCAAAACGTATCTGTACCCAAAGATGTACTTGATGTCAGCTCCGATAAGGCAGTTCATCCTCAGCAGGGACTTCATGCTTCTATGGACGATACGACAGGTCCAGCAGATGTTTTCATAAATACGCAGCGTGCCATTCCATCCGAAGTAGGCTTCGATACTGCTTTTGCAAGAGAAGATGCAACATTGTATTCGACAGATAGTAACCCTGATAAGCAGCAACTTTCCGAAAATCTTGAGAAAAAGGTGAAAGAGGTAGTTATTATCAATATGATTGAGCATGACGATAACGTGAATACAATTTCTAGCTCTTTCAATACCAGCGGTTTCCTATTGCTTTACTACGAACTAAGGGAGCGCACCAGCATGGATCGAGTATTCGCGCATCAAAGTCGAATTTATCTGGAGCGCGCGGTGTTCTTTCATCCGACGATGAGACTTACTATTCGGCAAATGAATCCGAAGCTCAAGAACCTTCGGGAGTCAGCACGGATGAGCAAACTTCATCAGGTAGTTTTGAGTTTTGGAAACGTACTAAATACGAGTTGTGGAACTTATGACTTCTTCTTTTATTCTCTTCGCATACCATAGCACTCACAGATAACGAAGTGGAGCTTCTCCAACAATTAGAGTCGTTGAGAATGGATTACAATAAGGAGTACCAGGTGGAACTTGAACAAATCAGGTCAATCTACGACGAACGCATGAAGGGTTTGCGAAAGAAATATATTACACGAGCAATACAAATTGCAACGAATACATTCGATGCAAGCACACCTTGCAAACCATGAAATGAGCGATATAAGTGATAAACATCAACCATATACAATAGAACATTATTGAGCAGGCTCTCTCTTCCTAATTGTTATTCAGGAAGGCTCGGATTGATTTGCCACACTAAGGAGGGGTGAATGGTTAGACCGTCAGCAAGATCTGTCCCAATTTTTGATGATACGGTAAAGACTATGTTAATGGGTAGGGAGTAAAGTATATACAGCCAAGAAAAATTGCACGATGTCTTTGCTTCTATTTAGCGAATAAAATCTTTAGCTTACTCTCGATAAAACCTTTCTTTTTGTAATAGATGAAGAGTGGAATAACCAGTAAATAAGAAACAGATCATATGTCCCTTGTCATGTTCGTCCATTTGATTGAAACAGAGGCACACTATTCATATTGCTAAGACAGGCAATTTTTGCTGATAGTACTGTATCCTTCTTTATTCATGCATAGCGAATTAAAATAGCTCAAGTTTTAAGCCGTAAAAGATGCAGCCTCTCTATTTGCTAAACAAGCAATAATCTGATTCTTGGCAAAAAACGAAAAAAAAAAAGGCTGACCAACTATCCCATAACAAGACATGCTTGTTCCAGGACGTTTTCCGTCATTCTGCATAGTTTCTGTGCACACATGCAACAAAGGAAGTGTGTCATTGGAAGGAGGCGCAACATTGCAGGGAAAGCAAAAAAACCAGATCAAAAATTTTCTCAAGTACGTGTAAGTGTTGCAGCTTGTTTTGGCGATTCACACTGATCCTCCTTCTTTTTTATTCCTTTTTGACAAAAAGTATATCATTGACGTATTATAATTCAGTCTGGTATTCTTGTTTTTTACTTCCATGGAATATGTGGTGGGTCATTTCCAACTTAGACACCTTCATTTTTACCCATGCAACATGATAAGAACAAAACCCGGGCTTCATTACTTTTTTAGAATCGAAGTAGGCTGACCAAACATTGACACCCTTCGTATCCCTTTGCGTCTTTTGAACCTAAATGAGCAAAAATAAAAAAAAGGGCTAATGTCTACTGCGCATGGCAATGATCGGAGAGCAGATTGTTTTCCGCCATAGTAGAAAATTTGAAAAGAGAAAAAGTTTATTCTATCTTAATCTAAGGTTTAAAGACATTCTCCGCGATTGTTCACTCCATTCAATTGGTTCCTGGCTAAAGGAGGATGGGTAGAGAAAAGAAAAAGCAAAATAATTATGATGTTTGTTATAGATCGGACTAGTAGCTTGGTACTTCTGGAACAGCAACTTTGATCTTTCCTGTCCTTTTTCCTCAAAGCTTAAGTTGTTCCTGTTCATCAAGCCGATCTGCGCCAAGAGCAAATTCTTCGATCAGATTGTCTTGTTCACTTTTCTCAAGTTTCTCCGTGCGGATAGCGTTTTAAATGAATAAATGCAGTTGCTAACCATAACAGGAGATTACTTGCAATTAGAAAAAAAAAACCATATCCACTGTACACCTTGAGGTGGTTTCAAACGAAATGAATTTGTGCAACCTGTATGTCACAACCTTTTCTCCGCTTAAACAAACAACTTTTTCTTTCACGCCCAACATTAATATCGCCTATACAACCTACTGAGAGTCAAATAAACACAATCCACTCAGTGATAGCATGCTTTCTTATTTTTTTCTTCTTCTTCTTTTTCTTGTTATTCTATGCTTTCCTTAAAATGTTTTGGACTAGGATACAAGATTAATGAAGTAATATGACGAAATGAAGCATTTCGTAAGCATAAATCTAACTTGTGCTATCGGAAGAAATAGCCTTTTATATTTCATTCTCTATCCCACTGTCTTGTTTTCCTCAAAGAGAAAATTAAGGGATTGGACGGAAACCAACGTCCGACAATGCATTGCATCTGAAAGTGGCTATCCTTTCTTAATGTGGACCATCTCCACTTATCATCCAAGGAAAGAAACGATTAACTTTGTCTCTGTAAATTCTAACCTAACGGTTTTTCAAGTCGGGTATCTTAGCAACCTAGTACTGCAATGGTTACGAAAAAAGGAGTTGAACAGATTCGTTCTGTGACATTTTCCCGATTTCCCGTGAAAAAAGGTTTATTGATGTGCGATGGAACATGTAAAAGGAAAAAAGAAAGAATGCCATTCACGAAAAAACACCCTGATCTGCCGCTCTTTCCCCCCCCATCGTTTCGCTTGTTTTCTTTTGGGATGATACTTTAAGTTGAGATCAAAGAAACTTTCGCTTGCGAAACTATGTTCAAACTGGTGTACAAACATCTCGCTGATAGCCTGCAGAAAGGGGTACTTTTTTTTCAAGCTTTCGTGACACGTTCCCACAATCACTACTTGATTTTACGTGCACGCATATACTCTCTTTCTGTCTCTCTCCCTCTGGATCATCTGTGTCGGCGGGAAATCCTATTTAAGCTAGTCAATACTAACCGAACTTCAATATTTTCGCCGTATGTAACACGGTTTTGAATAGGGTAAATAATCTTTGATCCCTCTAAATCATATTTTCCCCGCTCATATCTTACGTAACCAGCAGATTACAAACAACAAAAGTTTAACCATCAGCATCTGGTTTGCCTTTCTGTTTTTTTTCCCTCCTATCTATTGCTGTGTTTATTTACATTAAATTAAAGACTTTCTCTTTCCCCCTTCATGACTGTGTTTGTTCAATGGCAGAATCGGAATCAGAAAAAAAGAAAAGAAACAAGAGCCTTGGTACCTGGAAGAAACCATGACATTTGCGGTGCTTGAAAAAGTGTCGATCCAAAAAAGAAAAAGAAGCGCAGCTGGTGGTTTTTTGGCACATAGCATCCGAAATATTCCCCATTTTCTTTAATCGATCGTCTTTCGGTAGGACTGGATAGAGTTTCGAAAATATAATTGTTTGACATTTGTTAAGAATGTTAAAAACAATCATCCATGAAATAAAAGTAACTTACCGGTAGTACAGGCTGCTCTGGAGAAAAGATCCATTTCTGCAAATACAGAAGGGAAAAGAATAAGTTTATTTGTTGCAATCCATGTTGCGCGCTCTCTCTCTCTTTCTTTCTTTTCCGTTACCTTTATCTTTGGTAATTTGACTATGAATAAAACGCAAATAGCCAGGAAAAAGAGGAATGAAGGTGTTGAATATCTCACTTCTGCGCCTGCTTCCACACTGGCTCCAAGCGTGGTTGTCGTTGTTTGATCCGCGCCTGAAACAGAGGCAGTGCTGTATATACCAGCGCCGTGGTTTTTGCTTTCTTGTAGACGATCTAACGTCTCTTCTATATCGACCAATGGTGTTGGTGGTGTCGTAGGTGGAGCCAGCTCTTTCTTCTCGTCGTGCTCCATCCCTACCGTTCCGTCGACAGTCACTTCCAGTGTCTTTTCTGTCTCGGTCACAGGTTGGTCATCCGCCAGCGAATGCGTGTCAATGAATGGTGCATCTTGAAACACCCCGTCATCATACTGATCACTGCTGCTATCAGCGCCGTTGCTGATATCCTCGGGTTGAATGGCATCATTCACTGTGTTATCTTCTTCTTCCTGTATTTCTTCCTCATCGATTAATTGTTCGTCATCTTGGTTTTCATCCAATGGTTCAGGCGCACCCAATTCCGGTCCCTCATCTTCTTCTTCTTCGGTCTGATTACTAAATAATTGATTTGGCTCTGTTTCTTCCTGTCTCTGTTCATCTTCTTCATCATCGTCCTCGTCCTCGTCTTCTTCGACTTCGTCATCTTCCACTTCATCGTCTTCCTCTTGGTCATCTTCTACTTCACCATTTCCTTCTCCTTCCGTTTCTTCATCATCTTGTTCATCGTCTTCCATTCCATCCTCTTCTTCCCAACGCTTTTCTTCTAACGTTACAAGTGGCGTCGGCACGTTGTTGGATGAAATATCATCTGCCCAATCAATGCGTTTGTCGATCTCTTTGTCCTTAATTGGCGTATCCTCGAAAGTGGCAACTGATGCTGATGCCTGTGCAAGATTTGAGGGCAAATGGAGTGTTGTTTCGGCCATCCTTATAAAGTATAAAAAAGCAGGTGTAAGGGGTGGGTTCAACTGAGAGGAAAACCAAGAGAACCTGCGATGGGTGTCTTTTTTGCCTGGCGTTGTACAAAATGGCCGTGGGATTCCCTTTCCTGGTCTGATCGCACGCTTTCTATATAAAGTACGTCAGCCTTTCCGGGTCCCCAGATTTCCTTCTACGGATTCCATATGAGCGATTTGTCCTTCTTTTCTATAGAGGATGGCCAAACGCTATGCTGTCGACGAGAAAATGTATGCTCCCGAAACCGTAAGCTGTTCCTACGCAGATTATTTGCGCATGAATATCTTTTGGCACCTGTTTCCATGCCGACGGAGCATGGAAAAAGAGTGCCTATGCCACCGTATGAGCGAAGGGACTACCAAGCGAACCTGACAGACACTTTCGGTCAATATCAAAAAAGCATGGTCGCCCGATATATTCTTATTGAAGAGCATAAGAAGGTGATCTTAGAATATGATATGATCAAAGAGCATCTTTTGCTTGCACTAGAACAACAGACGAAGTCGCGAGCATGAGAGGTTTTGAAGGAGAGGATTCCAGTAGTCTAAAGCAAGTGCTCTGCCGGACTTATGAGGACATGAGTGTAACCTGCCGTTCAGAAAGGAGCCCGGTCTCAGCCTCTAGAACCCTGTGGCATCGTCCGGTCGATTGTCTAGCTCCTTTTCCTATGCATCTGGCCAAGCTGTAAGCAACTGCATGTCAACCTACAATCAACATTGTATTTCAAATAGCTATCCAATTCTTTATCAGTCAATGCTGAGCGATCAAATGTGTCGAAACAGACCAATTCACATGTGAAGTAGCCAACACTTGCTCACGACAAAATGCAGCACCTGATCTTGCAGTAGAGAAAAGAATAAAAAAAAAAAAAGAAAAATATCATCCCACCGATTCATACGTGCACTGTACAGTTAGCTCGAGGAATACATAGTAATGATCCGAATCATCATGCTTCATCTTGCATCATTAACAAATGATGGTACTAAACATATCAGTGACAAAGGATGAACACTTTGTTTAGTGACGCGACCATTTATAGATAAGGCCCATGAAGAAGCAAATACACGAGACATTGCGAACAAACAAACAACAAACAAATCATGAGCAGACACTGTTGGCAGATATTTCTGGAATATGCATGATCCCTGCAATAAATCATGCTTCGTTTTACACACACACAAAAAGAAATACTACACGTCCTAACTTCCTCTAAACTAACGAAACAAAACAAACACAAAAAAGATAGGGAAAAGAAACAAAGGCATAAAATAGATGAACAAGATAAGAAATAAAGAAAAAAGAAAAAGTTTTTGGTTTACAAAATTTTTGGGTTTTAGCCATCTGTATTTTTTTTTCTTCTTCTTTTGTTGAGATGCTAAATTCGGGTTTGATTTAGGGCTTGCATAGAAAAACCGATTCATATGGTCAGCATATGGTTTTTTTTTGAGGTGAATAGTAATAATTAGAATAAAGTTACTGTGTGTTACGCTGTCTCGATGGCAGATCGATGATTGTCACTGTTATTGTTGTTCGTGTTATTGACGGTGGACGTAGTAAGAACGGATGGAAGAGAATGACGATGTGATAGGGATGGAAAGGAATTCGGTGGAGGGGATGATGTGGATTGGGGCGTTGGCGGTGAGACGGTCGAGTGAAGTGTAGATATTTTGGATGCTTGCTCTTCTTGTTGCTGTTGCTGCTGTTGCTGTTGTTGCGATTCAATTTGTTCTTGGCTCTGTATTGTATCTAATTTGCCACTGGGAGCTGACAGTAGACGACTGCTTGTCAAACTGTAATTCACTCCTCCATACAGTGCACCAGGTAGCATTGGATCCGTGCGCCGTCGGTTGCGACCTGGTTTATTAAATCTCGCCGGCTCGAATGATTGCCAAACGTACTGTGAGCATTGGGAAGCGTTGGGTAAATCCTGGATCATTTTGGCAATGGTATTTTTACGTAAGCCGAAGAAATCGGGACCGACAGGATTATGACCATATTCTTGGTTACGAATAGCAAAAGCGCGTCTAATTCACAAGAAGGGGGAAAGATAACCAAGTTATGAATACCAATAGAATAAGAAGAAGATAAAACGCCCTTACCGAACAATAATGGTCCATACTGTAGTGGGTGTAGGTCCAGAATATGTCATTGGACAATCATCAGCTGTTACTTCGAACTACACAAGTCATTATTTTTCATTAGGAAAACACTTCTTCATTCTTCGTTCTTTTTCTTTTTTTTTTCTGTTTACCTTGGGTTCTTTCCCGTTTTCTAATATACGACATGTATATTGTGTATCGCTTTTCGGATCGACCATACTACGGTACCATCTACACATAATTAGAAATCAAGGTGAATAATGCATCGTTGGGAAGAAATAGAAAATTGGAGTTGTAACGTACTTGCGCACCGTGTAATTAGCTGGGTAAATGTAACGTTGATTATGGTATGCTGGACGATCATAGATAACAGTGCCAAGATTGACGACGGTCCATGAATCAATTTCTACGGGAAGGATATAATTGCCGTTTTCATCCTTGTCGACTTCGTAAAATGTCCTGACGGCAGTACCAGGTTGTGTTGATGATTTAACATCAGACGAGATAGAAGACGGGTTCTTTTTCCGCTTTTTATTGCTTGGGGTGTAAATCACGGGAATCCCGCTCGATTTGTCAGCAAAGGTTGAGGTGGAGGACGAAGAAGACGAGGACGAGATCGGACCGTGTATTTCTTTTTCGGTGGGGGTAAACGCCGAGCGCCATTGTTGTTGGTGGGGATGAAGTGGTTGCGCTTGTTGCTGCTGCTGTTGTTGTTGTTGCTGTTGCTGTTGCTGTTGCTGTTGTTGCGATGAGTGTGGATGGTGTGGATGGTGTGGATGATGTTGTTGGTGCTGTTGGTTTTGCTTTTCTGAGACCAAGGACAGTGCCCGATCATTGCTCTCCCGCCGGTTGGCTAAATGGAATTTGTCTTCGTGACGGTAAGGGTCATCGCGCGGAGTCTGTTCTGTCGGATAAAGTTTGCGTGATTCGGCGGTTATTGGCGGAGATCGTTTGTAGGGATCAAGATTGGGTGAAACAGAAGTGTTGGGGAAAATCGGCTCCGGCCGGCAGATTTGGGAAGACGACGTTGTGGGAGCCATGATACCATGAGGGGGAGGTAAGCGAGGTGCGGGTGATGACAGGGAAGGAAGCGTAGGCGATTGGCGTTGGCGTTGTTTGAGGTATTTATCAAACTCGGTTTCACTGTTTGAAGAAGAAGAGGAGGAGGAAGAGGAAGCCAGATTGATACTGCAACTGCAAGGATGATCCTGTGTAGGAGAACGAGATGCATTTCGAAAACAATTGAAGTTTTGTGATCTAAGTGCATTGTAAAAGTCGTCCTTGAGCCATCGCAACGTCTAGCATAAAAGAACCACGTGAGATCCCAAAACAGACGAAGATACGATTACTTACAGGATGTAACTCGATATGGACATCAATGTGACGATCGTGGCCGTCTTTGGGTTCTTTGACTTTGCCATAGACTCTCAATTCCTCGATGTCGTCCCGCTCAAGGATCCAAGATAATAAGCCGTGACCTTCCCAAATCAGAGAATCGCGCCGCTCCGACGGCCCTGATTCCTGAAAATTCACAGCATAAATGGATAGATCATGGACACGGCAAATAATGTCCGGGCTGCCAAAGTTGGAAAACGGTGAGCATCACGTGTAGTATGGAAAGGTGAAAAGGATTAAAAAAAAAAAGATTGGCTAACCTCGATGAACAGATTGCCCAAAGGCATTCTTTGAGAGGAATCGGAACAATGTCTTTATACTCAGAACTGATTGGTACAGAAAATGTGGAAAGACGTGTGCCTGCATTGCCTCGAACTGAATAATACACCTTCACTACATGACAACAATGTCAGTGTATCTGAACCTGTTTTGTTGGCATGACGCTATTTCTTTTCAATTTTTTTTTGTAGTTAAGGCAACCTTTTTCCTTTGGTTCATCCATTCCGGAAGTCGATTCCTCAGAGTAAAATGCCGTCGTTGTCATAATCAAGTAAGAAAAAAGAAAGAGAGAGATGAAACGATAGATAAAGCAAAAGAAAGGGAACTAAGATAGGTATATACCGTGATCGAAATAGGTATGAAACGAAAGGGAAAGATAAGTTTTGTGTTTGCAATATAAAGAGAAAGAAAGAAAGAGAGAGAGAGAGAGAATACCTCTCTATGCAGTGTACAGAAAAAAAATAAAAATAAAAAAGAAAAATAACCAAAATAAAATAAAATAAAATAAAATAGGAAAGAGTGAGAAGAAGAAGAGGAAGAAGAAGAAAAAAGGGGGGCAAAGCAAAGAGAAGAGAAGAGAGAAGAGAGAAGAGAGAGAAAGAGGAAAAGCAAGAGCCACAAAACGGATTGAATGTGTTGGCTGTAAGCGTTTCTTTTAAGAAAAAAAAAACGATGTTAGGTCCAATGGTTGTTTCAGTCGCTAAACTCACCCAACTTTCTCAATTTGGTTACGACCTAACCGAACCTATTTTTTCCCAGTGATGGATAACATTCCCCCTTCTTTTTTTTTTGGTTTTTCCTTTGGGCATAGTGTATCCGAAAATCTCGGACTATCCCAGTTTTTGGAGTTGTCATCCGTTTTGTATAGTAAATGCAGGTCATTTGGTCCTATTGAACTAACAAAAGATCAAATGTCATAATAAAACCATGTATCACTCCCCTGTCGCATGCTTCTCCATGGATGCACACTGGATCGACTTTCCTAACTAGGTAATTCCATTTGCCTTTGCATGTTCCTTTGCCTTTTTGTTCTTCCCCGCTCGCGCGTAATAATTTTTTTCTTTTTCTTTTCGTCTTCAAAAATGGGGTTACATAAAATGGGTAATCTACGGAAAATCTACTTTTTCTTTCTTCTATTTTTTTTTATTTTATCAAACCATAAAAATTTAACTCTCTTTTCTTTGGGGGGAAGAGAGAGAAAAGAGAGATAGAGAAAGGAGAAAGGTTAGGTTTAGATTGTAAGATGAGTTAATATTTTGGTTGAATAGAAATAAGTTACTATAGAAATGTGGTGTGAGAAAAATAGATAACCAGGGAAATAAGCTTCATGTCACCTACAAGGTTTCTTCTTGCTTGGATACGAATTTTGGGAATCCGAACTGATGGGATAAGGATGAAAGCGTGGAATGAAATCAGGGTCGATCCAAGGGCCATCATTGGTTAGAATAGGATATAGGGAAAATAAAGCCATCGTCAAAAAGTAATTCAGTCTTGGGGTACCCAAACCGATCGCCGGGATCCAGAAAAACGGGTCAGTGCCCCCTGCATAATCACAATTAACTATAATTGGTATCCATCCATCCAATCACTAGTCCCCATGGTTTTCACACGCCAAGTCCCCCCTCCCTCTCTTTCGATTTCTCTCTCTCTCTCTCTCTCTCTCCCTCAGTCTCTGTGTCTCTCTGCGGGTATATATATATATATGGGTTTTTATGTAAAATGATAGAAGTATACGTATATATATATATATATATAGGCTTGGCGAAAATACTCCTTATTCCTTTTTTCTTTTCTATTCCTTCTCCCCCATCATTCTCCCTTGTGCCACCTTTTCGTTTTCAAAAATCGTCACCATGGAAGGGGACTTGTCATGCCAACCGGAGGAAATGGACGGAACTAAAAAAGGAAGTCAACAGAATACGTAATCCTTTAGAAAACTTATCGTTGTCCTACATTGACTCCGAGTTTCTGGATTCGTAATACAAAGTCAGAACCCTTCCCCCTGCGCGCAGTTGGGCTCATTGTTGGAAATTAAGAATGCCCATCGCTTTTCGACCATTTGATGATGGTATTACGGACGCTTAGGATCTCAATTCGTGTGACGGTTCCAAGAAGCCTCTCTCTCTTTAGGAGGCTTCATCGAATATTTCCATTGTTTCCATATCCGATTGGAACTGTATCCTTCTTGTTTTAAAATAACACACTCTATTCTTCTTCTTCTTCTTCTCTCTCTTTTTCTCCCTCTTCCCCCCTTCCCATTCTTTCCCGTTATGAAAATTCTTAATTCTTTCGCGCGACATTCGTCCTTAGCAAACAGGAGGACACTGTATCTATGTGTGTGGCAACAACATAGTCACCTTCCTTTTTTGTATGCCGTGAGAGAGAGATACAGACAGGCGCGGCTGAGCATGTCAGCTTTTACCATATTTTTCCCTTTTGTGTGCTATTCGTGATGCTAGCATGATGGCGTACCTATTTACAGGAGAACGGGATGTATGTAATGTGATATTGTTTACTTGGGCGCTTTTCTTTTTCAGTTCGCTTTGTTACTGATCCCTTGATCCGATAATCACTTAAAAACACGACGGTTGCACAATAACAACAACCCGACATCAATGTTTTTTCGCAAAATAACAAACATCTCGCCCCACAGCATTTGAATGAAAGAAAAAAAAAGCTAAAAACATATCCATAGCTAGAGTTGCAACTCAGACCATTGGCCTCATAGATCTACTCTATTGGATTTGCACGTGGAATTAACTAATCGATCACGTAATGCATATATGATAAAGAACAAAAGAAAGAAAAAAGAGTAACAGATACAAAAATGGAGGGACAAAGATAGATAGATATTATACAACAGTTATAAAGGAATAAACTAACAAAATAGATCATACGGGTAAATTCGGGAAAGGGAGAAACACAAAGAAGAAAAAAGGGCATTGCCAATGGGGCAATCGTTTAACATGTGGATTTCGTCTTACAGTCTTCGCCTTCCGTTTCAAAATCCTCCTCTACACCACTATCACAATCCCCTTCAACGTTCACCGTATTTGCCGCCGTTGCTGCAGCTTTGTACGTCCGGACCATACATTCCATGGCTTCCCACCACGTGTATCCCTTGGCGGTCTCTCGTGCACAATGACTCATACGTAGCCGTTCTTCTGCACTATTGACCAACATATTCAGATGAGCCGCGTAACGTTCGATTTGCTGGCCACGCGACAGTCCTGCAATATCCAAAAGAAGCCCTGTTTGCTGATCAATCACCAAATCACAGACACCCTCGGCTTGAATGCCAGCCACCGGCAAACCAGACGCCATGGCCTCCAACACAACCTGACCGAACGTTTCCGTGACGGATGGGAATGCAAAAATATCTGCCGAAGCATAAGCACTTGCCAACTGGATCCCCCGCAGATATCCCGTAAATGTCACGGGCAGGTTAATCCTGGCACATTCTGATTGAATCTCGTCAAAGGCAGGTCCATGACCCACAATCACCAAATGGCACGCGTTCTCATAATCCATTTGTCTATAGGCATCCAATACCAATTCGATATTCTTTTCAAACGAGATACGGCCCACATACAGAATGATCTTCTTCTTAGCCGCCTCTGCTTCACTCCCAAGCCACCGTGCTCGCAGCGCATGCGAGCGTTTGGCAGGTGAGAACATCCCAGCATCGATGCCCCTGGGCCAAAGAGAGAGATTATCAAACCCTTTATGTCGAAGCATTTGAGACGTCGAACGGGATGGGCATACAGTGCGATGACAGAAAGAATGACAGAACCGGTTCCATTGCCACATTAACGGTGAAAAGAAACCCCAGCCAAAATGGGTACAGTAAGTAGCGAGGTTGGTATGGTAAGATGATACAAGAGGCACCTTTGGTAAATAGAATTTACAGATGGCCAAGGCGGCTGCGCCGAGCCAGACGGGTTCAACGAGATGTATCACTTGTGGATCAAACTCCAAGAGTTTACGGGTGAAGCGAGGTCGCCATAGATTGAGCTTTAATTCTGGATATGGCAAAAAGGGGATCCCCACCGTCCCCACCAATTCTGCACCAGCAAAGGCCGTCATGCCGCTTTCAGGACCAAGAAGCAGGACTTCATGACCGGTTTCTTGCAAATGCTCCAATAGTTTCTTCAGCGTATTTGTCACGCCATCCACCTTGGGGAGGAAGTTTTCTGTCACAATAGCAATCCTCATCTTTTTCTTTCTTATCCCTTGTTATTTTCTGTTCTCCACCCGTCAACAAACAAGCCAAGGAAGAAAACGCAATCAAGTAGTTTGTACGTACCTAATCTAAACAGACGCCCTTGTTGTATGTCTTGAGTTTGGAGGAGATACTTTATGGAAGCACCAGAAGTCTGCAGGCTTACAAGTAAAGATCCTTATTGATAAGAAAATAAGAGAAGAAGGGAAGAAAAAAAAAGAAGAATGAAGGAAAATTGAAAAGCAAAGTGATAAAATCAGATCACAGTTCCTAAAAGGTTGGTCTCTTTTTTTTTTGCATCTTTCTCTTTGACGTAGACATAAGTAGAACCAAAACAGACACGCGCCCTTATTCTCTTGCTGTCACTTTCCATCTTTATCACACGTGTGCAGTGGTGTGTATGTCATTAACGGTAGAAAGCTTTTCGAGTTAAAGTTCTGTGACGAGGGCACATTCAAGGAAGACACCCAAAGATTGGACAAGACGACCTGCAAACTATCCTGGCTGGGTTAGAAATACGGAACGAGTGATAGCCAATAAAAACCGTCGATCGAACCACTCTGAGATGCGCACAGGCCCCTCCTCTTTGAGTCCAAATATGTCTAAAAAGGATCGAATTAGCTTCTCTCTTAATGAATACATATCAGCAAAGCAAAAAAGCAAATGAAATACCTGTAAGCACATTAGAATTTGCTTTAAAAAGATAGTAAAGAACGGGATGCTGATTGCCTTGGGTATATATGTATGGCCTTGAAGGGGAAAACTTTGCCTTGGGAATCATGACGGTAAACTGGGTCATGTGAGACATCTTTCCAAATCAGGGAGGAAAAACGATTTCAAACATTCAAAATGGGGCATCCTTTTTGCTTGTTAATTTACCGGCATGCTTGTCAAAAACATCCTCCGAGCCGGGAAGTTGGAAACAGCTAACAAACAGAGCATCCATTATAGAAAAAGCCAAGTGAAGAGGCGGTTTTTTCGATACGAATAGAGTAACATCGTGGGTTTCCTCAAAACGAACTTGTCTTTTGACTGTACAGATTTTTACGGCAGTTGACGTTGTGTTCTTCAGTTATAATGAAGGTCAAGATGGCACCTGAATGCTAACAAATGATTCTCTCGTGTTGATAGGCAAGGAAAATGCAAAGCTGAAAAAAAGATAAGCTTTTTTTTATAGTTGCAAAGGACAAGCACAAACGAAAAGAAAACAACGAATGACTTTATTCATCTTACCCTTCCATCCAAGATGACGCATGAGAGAAAGAAAGCAAAGCTTAGTCATCAAAGGCAAAATATAAACAAAACACAGCGTACATCCCGTCTGAGTTGAATGGAACATATCATTCTTAGGTTTACAGAAGTAAGGGAAAGGGAAGGTGCGATATCTCTGCGTATCATCTCGGTATCTGATATAGTTCACAGAAAAGAAAAAAAAGAATATGCTTTCTAGTTTTCTTGGAAAACCAAATGACGTAGGATTTTGCCAAGCATTCACACAGACACCTCACACACACCTCAAACACACTCTCTCTCTTTTTCTGCTGTTCGTTTTTCTATCGTTTCTTTTTTGGGCTGTGTCTTTAGCAAGGTTGCGAAACCGGACCTTTGTTTAACCTAAAGACGGATGTCAATCGAGTTTATCGGGAAAATTGTAGAGGAATATGAATTCGCTCTACAAGAGTTATTCCAGTCAATGTAAACATCACTTGAAACAGGGTGCCACGAATATATTCCTTTAGTTAACCATGACAGGTACTACTTATGACGACCTGGACCTGTCCATTAGTTTCAAACCGGATATTGCGCAGAAAATCCGATAAATGGTCTGAAGTGGTACCGTGTGTGGCGCAAGAATAAGGGCTTGAGAAAAAAAAACGAAAAGAACGATTTTCAATGATAGGTACCACCTGTTTGACATTTGCTGAGCAAAACTTGCAGTTGATTGTGTGTGTGGACATTGAAACAGTTATCATCCGAATGCACGATGCATAACAGGCCGACTGATTTTCTTTTGACGGGTTCCAAAAGTAGGGCGTTTGTCATCCTGAAGGTAATGATATACGCAGTGTTATATGCTCCGCCGTCCTTTTGATTAATTATACAAGTGATTATTTCAATCTCCACGATGCTGAGCAACTTCAGTGAAAAGAAAAAGGACATTCAACAAGCAAATACATATTAAGTGTTTAAAAGAAGAGTGCGTCCATGGTTATTTATTTTTTTCTTTCCTTTCCTGTCTGTTCTTGTTTGTCGTTGCATGGTGATTAATGGCTTAACAGAAAAGCGAAAGAGAAAAAAAGGTGTTGTCTCGATTTGGAAAGTGGGATGGACTCCGCCGTTGGGATTCTTGGCGTCGTCCATTGTTTCTATGCTTTTTGGTCCACCGTTCCCTGGTTTGCTATTTTTGGAATTCTGTGGATGATCCTTTTAAATATCCTCCACTTCTCCTTCTCTTCTTCCTCACTCCCGGTTCTTTTATGATCATATTAAGTCAGTTATACTTTTCGCTATTATGCGCTGTTGTCCTACTACCTTTGGTACACGGTAAAGGATCATCTATTAAAGAAACGAAGAAAAACGTAACACAGAAACCTGAAGAAAAATAAGCCTCACCTTTCCATCTCTCTCTCTCTTTTTTTCTTTCCCATTTAACTTGGTTACGTTTTTAGCTCATAGCATTAATAATCGACGTTTACTGCGAGTCGAACCTCTGACGTCCGTGAAATTCGATATAGCACCTAGAAACGACCATTTTTACAAAAAACGAAACCTAACACCTAACCCGACTTATGAGCCGAGTTTCCGAGCCATAGAGCACGATGACGTTCTTCGTATTGCCCTACAGGCCTATAACCAAACCTTCCATTTGCATCTCACACCCAATGTCGACTTGTTTCATCCCGAAGCCGTAACATTCAGGGACGGCCGATCGGAACCCTTACGTCCAGAAGAATTCAGAGTGTTCCGAGGTCATGTTGTGGACGATCGTTTTACAGACGAACGTTGGCTAGGCGATCAAGCAGGCGTCGCACGGGATGAATTCGACCTCAAAGACCAAATAGGTGTAATTGGCTGGGCCCGCATTGTCATCCGTCACGACTTGAAGTAGATATTACCTATACAAAGAAAAGGGAACCTCTTTGCTGACTTACTTTTCTTACGATTGATTACAAAGGCATTTGGATACGCTTGTGTTTGAAGGTGCTTTCCAGACACAAGGTGACCTGTATCATATCAAGACTCTTTCCAATTACAAGCTCTCCAAACGTGCGGACGATGCTGGATTAACAAACGAGGAGAAGACACACATGATTGTATACCGAGATTCCGACACCTCACGAGTGAAAGCACCCTTTGAAAAGCGGTTGGATCATCACGAGGATAAGGGAGAGTCTCAATGTGGATATGATCGATTGTTTCCCAACAAGGTATCCAGCCCAGTTTACGACATGGGTCATCCCGCCACCAGGGAAATGGGTATCTATGCTTCCCGAGACACATTTGACACGAACATTTTCGGAGGCAAGACGTTGGCCAAAAGGCAAAATGCAGGATGTCCCACCACCAAAAAGAGTAAGTCATTTAGCCCATTGGCAGATAACAATCGAACTGACCCTCAAAAAATAATAATAACCTTCTTCTTATGTTTGGCTTTTCTTTTCTTTTTTTAAATAGTCGCCTACATGGGAGCAGGTAAAATAGACTATAAATTGAACATCAACGTGTCAGATGCACTAAATTTATTCCTATGAATTAGCGGCCGATTGTACTTATACACGCTACTACCAATCACCCGACAAAGCCCGCATACAGATTATTTCAGATTGGAACATGGCATCTGCCGTGTATGAGCGCAGTTTCAATGTTGCTTTGGGTTTAATTAACATCACCATCATGGACGAAGCATGCCCCTCCACAATATCGGATGATATTGCCTGGAATCGACCCTGTTCTGACAGCTATCCTATTGGTGACCGACTGAGCGATTTCAGTCGCTGGCGAGCCACCATGAGTGGAGATGGTGCCAGCTTGTGGCATCTCATGACAAGTTGCGCGTAAGTTTTGAAAAAGAAAAACAAAGAAAAAACAAACCATGATCCCTGCTTTACTAAAACCAAAATGGCCCATCAAAAGAACCGGTGTGGAAGTCGGCATTGCATGGCTCAAACAACTATGTGTTACTGAGGCAACCGCACAGACCCAAAGCGGGGTTACACAATATGTCTCTGGAACGGGGGTCTCCTCTATCAGTAAGTAGTCATGTTTCAAGCTTAGCAAAAACCCCTGAGGGGTCTGTTTTGTCTTGCTTTTTAAACCGTTTATATCTAAACATACGACCCGCCAACCTGATTTTTATAGTTCGTGATGAATGGAAGGTCGTTGCTCACGAAATCGGACATGGATTTGGTGCCATTCATGACTGTACTTCATCCAACTGTCCTTGCTCTGGGTCTTCTTGTCAATGTTGTCCGCTAAGTTCCACTCAGTGTGATGCCGGTGGCACTTATATTATGAATCCTACAAGCAATGTCTCTTCTCAAGATTTCAGTCCATGCTCTATTTCTACTGTGTGTAGCCTGTACCCCTCGCTTGGCACCTGTTTGGAAGGTAAGGAGATAAAGAAATATAAAAGAAAACAAAAGAAATGTTCGGCTCGCTTAATGTCCTTTTTCTCAATAATTAGACCCTGGATCAAGAACCGTAAAGACGCTGCAAATGTGTGGCAACGGCATCAAGGAAGAAGGTGAAGACTGTGACACGGCTGGCAAGGATACCTCTTGCTGTGATCCTACAACTTGTAAATTCAAGGCAGGCGCTGTATGCGAGTAAGTTATCAGTCTTTCTTCGCTTTAACTGTCTGCTGAGCGGCCGATTTCTCTAATTCACTACTTTCCCTTTTCCCTTAGGGACTCCAACGACCTTTGCTGTAGCCAATGCCAGATTCGTCCCAAGGGTACTGTTTGTCGAGTAGCTGCAACCTCTTGCGATACCGAAGAAGTTTGTCCGGGTGATTCAGCGACCTGTCCACCAGATCAGCACCTTAACGATGGCGATACTTGCGGTCAAGGACTTCAGTGTGCGTCGGGCCAATGTACTTCGCGTGATGAACAGTGTAAAGCACGAGGATCGGTGATGAACGTAACAAGGGCATGCTCTGCAAGATCCGACAGCTGTCAGTTAATGTGCAATAACCCTAGCGGCATGGGCTGTATCGTGTTTAATGGAAGATTTTTGGATGGTACTCCATGCGGTGTTGGCGGAAAATGCAGGAACGGATCCTGCGACATGGGCGATATCGGTAAAGTTCAATTGACAGTTAAAGCCCTTACTCATCTTTCTAACCCCGATCTTTTTTTGTTTTTGTTCCAATAGGAAACCAAGCCAGGAATTGGATCGAAAACCATAAAGAAATTGTTATACCAGTGGCTGTTGTCGTTGGGCTGCTTCTATTACTTTGTCTCGGCCGTTGTTTGCTGTGCGGTTGCTTTGGTTACAGTGGTTATCGCAACCGAAAACAACCCGTGGTCTCTAACTCGATGGCTTATCCCGTTAGCCAACCGGCATCAGCTTACCAACCGTTGCCTTCACCATCGCCTATCGTTTCCGGAACAGGCGCACCAGGACCTGCCCCCGCTCCGCCTATTCATCGACCCAATGACTGGGTTGATCCAGCCGCTTACAATGGCGCTCCTGCCCCTCCTTATCAACATCCACCTGTGTATCCCACCACACCCATCCACCCTCCATCCAGTCCTCAACAAAACGTACGCCTGAATGCCAATCATCCTGGTTCACCTGTATTATCACCTCCAGCCGCATGGACAACAGCACCAACAATGCCAGTACCGCAGCCGCCGCCTTCAGCTGCTTATTGAAAAGGGAATTTTTTGTACAGATTTCAATTTCTATCCATCCGTTCTCCTTCTTCCCACCCTCTCTCTCTCTATCTTTCTTTTTTCTTTTTATTATATTCCACCTGTCGACCGCTTCTTCTTTTTTGCTTTTTTTCAATTGTTTCCTAGTGTAAGAGTAGATGTTCTATTTTTCTTTCTCTTTTCGCATGTACATTATACCACATCATCATGCAGTTCCTATTCCACGAGTCATAAGAGATGGCAAATACAATAGTTTATTTTTGTTTGATCAGATATAACATCCAAAACGTGATCCTGATATAAAAGGAAATGGCTTCGGATAGATACAAACTAGAGTATCTCGGATGACGCGACGCGTGAGTTTCGGCACTGCAGGATTCAGAAAGGAGGAGTAAAGCCCTACTGCCGTGGATGGGACTGTGGCCTATGCCGCATAAGGAAAAGGAAAAGACGGCAAGTGCATGTGAGGAATCCTTTCTCAGCAGCGAGCCTTCCGTGGTGCTAAATGAATTCAACATAATATTCATAACATATCCATACTAATATGATTAAAGAAGGAAACAGATATACGCTATTCGGCAAGATCTCACAAAGGGATTCATTCTTTCGCTTAAAAGCGTGAAATCGCCCCTGGTTGAATCAGCCAGAGTGTAACATCATGTTAAAGTCCAGCGTGCATTTTCATCGTTTAGAACCTGCCAATTCGGCAGGCTATTGTAGCATCCAAGTTTTTTTTAATATAAATTACAAAACAGTGCTACTTCGCATTAGAAGAAAAAAGTTATTATTCCCACAAAGCTGTCTTTTGTTTCTTTTGTTTTTTTTTCTGGCCTTAAGTCAGGGTTTCCAGGACCGTTGTAAGTGTTTTCAAGTCATCCCGGATGTTTCTTGCAAATCGAACCACTTTCTCCTATGAAAATGGAGAGCAAAGGGTTAAACAAACCATACAATTATTATGATTGTTTTTGTACCTTGGTATCCAGCACCTCGACTGACTGTGTTAGTGCATTATATCTCACCGAGAATGGTCGATTCATATTCGCTGCAAATTCGCGCACCTTTTCTTGCGCGTCTTTAAATGATTCTGCGACGAAATAGACCTAATCATAAACGAAGAACAGAATCAGAAAACCGACGTTTTTTCTCCCTTCCTTTTCTCCTCTTTTTCTGCTTACGGGTTGGAATTCTGTGATAGGATATTTTTGAATGGCCGTCTTTGCGGGTTCAAACGGTCGCAGTTCTGGTTTGTCTGATAAACAATATTCTAACTCGCCAAATGAACTCAGAAGACCTGCACCGAACGCTCGGATTTCACCGTCCTGACGACAAAGACCGAATTCGACTGTGAACCAAAAGATAGTAGCTAGTTTTTCAATATCTTCGTCCGAAGCACCTAAGGAAGCCAGACCGATTTCTTGTGAGAAGTCTGCAAAGTCGGGATCTGCAAACTATAGAAGAGAAAAAGGTAAGTGGAAGGCCGACGTGTGACACCGAATGTGTGTTTTTTCCCCTGTGACACCTACCAGTGGCACGTGGCCGAGCAGTTCATGACAGACATCGGGTTCTGGTGTGTAAAATGGTTTGGAAGAGTGGCGAATGTATTGTGTGGAATAGAAGACTCGGAAAGCAAATGCATTCAAGAAGTCACGACTGGAGAGTAAGCCCATGACGGGACGGACGGTGAAGCCAGTACAGTCCTTGAGGAAACGTGAGATGTGTTCCAGCTGAGGGATCTGTTTGTCACTGTAGCCACAGTTCTGGACCAACAAGGGGAAGACATATTGATGTTCACGGCAGGCATGGGTAGGGTACATGGAAGTCAATTGACGGTAGACCTTACCCCAGGTTTCATTTTCTTCGGCTGTGTATTCGATTTCCGGGACAGCCATTCCAGTACGGAATGTTTTCGCAATGCGGGTGATCTCAGCACGACGAGCTCGGTAGACGGGATCCTTGGCTCCGGGGTGATCAGAACCTATCAAAAGAGGGTGAGAACTTAGGGCAAGGAGGCGTGGGAAAAAAGAAAAAGGGAATGGGCTGCTTACTGAGTTCCTCGCCCATTTCCAACACTTTCTCAGCAAATGTGTCCAAGTCTGTCAGCTTGCGTGGGAACCATGGCACACTGTCTATTGTGAGAAAACGGAAAAACAGAATAAACATCCTTGTCATTTCCTCTCCCCCCAACCTCTCCTTCCAGAATCATTCTCCCCTCTTTATTTACCTCCACTGTTGTCTGATCCAATCACACGGACATCTTTGGTGTGCTTGCGCAAACCTTCAATCACTCCCTCCACTTGTTTAGCTCCCGTAGCATCAAAATCAACAAAGAAATCATAGTCCCATTCCTTGGTACGGCTCGGACGCCTATCCTCAAAAAGGATTAACAAGGTGACACTGCAACCCAAAACAATAACTTTGTTATGGCAGCACTTACGACTCAATGCGTTTCAAAGAGATATCCATCGATTTGATAGCAGAAAGACAGCTCTCCAAACCACCCACCTTATCATCAATGGAGAAGCACAGTGTTGTCTTAAGTTTCTTTTCTTGAACAAGTTCGGGAAGCATGATAAAGCAGTTCGAGTGTTTCTTCTCTTGAATGCAGGGGAAAGAAAGAAGTATAAGAAAGAAAGAGGCTTTTCTTAATGTAACTGGTAAAATAAATTCTTGGACTTATATGCTCATGGTCTCCGCTTCTCAGATATGCTCCTTACCACGATCACGTGAATGTTCAGGCACTCCGGTTTTGTCTATGTTCGGAGCAGGAAACCCATAGACCATTCCAGTTGCAAAGCAAAATGACCGCCTCATCGTATCCTCAGCCCATCTCGAACAATTATCCGGTACAAGAAATTGGACTGGTAAAGCTTACGATAGAAAGTTTCTGTTCAAACAATTCTACAGGAAAAACTGCAGAGAGGCTATATTATGCTGCCAGGGAAGAGGTCACCATTTTTCAACAAGGATGGCAATATATTGGCCATTCTCTTCGACCGTTCGCACGATAATGACTAACACTAGTATTTTTTATGCCTGCTTTAAGAATGGTATAACAGCCAATTGATCTCCTTGTGATAAGTGCCACGGGCGCCTGTATCGAAGATTGCTGATCAACTATAGCCCGGTAACTTGCAGATTTTTTGAATGTTATTTTGTGCCTGTTTCATAATAGTCCGCGTCCTTGCATAGGACGGATTTACTTTGTTGAATACATATTTCGCCTCAATTTACGCAATAACATTACGCCTTAGGTTTTAAGTTGTGTAATGGTTGGAAGGATAGCCTCTGTAGCTTCGCCTCGAAAATGTTCACACTAACGAGATGTTATTTTTTTAAAAAAGAAAAATCTGTATAATTATCGTATAAACAGTTTTCCCGCCAAAATAACGAGTCATGGTAACGGGGCATTAATGATATGCCGAAAAACTGATTATAGAATTGAGATACCGCCAGTTAGTCAAGGAGCCATCTGCTTATCATACCATCCATCTTGCAAGAACTGGTAACACTATCTTAGACTCAAGCATGTTTGGTCACTTATTGCCATGATAAGGATGGATGAACTTCATGACCATTGGGCACTAACTGTAAGTAAGATAAATCATTTTATTCTGCTGACGAGTTGTTCAGCAGCTTTCGAAGAATCGAAGGATAACCTAATTAATAAACATGGTAAATTGGAGATAAATAGCGTTGGGTACATGAGAATACATAAAGAGATTGTTCTAGTTTATAGTCCATCTTTATTGCAAAACATCGATAAGATGACAAGAGATAGCCATCTGCATGATAATACAGTGATGCATAAGGACAAAAGGAGAAAGGAGATAAGACAATATTGTAGTCGCCTTTGAAACTAAGAGAAGAGGAAGAAATTGAGATTGGGTACAGAGATGTTTAAGTTTTCTCTGCTACCACACCCACTTGCGCAGGACGAAGAACACGGCCTTTGATCACATAACCCAGTTTTTGAACCGTGAACACAGTACCAGGTTCCTTATCTGGAATTGGCGTCTGGAAAACAGCTTGGTGCTTATTGGGATCGAACTTTTCCCCTTCTGGATTATGCTGTTCGATCCCATGACGTCGTAACGTCTTGACCAGTTCAGCCTCTGTCATCGAGACGCCTGTGTAAAGGTTCGTCAGCTGTTCTGTCAACTTTAAAGGATCATCGGCGATCGGGGAAGTCGGCGCAGTTTCCTTACTACGCAATTCCACCGGTACGGAAGCAAGTGCCATCCCGAGGATATCTACCGTATCGAGGATATCCTTGGCAAATTTTTGGATAGCATATTCCCGTGCATTGCTGACTTCTTTTGCGCTACGCTGACGGAGATTTTCCTGGTCAGCTAGAACGCGAAGGTAGGCATCCTGTTACATTCTATCTTGAGTCTACGCCCCGTCCATCCAACAACAGTAAAACTTGCCTGCAGCTCTGCGAACTTTTTGTCTTTTTCCGCGAGTTGCTGTACCATTTCGTCATTTTGAGAGGTTTCCGCCTTTGGTGGCGGTTGCGCTTCTCCATCCTTTTCCGGGTTCTCTGCGGTCGTGGGCTTTCCTTCATCGTTGTCATTGGCTGTTGTATAAGTACGCCCCACACGAAGTTTACGTAATGCACCTAATTGTGTTGCAGCATTTAGACGAGTTGATGAAGGAATACTGATGACGTGGCGAAGCGAAGAAAAGACAAGCATTAGTCAAACCGAGAAAAAGTGACACCGCAAAAAAGCAAGCGGGTCACATCATGCAAAGTTTCTAAAAAAGCATCGAACCTAAGCGCTCCTTGAAAATTCGCAGAAGCAAATATTTTAGCCGCAATGGCGTCTCCATTTTTCTACTGTTTATTGCATGACAATTTGCGGTTGTTTAGGTAAATAATTTTCGTCAACTGGAAATGATATAGATAAAGGGCTTGTGAGAACATTGCTTCCCCAGGATAATAATTTCTTACTTACACAGATGATATGCACAACCGTTCAAGACGTATAGATCTAAATCCTCGTTACGAGGAAATCACATTCGTAGTGGCGATATCGTTTTTAGACGGACGGCAGAATTCTATGGGGCGAACCTTGTCCGCGCCAAACCGAGTTTGCAATGTAGAACATGTTTTTTGCCGAATTAATGTCCCGTTGCCATAGTGTACGGCAGTGTTTGCAAACTACTACACCATGGTGGGACACAGAATCGGACATGGTGGCTTTCTCCAGCCCTTTCTGAAGGCAGCTGTTGCACAGCTGTAGATAACCCATGAGGGGTACATATGAAGCAAAAGATAACAAACCTAAGGCGTGTAAAATTCATCGAGTGTTGTTGCAATCAATTCCCCTCTCCTTTCTCTTCTCTCTAGCATTTTCCAACAGGTGTTGACTAACGCAGCACGCCTGTCCTTTCTTGACACGTCCACTCGCACCAAACATTGCTGATCCGAATACAATTAATGGTATTTTTTTGCTTGCTTGAAATGCCTTTGGATGCGATTTCTTTATGCTTCGGTGCGGTTTATTTTGCGTTGACCTTATTACAGACTCTTGTGGCCTAGGTTAGAAAATTTCGTTAATATCATTTATTTCAGTATTTTGCACTTAGTCTCTGAAAACGATCGCCATTTCAGCTTCTTTTGTTCTCGCCGTTTCAACCTCTTCTTCCTCCTCTTTCGTCTATTCTTTTGAGTCTTTCTTCGCCGCTGCTTGCAGTACCTTTTTCCACCGTTGACTAACACATTAACGAGCTCTTCACGAGAACGTTGTGCTCCTTTGTAGTCGTGCAAACGTTTCTCAGCCATGCCGGGCCCGTAAAAAGCTGTCAATACTGGAAAATTCTGGGCGAAGCACTCCACGAACTGATGATGTTGCTCTGATGATGCTGTTTTACAGGTCTCTAAACCGGTCTCGATACGAGTGATACCCGCCGCATCCTTCCGTTTTCCGAGTTGTTTCGCTCTCCGCGTAGCGCCAGTCATAGCATAATACTCTTTTGTCGACACACCGCGTACTTGGTGCCTCTGTGAGCCACTACCGTCTGCAGCTGTGTATATTCGATTCAACCCCGGATCCACGGCCCACGGTTCGAACCACTGCTCGACTTCATCAATGGTATATAGTCCTCGAGATCAATTTCTGTTGCCGGCACCTTCTCCTTTTGTTTTCTTGCGAAAACTAGATTTGCTGCAAATCGATCAGAAAGAATACTGCATGCGAAACAATGATTTGTATTCCCGGTAAAATCTCCCAATCTGTACGTATATATTAACACAGAGTGAGTATTTCCAAATAAATGGTAATTATTCTTATTTTCCATACCTATTAAATCCAAAACCAGTAAGGTCAAGCGCTTCAAAAAATACTCGTGGGTATTCGCTCGGTGTGTTTGTTCTTTAATGGATAACAGATTTGCCAAAAGTTTGACGTTTATTGAAACAAAACGCCACTTGCAACTTGGTTTTGGTGAAATCGAGAAAAGACGAGGCAGAGTTGTATCACTAGAACTTTTTTCGGAAGCAGCAACGATCTTATGCTCTTCTTCATAGGAAGACAGGATGTATTTTAACGTTGGAATATACGCGCCAGGAGATGCCGATATGGCTTGCTGCGTTGCAGGCTTAGGCGTCAGTGCCTCTAAATCATCACAAATCTTATCGACAATAGCCACTAACGGCAAATCCGGTTCAATTGAATTAAGTCATTGAGGGGATACACTAGCAATGCGTTCGAAGGCATATTCCGATGCAATATTTTGTATCTGTTTTCTTCATACTCTGTATACGATGAAACTTAGTTCAGATATACCAAAACACGATACATACCGCAAACGCTACTGACAGCTTATGTTCAACAAATGAACGCACTCGAGTTTCGAAATTTTCGACTATATTGTTTGAATAGCATGTGGCCAGCAATACACAAGCTTCCGACAATATATCAGATGATCTTAGTTGTGTGTTGGGCGCTTGTTGCATCTGAGAGTGTTTGTCACGAAATTCTCTCCACGAGCTGCTAAGATTTGTTGGCATTTTATCGTTTTTAGTTGTCATTGACTTGTTGAGCACAATTTGGGTGATCGAATAGAAAAAATCTTGAGTGAAGCAGATAGGTGGAATCACTTGATGATCCAGTATGTACTGGTTGAGTTCTAGCAATCACCTCTCTCGTATATTGTGAAAGCTCTTGAATTTTTCTTCTGAACTGATTTCGATATACCTCAACGACAACGGAATGTAGGGGAGCTTTTCGAGCGAATGTTTCGAAACCTTTCACGAGCTGATCTTCTAACATCTCCTCGGTCCACTTTGGTGTGTTGCGGGCAACTCTTCGCTCGAGTACTTCTATGTTCAATGGAACCACATGCAGGACATGGATTTGCTATAAAGGTTGTATTACTGGAACTTGCTTGCTTAGTCTCTCGACCCGTTTTCTTTGCGCCTTTGAGCGCCACACTCTGAACTTCTGGCTGGCGCGTCCGCTTAGTACCAGGTATTGGGCATACTTTAAGCGTGATACACTGTATAGCAGTGTGCATTGCAAACATTTGACCTCTCATTGGACACAGTTTCGACTTCGTCTTTTGATGCCCCCAGAGTCCACAAGAATTATACTGCGACTAATTTGCTGAGGTTGGTTGCTGTCAGTTAACTATCTTTTATGAGGATGTATACGTACCTTTTTTCAACCCTTCCTGCTCCTGCAGCTGCTTCTGTAATTCCATATCAGCGGCTTTTTTTTTCCTTTTTCTTCTGGATATAGTCTTTGCCTGTCAAGGCGATCTGAGACAACATGAAAAAAAGACCAGATAAGTGAACGCATATAATACCCAAAATCATCCATGATGAATTCAACAGGAAAAGAAGAAATAACAAGAAGAAAAGATGATAACGCTAAGGTGTACTCACATTAAACCATTTCTTTTTTTTCTTTGTAATGACAACATTTATCTTACAGGACAGTGTAAACTAACAATCGCCCAAAGACAGGTTTCACATAAAATTAGCAGATTATCATTGACCTTACCCAAGGCTAAAGTCAGATAAGGAACGATTTGCCCATCGACATGTTCATGATAGTTGTCTGTATAATACTGCGCCTTGCATCGAAAGTTCTGGATCATCTTCATATATTATTTTCATCCATCACTTTTGCTATAGTCCGTTACAATTCGTTGAATGTGCAATAACAATGCTTCTATAAGCGTGCTTGCAAGCGACTCGCAACAAAATTTTCGAAGGGCAATTAAAGTTCGACTTCGCAAGAATAAGCGCAGTGCATATCGGAATTACACTGACGAACGTTTAGCTATGTTGCTCAATCTAGTAACTTATGAAGGAAAGTCTGCAGCAGCTGCGAGTAGACAAGTGGTTATCAAAGAAAGAACAGCTCAGAATTACGTTAAGTTGTACTACAAAATCTAAAGGAAGAAAGCTCCAGCAAAGTCTGCACATGTGAAAAAGAGAGGTTCAAAGCCAAAGCTGTCGCAAAAGTACTTTTTAGCTGGCGCAAATTACCTTGCAAGAACCGACATTAGAAAGCATTAAAAATCCGAACAGAGAGTCTGAAAACAAAAAGAAATAGGAATGAAAAAGCGATACGAAAAATAATTCATGCTAATGGCATAACTTGTTGGTTTTGCTAACCTCAAGTATTTAACCCAAAAGCTGGACGGTTGCTACCTGACCAGGCGCTCGCCGCTCAGGATATAAAATGTCAACTGACGCATCGGAGGAGTTCGGATACCCAGACACAATTTCGCGAGCTTTTCTTCGTCTTTTCCTCCTATGACACACATAATTAGTTATATAAATGAGAAGAAAGAGCTATTTATGATTATCTCCACATTCCATAGAAACGCTCCCTGCTTTTCTAGAATCTCTATCTCTCTATCTCTCTATCTCTCTATTAGTATACTGTATTTTCGAGTAATTTTTGCGCGCAAAAACATTTTGCCGGTAGCACCACCAGTTTCCTGCAAGCTGGTTCGACCGTCGTACTCTTCAGTTGATATATAGAAGTCTTTATTTAGGAGAAAAGAACACGTCCAGCAATGAAGTAGAGGAACAGATTCGTTAGAGATATTGTCTGACGCTTTCCAAGAAGGCCAAAGGGTCCTGTTGTTTTCAGTAGCAATTTGGTATGTGTATGCAAACTTGATGTGTGGGTCAAGAGAGCTGAGCTGCAATAAGAGGGTACAAGATATTATGAAGGACAGTTAAATAGACATTGTGTAAAACTTCAGCAGTAATGAGAAGGGTCAAGTGCTTTGCAAAAGTGCAATGATTAGTTGAATATATTGTCTAATTGACCTCCATCCGCTTTCTATACGATAAAAGTGCTCAATGATAAGATCCTTATATGGAGGACTATTGCTTTGTTCCTAGAGACATGTACCTTCAGTGAACACTGTTAATTTATCTCTGTTTCTCACATATTCTATTGCCAACAGAAGTAACCATACCTATGCTAACTTTGTCATTCGCTCTGTATTTTTTCAACGTAAGATCAAGGGCCAGAAGCTATGTTATATGAGGCAGATACCTAGGATTCAAACATTCATTCTGCTCTTTTTTTTGCCTATCTGAAATCGTTGTCCACAAGCGATACTGGCTTATTTACGTTTTTATGTCTCCAGATCGTTTTTCGCGTTTTACACTATTTATCTTAATTGGTGCATTTTTATTTCACAACACCATATCCATATCAGTCACTCACGTACACCTCTTGAATATCTTGCGTTAAAATGAGGGCTTCATTTTTAGCAATATATTATGTTACCGTAAACATATGCTAGAAATCGCCAAAAATCCATTTCTCCAGCCGCACGCGGCTGTAACGGAAGGAGCGAAGCGAGTACAGAAGGACTAATGTTTTGTGCTGTTTACTGAATTATATTTTGCGCTACTTTAAAACAAATTTTGCCTCGATGAAAGAACCAAGTTTCTGCTAAAGAATAAGACAATATGCGTCATTAGTGAATGATTTATGCAGGCAGTACATTTTACTTACATGAACTTGATCCTCCAGTAGACGCAAAATTCATTCGAGTAGTGTGAAATACAATTCATGGTTAGTAAATGGAAGTGGTATGATTGGTGTCTTCTACTTACCCCCGAAGGGTATCCCAGTACCCGGCTGGGCGTGGGCCCAAAGAACAAGAAAATGTCCTGGAATGTGACCTCCGGCACAAAGAGCCCACCCACCCATCCAATAGGTAATATTTTGCTTCCCTGCGCCGTTAGACTATAAAAGAATTAAAGTTAAGAATCATGATAGCATTTTGTCCGGTTTGTTGTCTTACCGCTTTGCTGGATTTCATCCGTCCGAAATCACCCAAAGTTTCAGACTGTCTTGAATGTCCGGAAGTGTATGTTATCCTTGCTGTCGGAGACGAATACTTGCTGCAATTGACCAGAACAGAGTGTACAATGAAAGGCATTCGTGATATGTTGTCCAAGAGCTATAGTGCCCTGAGATTAGATGGCTGCATAATAATAACAACATTCAATCTTTGTCGTACCTTGTTTCACCCAATTGCTTGTCTTGAAAGATGCCTTGTGCATACTTTTTGTTCATATTTGTGTGTATTTTCTGGAATAAATAGTGTTAATAAATGATAATTGTAGGAAAAAATCTCTCTGTTGAGAGTCCAGCAGGTCATTCTGTACTCTTCTGATTTCATACATAGAAGATTAGTCTAGTATACTAGAATCATGCGATTAGGTAAATTTGTTATGTCTGTGCGCTTTGACTTACCAGGTACTGTTGTCACATATCAGGTTGACAAAGGTATCAATAAATCGCTTAATGGAAACTGCAGTAAAAGATAAAGCCAAAAGAAAGGATAAAAAGGGACAACACGTCGTCTTATCAATGAAGGGACGCGTCATGTTATAACGCGTTAATGTTGGGGTAGTCGCGCGGATAGGGAAATTGTTGTCATTCGATGTCTCAAGTTCCGTGGAACCGGAGATGTCGTTCGAACAATGACTGCTACAAGATAATGGGTTCGTCTAGTTGACCAGTAATTGCTCGTCCGTTGACAAAGTCAATGACTCTGAAAGATTAGATCTAACGTCATTATAATTAATAGCGTGAATCAATTCATGAAGCCATGAGAACATTATCTGTCGCAAAATCATGTTTTGTTATTCATATAACATTGGAAAGTCGATCCGTTTCCTTGAAACCTAGGGATAGGTACGAGGTATTTATTTCTGGGGTAAATGTAGCAAATGGTGCCGATTGCTTGATAAGATGCAGCTTGAGACAACAAGTGTACAACTTTATTACTATAAAGTATATGGAGTCGTTTCCTAAGTTGCACAGTGAAGATTATGTTAACAGAGAATCGAAATCGCATGCATATGCACGAAAGAGGCAAGAAGGCTAATACTAAAAATGAATGAAGACGCTATGACTTTTCAGAGGAAGCCTAATAAAGCACAAGTTTTTTTTTCTAATTGTATCATAGCAAAACATTGGCAAAGTTACTTTCTACTTTAAACTATAGCAAAACGGAGCAAAAAGAGTATCTATCTTTGAACAACATGCAGCCACATCGGAACCGCAAATGTTTCAACCAATCAAGCAAACTTATTTTTTACATTCCGCAAAAACTTGAATACCAGTTCGCAAATGAGAAATGTGAAGCCAGATACTGCTGAAGTTGCAAATGCATGAAGCCTATTCATCTTTTCTTAGAACAAGTGGTCTTTATAAGACCTCCGTTATTTGCCATTACCATCACAGCCTGATCCCAATTGATACCAATTCAACCAAGCGAATGGTATATATCAAGAATTTAACAAGAATGCACCCAGGTACATAAGACGATGGTAGAGATATCTGTTAGTAGAACGACTATATTGTTCTGAAACCTGCTTGACCTTGTATAGAGAAACCATTGATCGCTCCGAAGGAGCACTTACTACTCGTTACGGGATAAGAAAGCTGCACGCGTCGCAATAAAGTCGCATGTCATACAAGATGCGACTTTTCTGAGATTTTTTGCGGCTTTGATTACTACAACTATGCGACATGTGTACCCCTTGTATGCCATTTATACAATTTACGCGATCTATGAGACTTTTTGTCCCACAGTGACTACAGCATAAGTCTACTATTGATGGAGAGAGTCTTTGAAAGCATGTTACCGATTGCATGTCTTTCGGTTTTTCTTAGCAAGTATGCTAGTGGAGCCGGACTATTCAAACACTTTTAAGGAGGTATGTGCATTAACTAAATGGCTTTCTTGTCATATTATGATAAAATCACTAGATATCATGCTGTTTAGCATTTTAAAATTGATATGAACGTACTTGTACCTCAACAACTGGGACGCCATTTATGCATTTGTGTATAAAGCAGTTCATTTACACTGATATACTATTTTTCTATGTTGAAGACGATCATGTTGACTCATCGTACGAAGATCAATGGCATACATTTTGAGATTTTTGGTATTGCCGATTATGTCATTGGGCAAGGCTTCCATATCGCAACGTGTTATATAGTATTAGATTGGCTGACTGATAATTGGACAACGCCAAAAAATGAACTACCATCAAGGCCTTTACAACGTAGCAATATGTGCTACAGATATATCAATTTGAGCTTGTTAGCAGACAGGCTTGCTATAGATGGGAGTTGGGAGAGTAGCGCCCATGCTTCATCTTGTTCGTGCCTGCGGTCCGCCTGGACAGGTCTCACATACGAAGGAAGATTATGAAATTTAAGGGTGCTCTCGTCTTTGACGTAATCAAAATGGTTACAGTTTATTTCTTATAAACATGCTGTGTACGTCGCTTTATCGGTTAAAGTGTCTGTGTTTATCTTCTCTTCTTCGTACGTAAATACTGAAGTGTTCCCTGTTATCTTCCTCTTCCCTTTACCTGTGGTCTTTTCCTCGGTCAATTAGGCGAATCATACTGTTCATTCACTAATGAGACATAGAGTTATACCATACTAAAATGGAACAAATCCTTTGGGTATGTCACCTAGTTTAGAGTGGATAGACCAGCATAAAACGAGAGAAAATCACGATGAAGGACACAAGTATTGTGCTTGTACGTAACCTTTCAATGTCCTAATTTTTACCGATCTGAAATATTATGCGCATGTCGGCGATGATCTGACAAGTAGAGGCCAAGAAAATTGGTTTGGAACAATTTTACCAATACCGGTTTCTTTCGCGAGGGTTTGGCTTCCAAGTGATGAGCCAAAACAAACTTTGCGGAGATGCAAGTTTTGCAGTAAGCGCTCTTTATATATGAATTCTTTGATCCCGGGTACACCAAGATGCCTAGCGAGATGCCTTTGCAGACTTTTCCCTCTATTTCTGAAATAATTTGGATAAGATTGTAACAAATGTCCTAAGGTATTCAAGTTATCGGGTTCTTTATTCCTTGTCTTAGGTTGCAATCACTTTTTTTTTATTGTCTTTATCCACTTACCCACCCGATCATAAAAATTACAATGATGGATTTTTCAGTACGATCTCTCCATAGTTTAAGATCGTCTTTTGATTGATACCTACAACGACTATCCAGATTGGCTGTATTCTTATCTGAATCTGCTCTTCCCCAATGTGCCACCTCAAAAATGAGCGTCTGTAGGTATGCGGTTGCAGATGATATCTCGAGACTTCCAGACATGGTCCGCACGGTTTATTGACTTGGTACATCTGTACGATGAGACGAGATATTTCCCCAACTATTGAACAGCCACTGTGGGGTTTATCCTAGAAACTTTAGACTTCCTACGTGCTGTGCGACAATTCTATCATGACGTTTCTCGTGCCCAGCAATGCTCCACACAGGACGCTGCAACCTTACAGTATCCGTCACACCCGATCTTATTGGACCCTGGAAAAATAGGTCAGGAGATTCAAGCTCATATTTCTGTTGGAAATATCTGGCAGATTGTGTATAAAATGGACGCTACAGTACGAATACGCTTCTGCGATTAAAAGGCCAGAACAAGTTCGGTTGTGGCGTGAGATGAAAGTTAATACCATCGACACGCCGCTAATTCGGCGAATGATTGCTTTACAGTCCTCTGTATCACTTCCGCCTCAAGCGCACCTTCAGAAACGTCCTACCTTGTTCTGACCGAGCAGACGCATGAGCGTGCCATTCGTCTCTCGTCATTGTTGTGGTTCCCCCCGCCGGTGCAGCTGAAGCTCATGTCCATCCATACTTCCTTAGTGAACACTTGTTTTGGTTCGCTCAGCTGCGACTCGTTGGGAAACGGCCCGTGTAAACGTGAGATCCTTAAATGGACCAAACAACCAACCAGCTCGCAGAAAACAACTCTATGTGATTAAGAGAGTTAAAAAATTAAGTAATTGATAAAAGAAGGACATTGGCGAACCTTAACTTGTTACATAGACCAAGCCCGACAGTAAAAGCGACAGCAAGCGTACGGAAACAGTTCCTGATTCCCACTTATCCCACGGTTGTATATTAGGGCTTCCAAGCCTTCCGGAAAGGGTGGAACTGCCTGTTGTCGCCCGCAGTCTTGCTTTGCGAATATACCCAAATAAATAGCAAACAGGAGAGCCGCGCAGCTGCCTCAGGGTGCGGAAGAGTGGTTACAATACGGTCTTTGCCTGGTACCGTTTTGAACAGTTACCCGGATTTCGATCCTGAGCCAGCTGTAGCAGCTCAGAATATCATTGGCGGGGAGGACGATGACGGTACCTTTCTGATCGCAGATGAAGACCTCCTTTTCGCAATTCTGCGGAGCCAACGGTATCAGCATAGAGAATGCATAGGTCGATATATGAGCGACCATGACAAAAGTCAACTATACATGATTCGCACGATATCAAAGTGTGTGCTTCTTGAACCTGGCCTTTGGGGAGTCGCCCCATATTATGTCTTTGACAAATTCGTTCGCCTGGTATTTGCCAACATTGACAGCATGCCAACACATCGTAATACAATGGAAGATGGCCTAATTCGAGTTACAAGGAGATGTCAGTCAACAGTACCGCCAAATTGCCTACGACATGTTGGAAGACAAGATGGCGGAAGAAAAAAATATCACTCAAGGCATGTGCTGGCTTTTGGGGGACACGGCTCACGTTGTCCAAACATTGGTCGAACATGTATAAAAAAGCCCGAAGACTCTTGATGATTACGAACTACATTCTTTGAGTGTGAGTTATTCACAATCAGTAGGACTTCTGAAGGAGAACTCGGGTCAAGCGGCCACACCTGGATCCGATGAGGCACCGTATGGACAGCACAATCAACTGGAGGTGCAAAGCCCTATTACAGTTAAGCGCCAGTGATGTTTTTACAGACTGGAAACTTGTATTAGATAGTAGTAGTACACACTGTAAAATAAATATTTTATTATGCAAACGAACAAATTGATAAGTATTAGATGTGTATCCATAAATGGATTGGATTTTACGTATTTCATGAGCCTGGTTTTGGTAGTGAAAGTTGTATAGCATATACGTCTATTTCCGGCTATTTGCAGAAGTAGGTAAATTCTGCATTAATCAAACATCCACTATTTGGATATTTTTTCTGAATATTAGTAGAAGTTTATTTATCCAGACGCTCTATGTATACATTCAGTATCAGAACTTTAAGACTCATCTGTGACTCAAATAAAAGCGTGAAAACCCTTTCTCAGCTTCAGAGGAGCTGTTTTTCTTACCTGAGGCGAACATCCTAATAACTTCTGTCATAGCGACAGGTCTTGGTTGTCTCAACCTTCATTCCATAAGAACTATTGTTGAAAATGTGGCAATAATACTTACTCTTCACAGAGCTTCTGAGAAGAAATCACACACCTTTAAAACCAGGACATAAAATAAACCCTCAATAGCGATAGGATTGAACCCAACTTACCGAAAATTAGTTTCGCCGGAAACAAAATGTTTTTCGGCTGAGAAATTTCTGGGGTCGAATGGGGCCAATGTGATCTATCCGTAGACAGAATGTTGCTGGCGCATGCCAGACCTATGGCTACAGCTGCTTGAACATCTCTCTGTCTTGCGTGGCATGGCCGGACTGCTACATCGGACAGCCAGGGTTTAGGCATTGTGAGGCACTGTTTACACTCGCAGTCTTCCACTGTCTGCTCTTTCTTCGCCGTGCTTTAGCTCGTTCAACTCGTTCAAAGCAGTAGACGCATAACTGTGAACTTCTGTGTTCATTTGTCATGGATATGAGTACATATCGGCGATGACGTTTACGGAGCCATTTCCCCCCTCGTTTTAAATGGCCTTTCAGATGTAGACCGACTCCAGTTCCTGAGTGCCGATCGCCATAATCTGAAAAGCCTTTTGGGGCCCATCGGTCTGTGTGGTCGCCAAAGCCTTAATAAACTTGCGCTCCTAGGTGGCCACTTGATCATAGATGCGATCCGTATACAGTTTTTGTGTGCGTTTTACATGCTCTGCCCGATTCGAATGATAAAAAGCTCGCAATTCTCTTCGGCAGTGCCTTTTTACCTAATATGTGTGCATTAAATAGTTAGAGTAGAAGGAGGGCAAAGGATAATACCGCTTGGAAGTCTAAAACTTGCTTCATCGCTGTTGCCGAAGCCGATGAACTTTCTGATAGTTTCTTCTCTGCATCGGTAACCGCTGGGTTATTCTAGAAATGGAGTGAGTAAAATTTAGTGGCTATCCTTGTTGTACCTTTTTCCTTCTTTCTCTTTTCTTGCGAATATTTCTGCATAAGATCTTCTCATCCAGATAACCAGCCGTGATTCTCATCGGTTTAGGAAGCTTGGACATATCTTCAGGAATGGATATAGCTCTCTAAATATCATCAAATTTGTGATTATAAAGGTCAAAATGTATCGTAAGTCATTCATTCTTGCGAAACATTGTTCTTTGTCCGTGCATTGTTGTAATCGATAAAATATCCAATGATTTCCTATCGATGGCTGTCATTTTACGATTTCAACGAACCAAACCATATAAACGAAGCAAAGAGACAACACCTTTTAGACTCTTTGGCTCCGTTCTCCAAAACATCAACGGTATTGTACTTTCCATTGATTATATGTTCAGGATGACTGGCATGCTTTTTTGTGTATATTTTAGCCCGTATGACCTCTGTCCCGAATCACCTTGTTTCTCTGAGTAAGCTCCATGAGCTCCAGTCGCTAACTGAATAACAAATGGTGCCCGTTTTATGCGCAGCGTCATTGACTTTGCTGTGATTGCAAGTTCTCGCCGGGTGTCGCATTGTTTCAAATCCTCTGCAGTGCGTTAAAACAGATCGCCTGCTCTCTGACGCCGTACTCCTTTATCGCTGCATTTACCGGCCAATGGTGAGTGGTCGGCCTCTGTCTTTGAGCAGGATTACCCTTCAGGTGTAAGTAAAAGTACATCCAAGCATCCTTTTCATTTACTAACCATGAATTATATTTTGCGCTATTCGGATCAAGTTCGTGTAAATAACATGTACGTCTCGTATAGCTCAATAGCAATGACGCATATTATCTTATCTTTAATGCGAACTTGGTCTTGCCTTAGACACAAAATTTATTCTGTAGTAGCGCATATACTATTCAATAAACAGTATGTTTCTAAATGGCAAAGCGATGTATCAGAACACAGTCAGCGATATAATTAACTACAGCATGTCCTACATATACATCCGTTTTATATAGGCCTACAGGACCTGTGTACTGCAGCATTTTCTAGTAACTGCTACTTGCAATATGATCCATTCTCTGATCGTACATCTGCTGCCGTAATGCGTCTTGCTGCTGGGACGTCCAGGAACGGGATCAGCGAAATTACATGTGTTTCCGTCTGCATAGAACTGCTTCATTTTGAACACCGATTGCATGTCTTCTCTAAATCAAGGTCTATCGTCGAGGTCAAAGAAAGAGGACACTGTTATATCACAGCCATCATATTTTGTGAATCATGCATCTATCACTGAAAAAGAGCGTTTACTTACCACGATCCCGAAGAAGATTGAGTAATTATATAATAGCAAACAATTAGATGAAGTAAAGATATCCAAGAATCTGAAAATATTCTATCCGCCTCCTTTCTTCTTCGTATACTACACGTTTCTGATCTAGTAAAAAGGATTATCCTAAAATATATTACTTGGACCCTGTACTTCGTATACTAGCAGGTACTGAGGTAAGCTATAATCATCCGTGTTTCATAGTGTGGACGATAACCAATCCCGGCATTTGGATATCGGTGTGAATGACACACTAAAGGTTAGTATGCTTTTGTCTGCTGCGAAAAACATAGTTCTTCTGATATTGTCTGAATCTCAATACCAATTTCCAATTCTCGGAAAGAACTAGCGGACCAAGCATCGTATATTGTTATGCAACTAATGTTTCACAACCAATACTTTGCTGGAAGGATGCCATGTTGAAAGCAAGAGATTAAACAAACTTTTTCCGATGACTAAGCCGGTCGTTCTCATGGCGCAGGCGTTTGATGTAGCAGTGCATCTTTTAATGAACGCATAATTCGATCGGGAACCGTGTGTTTCTCGACATTTTGTTCCTGTTGCACTGTAAAACATTGCCTATGGTGACTGAAATGACAGGTGAGATAATATGAAAACTTTTGTTGTTTCGCAATGATTATCTCTATCCCAATCAAAAGCAAGAGAAGGGACCATTAACCTTAGCACAAAGGCTCGTAACGTTCTAGAACGGATAAAAATTTCTTTTATCTGCCAATAAAGCTTCATCTCTATCGATCATGTTTGCAAGAGAACATGACCAATACGCGCCAGTGGTGACACAGATGTGGCTTTTGATCACCCGATTACTGTTCCATTTTCCCCAATGTTTTCTCACCTTTTGATCTTTTTAACTTTTTGCACGACACTTTAAATTGGGAAGTTTTCGCCATAATAGCCATATGACGACTGGGGAAGTCAAAGTCAATAATAGTCACGGGCTACACGATCGCGACTTTCATGCGTTTATGCAGCACTTTTGCGTCAGATGACTCCGTGTTTTAATAATTCTTGTCCCTCGGTGCTGTTACCTATGTGGTGGTTCAAGAACCCTTTATTGGGATCTCCACAAGTATTCGCCTTAAAATCGTCTTAAGAAATTCATATGTAAATGAAAAACGAAATTCGCTATATATACCTCGCGATTTCGTTCGCTACGGTTTTCCATCATCAGCAACCTATCAAGCTATTCTTTCTTCGATCAATATGAAGTTCTTCGCCTCTGCCTTCGCTATTGCCACCCTCTCTGCCCTTGCCAATGCTGCTACCCTCCCAGAGATCAAGGCTACCAACAGCGTCACCTCTTGCGGGTCTTCTAGCGATCTTTTGACGTAAGTAAAAAGAAAAAAGAAAAGAGAGAAATCTCCGATCTGCCCTGCAATTGCATCTTTTCTTTTCGACTCTAACACAACAGAACACGTAAAAATTAGCATCGACTCCATTCAGTACAGCCCCAACCCTCCTGTCCCTGGTCAGGAATTCACCGTTGACTTCAAAGGAAGCCTGAGCGGCCCCATCCCCGATGGTACTACCGCTGCTCTTACCATCGCCCTTGGTGGTGTTGATCTTATTAACCAGACGCTTGACTTCTGCTCCAAGCTCGCTCCTCAGCTTGGTCAAACCTGCCCCGTCGCTGCTGGCCCAGTTAACCTGCACAAGAGCCTTCAATTCCCTAGCGGTCTCCGTAAGTGAAATTCCTTCATCGTTCCATAGGTTTGCTAAAGAGAAAACATCGCATGTCATTTTATCTCGCAACCTTTCTGTCTATTCAACCTTTTTAGCTAGTGTAAGTATTATTTGATGCATTTACTATTCTTTTCGATACTTACGTGACAAACAATCTATTTTAAGGGCGAGTACACTTTCAAGGCCGTGGTTACTACTCCTTCCAAGCAGCAAGTTTTCTGCATTCAGGGAGACTTCAACCTCTAAACAGATGTAATAAGCCAGGTTGCTTAACTGTTACACAATGTACAACCTATATGATGTATACGAGTAATGCTCTGTCAATAAAGTGGAACGTACCTCTTTTTTTTGACCCAGATAACCTTAACCTGCTCCTTTTTACACAAATCTTCAAATCTTAGTTTGTGGTATTCACCGTGTAATTCAAAAAAAAAAAAGTTTGTACTATGCTATTAATTGTGCGTTCAATGAACGAATTGCCCACGCACCTGGTTATGGCTGATCGGAAGACTCGGAAAAGAGATTGACTCGTGCAAATGCGGGGTAAAGTACGCCCTGGCAAAAGAAGGTCGAGGTTACTTGGAATATGAAACTCCCAGGTTCGTGTTGAACAAGGTTTTGAGATATTATTGGAATGCGTCCAAGCTTCGTTCTATATTTGATTTAAATGTGGAGGTGGCATGGTTACATTTGATCATTTTAACGTAATCAGTAGTCGTACGCACAGATTGTGGTACACTTATTGCATATTTACCAATGACACAAACGGCGAGATGTAACAGTTGAACTTGATGCACAAAAACTATGTGCGCGACAATGCAAATATTGCTCTCCAGTAAAAGCATAGGATGTAAACATGAGGTGACATTTCTTACATCTTCTATGAGAGTCCCTTTTTTTTTTTGCATAATCCTCATGCAAGCATATATAAAATCCAGTAATGATCCCTTTGTTTTCTTCATTAGAAGAAGTTCCCATGGCAGTCCCAAAAGTGGAGAGAACGATTCACTGTCAGGAATCTGTATTACACGGTATGATATGCTCAACAACAGTCTTCTCGCTGTTGCCGACATCAGTTTCCGAGGCAGGTTTACGTAGAAAACGGCAAAAATGAAATAGCAAAAAAGGGAATACCTTCCGACGGCAACCGTACGTGCTAGTTTATTTTGCTTCGTTATTTCCGAAATCGCCTGGAAAACTAATTCCCACTGGAGCACCAAGAGTCCATTTTTGCTCTTTCGGAAAGTCTGTGCTTCTCGCATATCTCCCTGCTGTTTTGCTGAGGACCAATTTATTTTCTTATTTCTTACATTGATGCCAGAGTTTAAGTAGATTGTGGCAGATTCATGTAAAAAGAATCATCATGGTGTCAATAAAGCACAATAAAGTATATTAGGAGTAGTACCATTTATGACATAGGGATGTGTAAATTGACTCCATGTAATACAGTATCTCCCAAAAAATAATTTCGCAAACTACGAAAATCGAAGTCGGCAGTCCAGTGGAATTAAATGTTGCAACAAATGAAAAAAAAAAATTCAATGCCGTCCTTTTTCTGCTTAGCTACCGCTTTACCTCATTTTAAAAGTGCATCCACATCCTTGAGCTCTCCCCATGCCCACTATTAAACAGTCAAAAGCAGAACTCGCTGCTGCCAAGGCTGAAATTAGTAGGCTCAAACAACACAACGCTTCACTTCTTGAGATGATTGGCTCTAGTTTTCCTATGGAAACATATCGGGGAAGGGCGTGACTATCAAAAAAGCCTTTTTGCAAGGAAGAAGCGGGCGACAGCAGGCCGGACAGGGGCCCTGATGCGATGGATACGTTTTGCGGAGATATCGATATGTATTAGGCATGTGGATTGAATGGACGGTTTGTATTAGAGGAAATAGATTCAACAGACTTGGCGTCTATCCCCCACCCCTCAATTTTTATCACATTGATCTAGCCCGGGCGGACACAGTTATTATTTTTGCGCTCATTTCAACGAATGAATAAACCGAAGAAACTAGATAGTGCTAGGTTGAAAGTCGATGTCATTCACTTAGCTCGAAAAAAAAAGTAATCCACAAACCTCTATAAGACGCATCCAGAGTCTGTAAGTTAGAATAATGACATATCTAATACCTTAACAATCTACCCCATAAGCAAATCGACTTCTTAACATCAGAACTTGAGATGCATTGCGAGTTGTCAAGATGTCCTACTTGCAAAAAGATCAATAAAGGGTACTTTGTGTATTCTGCACTTTTACTGCTGTGAATACGATCCAGTTAGGGATTTGAATTATTATTCCGGTTATCTAGCAGAAAACCGCTAATGGAAATCATGTCAGTCACTTGTTTATTTTCCTTCACATGTCATTTTCGTTCTTTTCCCGTCATTTTCTGTAAGCATGACATAATTTTGAATCAAGATAGACATTGAGGTATTATTGATGGGAACAGTGGACCGAGTTACAAACTGTATCTACACGTGTAATATTTATGTAACATTCCATGCAAATCCGTTGTACAATGAAAAGGAAATAACATAAACTATGTAAACTTTGTTCGAATGCACCCGAAGATGCTGCAACTTTTACGTACTTTATTCGAAGACATACCAAGATAATATTTTACCGGGTGTGATGCAGACGAACTTTCAAACCATATGAGATAAGAAGGCTGCAGAAGACTTTAGCAGACAATAGGTATTCTATAAAAATTAAGAGAACATGATAACCCCAACTGCACGACGTCGAACAAGAGCCAGCCAAACCGAGACTATGGTTGTACCACCCAGGTCTCGCAGACGAATCAGCCAACGAGAAGAGGAGAGACCAGAATCGTCCCGAGCTCCTTCAAGGTGATCTGAAAGGCAGCAAGCAAAAAGGCAGAAAAGGATCCACGAGTCAAGTGGATAGGGCTTTTACGCCCGGTATTTAGTAAGTGTCATTGAATACTATTGTTATTTTTCTTCTATTACTCATCAACTGAAATTTATGTATGCATCTGGCATTCGCTTGACGGGGAGACGGGTATGGCGTCGTCAGTTTTATGACAGGTATGTAAAAGTGGTCAATTCGAACTCTTATAACACGATAATTAATGTAATTTGTTAGCGTCAAGCCCAGTTTCCAAAATGCGGCAAGTGAATTGCTAGATGCGACTTTAATTTTTGGGAAATAAAGTACAACGCTCACCTAATTCGGATATATATGACTCATGCAAAAAATGGGTATGACGACTAAAACATTCGAAGACGTGAATTCTGGCAGATCTGACTTGCTCGAACGGTTCATTTGCTTTCTTTTTTCTTCGTGGATATCGTAGTAAAAATAGTGTAAAAAAGAAGACCCGGTAGAAACGGGCTAGAAGTCTGCAAAGTGGGTTTAGGTTGTATGGGATAAGGAATGAACGAAAGAAATACTTGAATAAAATAACCATTCATGATTCCGTATATTCATTGCAATATAAGTGATTTCTACGATAATCGTGACAATAGGATCGGCCTTAAAGATCTTAAACACGCAGTGAAGATAGGGTGTGTAGCTTTCTTATGACTTCGTATCCTTGTTCAACAACATTTGTAGATGTACTCTGTGGGACACAGCTGATATATATGGTTCTGGCGATAACGAGCGTTTTGGGCAGGTGCTCAAACAGCACCACGATAAAGTCTTTGCCTGTATCAAGTTTGGGAATGTTCGTGTAAAAGTGGAGAGACAGTTGGTATCTGTGGAATGTTGGATTTATTTGCGGAAACAGTTCGAGCAAAGTATTAAGAACATCGGTGTATCCTGAATTGATCTCTATTACCAACACCGAGTGTACAGAGAAGCTCAAGTAGACACTTATTGATTCAGCTCGATAAATTGTCAGTTTATGGTCTTTAGACCCATTGAGCAAACTATGAAGGCGATGGCTGAACTAGTCAAAGAAAGCTGCGTACGATACCTTGGTCTTTTCGAACGTTCAGCTGAAACATTACGACGCGCTTGTAAGATTCATTCTATTGCTGCTGTTCAAATGGAGTATACTCTATGGTCCCTGAATATCAAAAACAATGGACACAGCACGAGAATTAGGTGTCAGTATCCTATGCTAGTGAGTCGGAACAAAATCAAGTAGCCAATTCTGCAAATTGGATGGTGACCAGCAGTATTTGTGTAGCGCACTATTAGGTCGCGTAATACTTACAGGAGCGATAAAATCCATTGACCATTCGTCCGAAGACAATTATCGCCGTTACACTCCTGGATATTATCCAGAAAACTTCACCAAAAATTTGAGAAATCGTGTATAAAATTGGAAAGCTGGAATCCAAGAAGGGTGTAACACCAAGCCAGTTTGTGTCAGCATGGATTCTCGCACAAGGACCAGAGTTTATCGTTATAGCGGGTACAAAGAAGGTCGAATACCTCGAACAAAACTTTGCAGCAGGAGATGCCAAATTGACTCCTGAAGAGATTTTTAAATGGGAAAAACAGTAGATGAAGCTAATACCCCAGGCGACCGCTATCATCCTGCACACATGGCTGCAGTTGCAATAACCAAGTTTTCGATCCATGTAGGACCATCTTTAGTCTATTGTAGCTCAATGTAATGTTCGTATTGAAACTCTCCCATTTTTGTGAATAGATTGTCATAGTGATAATTGGGGATGTAAACATACTGTATCGGCAACAGCGTATCATACGTGATGTCTCAAGTCTTGTTAATGTGATTCTACTAGGTTACAGAGTAAGGATGATCGCTCTACTGCAGTACGCCTGGTCAATCATGCCGAAAACATTTTTCCTTGGATTTCTCAATCGAATTGGAAGCGATTTTAATGACAGACTGTCTGTAGATATCATTCGCATGAGAAAATAGATTCGAAAACTTTACACTACACTGCGTTGTTTTATGTTGTGCCATTATCGACGCTGTGCTGTAATTCTTGAGCCGATGATGCTTGATTGTCAAACAACATGCTCCTCAATTGCTCAACTGCATGGGGTGATTTGAAGTCGATGCTAATGATACCGCATTAATAATTTGATATCAATCTCAACTTATATAATTTACCTCTTAATCCCTTTGAATTCGTACTGATCTTTATCGATCATGTCGAAATAATGAGGTGTCCAGTGAATCTTCTTTTCATCTCGATATTTTGCATCTTCCCGCTGCTTGTCTTCTATTGCGATTTTTTCATCCGTTGCAGTATCGAGATCATTTTGAGATAGCGCTTTGGTGACCTTAGCCCACATTCTACAGGACGATTAGCAAACCGCTGAAGGACGTACATTACGCAGCAGTTCATTACCTTCTTGATTCATTCAATTTTTGGTTACTCTCAGGTTCTACTTGTTTTGGTATGACGACAGCTGTCTTTACATCAAACAGCGGTGATTTACCCGATGCCTTTAAACAATAACATAAATTTCCATGATCCAACAGCCTTTCCTAACCTTCGGCATTTTCAAAAATATTTCACCTGACCATTGACCTGAAATCTCAAAGAGCACTTCTCCTGTAGACTCTTTTTTGACTCTTCCTGACAAGGAATTGTACTGTCCGGAAAAGATACCCTATCCGTAGAAAACTCAGCGGGAAGAATCCAAGGAACAGACATTTCTGCGGAGTTTACCTTTGTCTTGAAGTCCAGTTCACAGACAAGATCGCTTGTGCGGCACCTTACAAAGCAGCTATCACCGAGTTCCAAAACCATTTTGCCAACTATTCCCGGGAAAACCAAATAATTACATACTTAAAAGATCACAATGCGTTTTCTTACACAGTATCCCACGGGCATACATATTTGGCATAGTGAAGTCATATCGCTCATTGTGTAGTTCAGTAAATGTGATATAGGAATCCCCTTCCATCAAACTAGCGACGCTATTGCCAAGAAATCGAGATTTGGGGCGAATGTTGCCTTGAATGTAAACCTTGTTCTCAGGACTACCATAATAGTAGGTGGAAATAGGTGGATGATGCGACACTTGCTCTGCAACGTAAAATGCACTCGTCCCATCTTCGTATTTCCATTGACATCGGAAGATTTCGCCAAGAACAGGGTTGTACGGCTTTTTCACACCCTACGAAGGAGGATTACTCCTCGTATCACATGAAATCTGTGGTTCTTCTAGCTACTACTCTACCTTTGGCTTAATGTGCCATCCAGAAAGAAAGTATCTAACGACGCCTAAGAATCTTTGTAGTGGGTCAGTTTCCTTGCCAGCCCTAGCGTCAAAAACAAAAGGTCAAACATGGTTAATGGTGTTGATAGGTGCACTTACTGCACGAGTAAGTGAGAATGGCTCATGAAATCTGTAATTCTCTCCAGCATGCTACGAGGTTCCAGCACAAAGGTAGGAAAAGTAACACGATGGAGATCCATGTTCTTGCTTAATTGACTGATGATTCCCATAAGAATACTGCGTGAACTTTCTTCCAAGACTTCTGTACAGTCCGGGTCACCGTCATTGTTCTCCTTGGAACGCATTAAACTATAGAGCAAGAGGAAAAATAAGTCTAGTGGAGAAGGAAAAAAAAGGAAAAGGAGTAAAGAAAAAAGGTTTGCCGTGTTGATAAAAGAGGCTAAAAGAATTTCGGGACGTATGGGTGTCCGGAAGACACTGTCGGGTTATGCGAAAGTTGCCAAGTTCGCACCCCGGCTGACCGGAAATGGGCACATTACCCCCTTCTCTCTCTGTCGCGAAAGCGCACCATCTGCAAGAAAACAAGCAAAACCTCCAATAAGGTAGTTTTTCTTTTACAGGAGCAAATAATGGCTTGCATGAATTGGTGTCGGAAGGTAGCAATGGTACGCAACAGTGTCAATAGCATACCTCGGGCACTAACGTAGTGGCCGCCTGGTTACACAACCTCTTTGATGAAGTTGTATAGTTTTGGTTTAACGAAGTGATGTCTCGAAAACATTATTGCCAGGACAAACAAACCTGGTTTCCTATGTTACGATACGATCTTAAAAGCGAAGTGTACTGTTTTTAAGATTATATGCGCCGCTCAAAATGTGGTTTTTTTTGCGTCAAAAGGCCACAATGTAGCATAACATCGTACTTACGTAATCAACGCCTTAGACTTGCATCCTTAACGCAAAGAAGCATCTCAAACGTCACAAATAATCGTTGGCAAGTATCCTTCGTTAAAAATGGTGATAGCGAGCTTACCGATGCGAGCACTTACAAGATACCTTCAAACGTAGAAGGGCTATGTGCCTTAGAAGATTTATCTTGATTGTAGAAGTGACATAGACTATCTCTATTTGCCTAAAGCCATCCACTTCATATTTTGGAATACGCCAGTAGATGTCTGCTTTTGTCTTCAATGTACACACATTAGACAAAGATATCCAACGACCATCTCCATATTTTCGGGCTCATGTTACCTTGCAAAAACCAGTAATTATAGATTACTTATACTCAGTAGCAGCAATGGCATATAGAAGGACTTTTAATTTTGAATTAAACACGAAACAAGCAAATAGATTATATCGCTTCGACTGGCTTTGACTAGGCTTTTGTTGAATTATATGTAGCTTAGTGCGGTTGAGCTGTTCCGACTATGGTCGGTCTAACTCCGGGAAAATCGTGTATGAAAAATTCAAATACAGCTTTCCCAGCCATCTGACCCGGGCCATACATTTCCATGTTGCAGTGTCATGATGAGTTCTTTCTTTCTTCGACAAGGTACGACAGATGACCCTATGAAACGATGTAGTGTACTGATTGTTTTCCTCGTCTTTGTTATCAACTTCGACAACTTCAACTTCTGCTTTGTTCCTATCGGATGGATGGATTTTATCGGATGGATTCAATATCTTCTCCTTTTCACTGTGAACGTATCTTAATAGGCCAAAATGGTTGCATTGAATTTGCCCGCTGACGTTCTTGCCAGCGCTGATGGCTCTCGCAAGCTTTTCAACAAGTGGTCTTATGAGGATGTTGAGGTCAAGGACATTTCTCTCGTTGATTACATCCAGGTTCGCCAACATGTGTACTTGCCCCACACTGCTGGTCGTTTCGCTGTCAAGCGTTTCCGCAAGGCCCAGGTAATACTACTGCAAATATATAAAAAGAAAGAAAGAGAGGGAAAGAGGACAATAGACTTACGAAGAATATTTAGTGCCCCATCGTTGAGCGTTTGACCAACTCGCTCATGATGCACGGTCGTAACAACGGCAAGAAGCTCATGGCTGCTCGCATTGTTCAGCACGCTTTTGAGATCATCAACTTGTTGACCGACCAGAACCCTATCCAGGTTCTTGTTGACGCTATCATCAACACCGGTCCCCGTGAAGACTCCACTCGCATTGGTTCCGCTGGTACCGTCCGTCGCCAGGCCGTTGATGTTTCCCCTCTTCGCCGCGTCAACCAGTCCATTGCTCTCTTGACTACCGGTGTAAGTGTCACTTATTATTGTTCTTTTACAGGCCGGAATTTAATGAGACGCGTACATTTTAGACCCGTGAGGCTGCTTTCCGCAACGTCAAGACCATTGCTGAATGTTTGGCCGATGAATTGATTAACGCCGCTAAGGGTTCTTCCAACTCTTATGCTATCAAGAAGAAGGACGAACTTGAGCGTGTTGCTAAGTGTAAGTTTATCTGCTTCGTAATTATGGATATCTCACAAATTCTCTGTAGCCAACCGTTAAGATTTTCCTTTCTTTTGCCCGGGACCGAAACTGCGATGTATCCATTTTGTGGTTTTTGTTCACCTGAAATCAATAAAACAGTGTACAACTTTCTTCAAGTGTTTTTTGCGGCCTCTATTTCCGTAGTCGGTTCATATCGTATCTACTTTCACTAGCGAACTTGCAATTCCAGCAAATCACAGATGGATTCTATAGGGGTTCCATTGCTGCAACAGAAAGGGTAGTTCTATAAAAGTAGCGCGCTAACCTTAAGAAGCTTTGAGTGAGTGTTAGCCCGGAAACTAGATATAAGAGAAACGCATTAAGCAATTTGCTATTGCTATTTAAGACATAGCACATCATCTTGCATGACTCGAAATATTTTTACCGGGAGACATAGGTATTCAAATTGGCAAGCGGTCGAGAAAAGAAAACAACCCAAAAAATAAAGAAGGTTTTGTCCCAACATCACTCCGATGAAGCATGAAAATAACTCCGTTAGTCTCGAGGTGAATCACGAGTGTCAAATAGAAATAAAATTGTTGACGGAATCAAAGCGGTAAGGTTTTCTATGATTGCATTTCTTGATGTCGTGTCAAATATTCACCTGGTTAGTAGCAACAAAAAGTTGAAATCCCAGGAACGAAGAAAGCTGACATTGTGTATTTTAACGAACAAGACATTTCTATATGAGAGTAAAGCGCTGGGCGATCCCTGTTTCTATCTACTGATTATCCTCTTGTGCATAATGCAACTTCCGCTCTTCGATTTGTCGTTCGATGCTCTCAAGATTAGGGACATTAAGATATCCTTTGTGGTATGCGAGTACTTCCTCCAGAGAAAGATGAGGGATCAAATTCCTAGGTACAACAGTGAGATCACGAACTAAAAAAAAACGATTATACGTACTTTCGTGGTGCTACTTTGAGGCAATGTTCCGCATCCATATGAAGATCCAGTACGCTATCGTAATGTGCACCTAACGTGGAATATGAGCATATTCACAAACATGTGGTCTAGATAGTATTACCAGGACTGAATCCGATACGCAAAGAGTATTCCTTCCCGCCATTACCATGACGGTTTCGTTCAAACAATTCAAATGTAATCTGTGTTAAAACTATCATCAAGGAAATTGTGAGCCTTCGTTACACTGCAGTCGCACTTACAGTCTAATTCCGGCAAAGCATTTCTTGGAACCTTGGTTGGTACACCAGAATGGTACACAAGATTCAGTAACGCATGAACATGGGATTCCTTTGTAAAATACAGACGCGTTTTTGGATTATCCGCTGATTTCATGTCATCGAGATCCCCAAGGATACTTTTGAGCAGAGGTAAACTGATAAGCATACCGATGTTTTTCTTTTCCGCGTCGGATATACCGAACTCCTCAGGTGCAATAAAATCAAACATTAACTTGACATATTTATACAAAGTGCGCAAGTCGTTGCCACATTGCAAAATCACATCCGAAGATGGTCTTCGGCCGCCGTTTGAGAAATTTGAATCTGTCTCTGCTTCAGGATCACTGAATATTGCCTGAAGGAATGGACGATTGTGCAACGAATCGTATTTCAACATGTCGTATAGCTCTGGGATCCAAGACGGATCAATTGCGCGTGGTAAGTCGCTCTGTTTCTTCGCATCCGTATCATCGCTTTCGTCCGTATTACACTCATCGCAAAACTTTCGGAACATTTTCTCCCATCGTTCGCGGAACAAAGTTGGTGATTCGAAGCAACACCAACGCCTCTGCAGTTGATCGACATCTTTAGAAGCCCAGTTCAGATACATGAGACGTTGCATGCGTGTCATAATGGTCGAGATCTCGTGAAGTACGACATGTGGCTGGGGCATATCAGCAGGCCATCCCATCTTAGCAAGAACAAGGGCCGGTATATCGCTGCCAGGTCGAACAAGTTCTCTGAGCTGGTGCTTTACGGCGTCACCATTCTCTTTGGCGGCGTTACTATCATCCAACAGATATTTGCTCTCAGAAATGACCCCTTCGATACTGTCCGGTTGACCCAAGAACCAACGAGCAAAGACATCGGCTTTTAAAGGTTTAGAAACTGCGAGAAACTTGTTATCGCGTTATTACCTGTAGCACGCACGCGTCTTTCGGAACTACTGAATATCTTCACATCATCCATGATATTACGGTTCATAATGTTCATATCTTTTCGAAGATTCTCGCCAAGATCGCGCGATTGATGAAGCCCAGCGTGCGTGAACTGCACGATTGCGTTAGTTAAACAAAGAAAAAAACACCTGTAACCCAAACTGATTACCTCGCCTCCCCATTTGACATTAACGTGTAGTTTCTTCAGTTCACCAGTTTCCTTGTCAAACTGTGGTTTCAATTGTACCTTGGTCCCGGGCAGTTCCCATTTCTTAGCCAGCACTTCCTTCAATCCTCGGAGTTTTTCTTCATCTTCTAACTGCTTCTCAAGACATTCATCAACAGCTTTGGCAAAAAGAGCGAGCTGATGCTTTTGCCGGAATACTACTTCTTGCTTGCTGCCGTCTAGCAGATCAACAAAAGGAGATGCTTTTACCGAAACTTTCAGTTTCTCTTTTGGCGTCCGATCCCCATGACGAAACACCGCTACAAAACCCTTCAAGCGCCACGAATTCTCCGGAGCGATTTCCGGGGGAATCGTGTCAATCATCATTGACGGTCGACGTTGCACCGACCGTAAAAATGCTTCACTTAACAGACGCGCGCATTCGTCATAATAGTGATCATTGCCTTTCACGAAGCTCCACCCGTTAACGTCAATAACATACGATTTGCCACCTACACGCAGCAAGTCTAGGCCACAAACTGTTTGTCCAAATGCACGGGAAACTTTTCGCGCTATTTCTTCCTCCTCTTGCGTTAATTCCGTACAGTATCTTATTTCCTTTCCATCCGTATTACGTTTGACAAGGCCATCAACCGTAGGCGATCTAAGATTGGTTATTGATTCGGACTATGTGAGAAATTGACTTACTTTCTGGTTTCCGCATGAACAAATGTTGGACCAACAGTATATAACTTTATGTCTTCGCAATTTTCTGTGACCATAAGCTCCTCGTAAACCCAAGAGCCTTCTTCTGACGCGAGATCAAGTGTAGGGTCATATTCGCTCGATTTATTGCCAATCTATTCGCTCCCGGCATCAGTACGTCTCCAGTCTTATATAGACAGATATCTACGAACCTTTCTGAACAAGCGACGTCCACCTCCACCCTGTTCATCAGAATAGTAAATATTGATGTTATGGTTTTCTCCATCTGTGGGCTTCTCGATGAATGTTTTAGGGAGGAACTTTCCGTCGACTTCAATGCCGTGACTTGTGATGCGCACGCAATTAGTGTTAGCAGCACACTTTGCGATGACTCGATCAATATCCATTCCGGTACAATCTTTAAATGCCTTGGCAGCATTAGGATCTACACGAGCACCTCCGTCTCTAGAAACCATCAAGCGAGGTGGAGTAGGCACATCAATTGCATCTAAAATGGATAGAACAACTCGTCGATCCCAAAGCAGACTCTGCATGCAGACGTTGTTAACCGTAAATGGCTTTCTCAATTTTGTATATTGGATAGCCTTGTGGAGAGGAAATCCTGTGGAAAAAAAGCAGATCAAGAAGTCGCACCCAGGCCAATTTTCCACATCTAAAACCATATATTAGAGTGGTTCCTTTCCAAGGTGCAAGTTAAGAAAGAACCTTCGTCCAAGATTGTTTTATCTCCAAAAATAACTATCTCGAAATCTCCGTGGGCTAACAGCCTGTTAAGAATGTGCCGCATCGGCTTCGATCGTGCCTTCCGATCCATGGCACATACACCAACGACATCTAAGAAGCCGATGAGACTCAAGTATCGATTGTGGTATTCAGCCTACATTTTCCTCTTCCAGGAGAGGAGGTTTGTGAGGTATCTATATTGTTCAGAGACGCTGGTGATGACGGAGCAGGCATTTAATGGAGAAAGACGAGAAGCCAACCAGGAAGTATGGAAACCGGACATATCGGGATTTTCGGGTGCGGAAGTTACATGTTTGCATCCCGCCCCCACAGTTCGACATGACAATTGGACAAAATGATTGGATCTCATACGTTTATCATATGTTTCAACGCCACTCAATGATAGGTCACGGGTATGCAACCGTCTCCAACATTTGCAGCTCAATTGCCATATCTAGGAAACTGCCAAAAAACGACATCATTCCTGACAATGGATCCAATTATTGAAGAACCCCATTGTGAAAGCTAAAGCATTTGTCCATTATGATGGGACATCTGAAACTCTACTGCATCATGTAAGATTCGGATTTACTATGAATTCGTCCTTGTTCTTTATACAGTTTCCAAACAAATTCAGGTATATTATGGGATGCAAATAGAAATCGTAAAGGTCAGAGCAAGAAATCAGATTTTCGGGGTTGTATGGTTCAGGTCATCGATAGATTGCGTATTATGTACGTCAAGCGATCAATTGTTAGCACAATATGGGATGACATAGGTCGATTTGTGTCCGTCCATCTTTATTATTACATTACTTGACTTTTGTTGCAAATGCAGTTTTTATGTTTGAAGTGGTCAAGTATAGCAATGAGCTCAGTGACGGTTGCTATAGCAGCTAGAAGGATTATGACATGCTCTCAGTTGTCTCGCAGGCGAGAAACAATAGATTATCCTTGCCAACAAGGTTACCAAAGATATGGAGTCCTCTTAGGTGCTCATAAGTGTCAGTCCAGTAGGTAATGCAACTTATAGCGGGGGTACTCGCATAGTCCATTAGTCACCAGAGAACGGATCCAGAGACGGACATTGAACTTCATCAGCGGTACTTGCGACTGAGTTCCGTCTTTTTTCATCTCACAAGTTTGTGACTTTTCCCTCGATCTTTAACTGGTTAACCAGAAGTTTGAGTGTATTTGTGCTTTCGCTGCTTACCACAAGGCTATGGACATTTAAGATCCTTCATTCATCACTCTCCAAGTAAATCAAAACTACTGATGTTAATGGTGATCTTTGGTTATTCATTTTTTTTTGGTGTTATCTCTTAGACCATGTCGAAACTCGGTTACAGTGTTTCTCAATCGCTTTTGACGTCCGCATCCTATAGCAGTACAGAAGAAGAAGTAGATATTGACGAAGATCCCGTGGACACCGGAGCGATCCGCTGTGTTTGCAGCTCCTCGGATGATGATGGCTTTACCATTCAATGCGAACGTTGTCTGATTTGGCAGCACGCTTTCTGTGTCAAAATTGATCACAGCAACATCCCGGACCACTATCTATGTGACAAATGCGAGAAAAAATATCCCGACCTTAAGCGCTCTCTCGACCTGCAGAAACATCAAAAATATGCATCTGATGTAAATGATGCGCAACTTATGTTGGATTCGGTCACACAGGAGAAGAAAAGACGGCACTCACTTGTTGATTCGATAACAGTGCAGAAGCGGAAAGAAGACAGAGCAAAAGGTCGTGCTTTTCAACGAGAAAAGGTTCGAAGCTCCGAGACTCAAGGCCGTGTCCGCGATGAACAGAGAATTTCACAAATTGCTCGACAAACTTCAAAAAAGCCAAAGCTATCGAAGCGTATATCAATTCCAAAACACAGTCTGCGTGAACTGGACTCAGACGACGACTTCCCCCATAAATTTCAAAAAGCCAGATTGTATCAAGGGAGAAAAGAATTTCAAACTACGACTAAAAATGTAATTAAAAGCAAATTTGTCAAACAGATATTCAAAGAAGCTCGCGATCGGTGGAGCCAACATAGCAAATGGAAAGGGCCTCCATGGCGAGACGATCAACCGATTCGAGGAATGGACGGAACTCGCCTGAAAGATTCTAGCCCGTTTGTTGTCATGGATAAAACGATGTTAATGCCGTCGATTCCGAAAACCTCGGTACATGCGTTGGCAAAGTCATTGCATGGACAATCCTCGCTTTCTAAGAAGACTTCTGGTGTCCGGAAGGGAGTGTTTGCTGATATCCATATACCAGCAAATCGATATCTCATGGAAGTGAATGGGGAAGTAATTCTCAAGTCTGAATATAAGTTTGATCCCAAAAACCAGTACATTATTCTTGGAACGCAACGCTTGCATGTATTATTCTATCCAACCTTGGATCTTTGTATCGATGGTCAACGCATCGGAAGCGAAGCAAGATTTATTCGCCGGTCATGTCATCCGAATGCCGAGCTTCGAAGTATAGTCGTACCTCATTCAAAAGACGATCAGACTATTCATCTAGGAGTATTCACATGTGAAGAAGTCGAAAAGGGGGAGGAGATCACAATCGGTTGGAACTGGCAACGTGGTCATATTGCGTGGAAAAGAAACTTGGAATGGCATGGTCGTACCCCAGGCGCTAATGATGAACATCAAGTAATAGATGAAGAAGAGGAACGTGAAAAACGTAAGAATGTACAAGCTATGCTGGATATGTTCTTTGCCGAGTTCGGAGACTGTGCCTGTGATGACAGGTCAAGATGTTTCATTGAATATCTGAAGAAAGAAGTGAAGGATGAAAAACGAGATAGGCCATGGCCTGAAGCAGAACCACCACGCAAGAAAATATCACGCCGTAGTAGCAGCAAACCTACGGTACCGACTACACCCACTGCTCGAAGCAATGCCGTATCTACCCGTCATTTAGTAGATGAAGACATGGTTGAATCGCAGTCAGTTCAAGCAAGAACATTATATGAGATTTCACATGAACATGTTGATACAAGTCCTGGCACTGGCGAGCATAAACGGTCAACTATATCTGAAGAACGTCGAAATATACCCAAGTCGGTTTCCTCTAATTCTCGAGAGATCGTTGTGTCTGGCATAACTACGATAAGTAGCACACATGAAAAAAGGTGTGCAAACTCGCCTACACTTTCAACTGAAGAAAACATTGTGATCGACGTAACTTCAACATCACCTCGAGCATGCAGTCCTGCTATGCCTATATCGACTAGCGTCAAAGACCCCGGATCTGAGGAGGAACTGGATATTGACGGTGAAATAGATATTGGCGAGGAGCTACCGACACCTATCACTCATTTATCGCAAGAAAAAGAAGGAGCTGATGATGAAGATCTCTTGTCTTTATCATCTTTGTCGAGTTTATCTGCATTTGAAGAATCGGCAAATGAAACATCTGACAAAGAGGAAAAAGGGGGGAAGTCGACTCGGCAAGCTCGCAAAAGAATGGCAGTTCGACGTGCTGGAGCGATGAAATCGAGAAATAAGCATACTGATAGTATGAACAGTGCAAGATCACACATCATTGCGGAAACCATTACTGATGCTGGAAAAGTGCTACCGTCGAAACTTCCTTGCAAAAAGATATGGATGCGTAATTTTCTTTCCCAAGTTACTGACCCTGTTCTGAAATACCCCAATGGCAGCTCAGGTATATTAAGGACAATCATGGATTACAAAATTGAAAATAACAAATTTTACAGAGTCATGTACCACGAGTATACCAATACAGACAAATGGAGTCGACGACAAACATAATCACTCTGAACATGACAACATACCAATACAAACTACGTCTGAAAAGGAAGAACTACTCAATCAGCCAGTATCCCAACAGTCTAATTTCGCATTGCCAGCTATCGAAAGGATAGAAGGAAATAACTCACCAACGAAAAGTCTGAACGATGTAGAGACATGTAACGGACAAAAAACCCCGGCTCCCGAGCCGATACAGCAAGTAACACTCTCTGACGGCCTTGATGTAGACGATGGCGAATTAAGTGATGCCAGCTCTGCGTCTACAATTCCTTTGGAGAATGATGATCGATCAGAATCACTTAAGATATCGGCAGTATCATTCGGAAGCTATGAAACACTTGTTTCTCCTGACGATCCACTGCGAAAATTCAGCTCAACAGAAGGCGAGCTTGTAAAACCGTTAGATTCTGGGCAGCCGATCACCAATAACTGTACTTTGGAAGAACGAGATGTGGCGATTGAATATAGGCATGATGGTCATGTAGGGTCTGCTACAACAGAAGGAAAAGGGTCCGCAAAAGCAAGGGCTGATATTTCACTATGCGAAGTTAAAGCCGAAATGGAAAATGACTCGAAAATTCAGGATGATGAACGGCCAGTTATGAATGTCGAAGATTTCCAAGTGCGTAGCAAAGACCCGGATATGGAGATTACAAGTCGTGAAAGTCAAGAGAAATCATTGGAACAGGAATCAGTACAAACCGAGGAAGGAAACAAAAACGGAAAGGCCGAATATAACACACCTATACGGTTTGATCATGCAGCATCTGCTCATGATGCAATCGAGGAAACCAAACCGACGAAAATCAAGCTATCGATTCAAGAATATCTGATGCGACGTTCTGTTACCCAAGAAGCCAACCCTGTAAGCAAGCTACAACCATCAACCACGAATAGTGATGATGTTTCCGAAGAAAAATCCCCGTCAATTACTTCAATCAACGCTATATCAAGTACTCTCGAGAACAAAAGCTGAACATACTATTGATCATGAGTCGATCGTGACGGCACGCTTAAATTTCTTTCAGTCCAAACTATTACCTTTGCAATTTCCGAAACGGAAGATACATACATCACACTCTTCCTTTATCTTCCTCTTTTTATTCTAGGTCTCCCATTATTCACCAACCCTTTGTATAGTATTTGTTGTCTTTACCCTTCTCCGCATGTTTCATTCGCTCGTACATATAAGTTTGCACATTAATTCGCACACGAATTCTGCGCTAATAAATAGCCCAAATTTACGTTGGCCGAATGTGAATTTACATCATTTGAAAGATGAAGTATGCGCTAGCTTATATTTCGTTCTGGCGAAAGGGAAAAAAAAATAACGGAAGCACATTTCTACTTGAATGAACGCCAAACACTGCTTTTTCATACGACTAATCTCGAGTCAATCCTAACAGTCTTTCATTACAAATTACTATGGCCTAAACACAAAAGAAAACACCTTCTATGTATGACAACGCGATACCACAGCGTTCCTTCTTAATGATGGAAGCTGTGCAAACCGAGATCTCTCGTTGACCTTTGCACATGTCAGTTTTACCTCATCCCCCTTTAAAAGTCTCCATGCCTTTGCAAAGTCAAGTAAACCGCCGCCTCTGTAACCATTACATGTGTCTTCAACCTATCCTTCTGTCCCAGCAAGAGTTTACTGCACGTCAAACCGCTTTTGAATTGCTTTGACCCCCCTGCGGTGACTAACCCTTTCAAAACGGACCATTTTCAGATATTCGCCCCGTTCTTTCGCCGTTTTCTCACCACTATTGGCGTGGTACTAGTACTCCTCGTGCGATGGCATCCTTTTGCTGAAGTACAAAAGAAATGTCAAAATCTAATCGAACCAGACGGTCACAAGCAAATGCCCTATATTACGAACAAAGACTTGCTATCATATGGCAGCCTAAATCTCTCCCAAGTAAAGCACGACTACATAACTCTTAGTTAAATGTTCACGGGCAATGTACAAGCTGATATAGGTCGTTTTATTTTCTGAGTGGTTAATCAAGCCCATATTCCGCACCTCAATCATTACAGTATTAAATATCCTAGTCTTGTAGTATGCGATAGTTTTGTCTTATCACTAATAGCACATATATATATCTATGCACGAAACTAAGACGACGCGCCTCGAGTTTCTATTCATCAATAAGCACTTTTTCTGGGAATTTGGGCGCCAGCTCCCTATAAGTATTTATGGAAATGGGGCTAAACAATGGTTTTTTTGTTATGGTTGACTAACAGCTGACACTAAGCCCCACTTCTTTAATTCTTCCCGCTGAAAATGAACGTTAGTTTACAATAAGTGCATGATTTTCCGCCCATAATGCAAATACGCCATGACATATGATCTCTGAAAAACTTTATTTGCTATAATCATAGTAGGGAATCCGACACTTACCCTATTTTGGTACATACGTCGGATTCTACAATTACGATACCAGTAACCATATCTACTGCTGAAAAGTGTAAAGTACCTAAGTATAACATGATACGATGACCGTAACCTGGTGGACTGATTGCCTAATGGTCCGAATTTGCTAATTTCTGAGCCAAAAAAAAACATTTTTATTGTTTGTGTTTACTCACAGAACCACTCATGCTGTATTTAATGAAGGATTGACGATGTAAACGATCCACATCTGCATAACCTTTTTAGACATCGCTAGCTGGAAGAAAGAGAAGGGACACTTCCGTTGGTCAACTGTTTGCTCGTTAGGTGTTTCAATATTGCGAGTACATCATCTTTAGCTAATATCGGTTATACTAATGCTTTTTGAGCAAAGCTCTTCTTCGTTAATTAATTTATGTGTAAAGCAACGTTCCTTTCTATAGTTGAAAGCCCGCACGGGTAGATGCAGTTTCTGTAGGAGACACTAGGAATTCTTTTAAGGAACTTTTCTTCTCATTCTCATATTCTAGGTCTGAGAGTAAAGGAAGGGACTAAGCTGCATTGACAGAAATACAGACATTTTATATCGATCGATTTATTAAAAGGGCGAATGACTGAACAGATCCTTTCAAAATGTCTACATATCTCTTTGGCTGACAGGATAAGATACAAATATCACTAACGGCGCAGGTTACGCAGGCACGCCAAGTATAGCCTCATCTACTACGTTTCAGCTTTCAACTGAATTGGTTAATAATGCTGCTATCGGAAATAACGGGAAGCAAACGTTATAGGACGGAACATCAAGACCTCAACTATCTTCAAGTAGTTTGGCCAAACCTCTTTAGGAGCCTAGTCGGCATCAGATAATGTTTTCAATTAACCAAGTGCATCATTTGCCAATCCCTGTTACTATCGCTTTGCAAAATATAACAGGAACGATGGTGATATCGCATTAAATGACTATAGAATCTATGATCTCTCGATCTCATTCATGGAACAGAGGTGTGCTTCAAGGAGAATAGTGTTCTTTACAACTTTCTTGAGCAAATTGTCTTCACTCTTTAGTTACTGGGTTATATTCGAATGGGGATCCTAATGACTAGATATGATCTAGATAGCTACCTTGTTATGGCGTTGGAAACGTAAAATTTCCGGAGCTCGATTTTCCCACCGATGAAGGGAGCACACATGTTTTGCATGCACGACAAAAATGGAAATGCTGTTCGCCAACAAATGCGTTACATGCTCCGGCTACAATAAAAGTTGGGGAAATATAGTGGTTGATAGATATAATAAGGACAGCTTACATTTCCACTGTTAACAAACTGATACGCGAATCTGCGTCCTGACAGCCATATCTGTAAGTTAGGCTATCGAATCAGACTGTTATTGTGGAAGGATGCAATGAAGAACCCGTGCCGAGTCCTCTGTCATGTGGATCGCACATTTATTGATCGTGCCGGAGAATCAAATGTCATTGCAGGAAAGCATACCATGCTGATATTGGTATTCTGCTACATCATGGAAATGCGGAGAAGAAAATACAACTTTTTCTTGAAGAAGCTTCATGCATAACACATAATACAAGGCTGTCAATGAAAAGAAATACTGTGCATAAAACTTGGTTCAAACATCAAGCATGGAAGATAAAGTTTCGTGTGCTGGAACCATGAAGGATCGGTAGAGATCAAAGCGAAGTGATTGGTTGAATTATAAGTCCCAGAATGTTAAACACGCATTAGTTTGCAGCATTCCGCTTGGCTGGCGTTAATCCTTTTTTTTTCTTTGGTTAGCTATTTGTGCGAGTCAAACTGGAAACCTTAAAGATTGTAACCCACCGGTCTTTTTCCTTATTGGGACAGCGATCTAAATCAAACAAGAATCCTGTTCCATGTTCAGATCCCTTCCAGATAAGTTTGCAGTTGAAGCTAAACAATATGCTAATAGCAAATTAGTTTAAACATGGTAATGCGTTCTTCTTTATGGAACATATCATAGTATTTGTTGACATGGTGAAAATCAAAATCACTTGTAATTACAAATGTTTGATATCACGGGTGCTTGCTTCTGTCAGTGTAGGCTGGATTGACATGCATTATTTCAGAACCTTGTCCAAGTACTGTAATGTAGTTTTACTATTACAGAAGGCAGTTGTTAACTTTGCATATCAACTTAGAAAGGGCTGTAAAGAGATTGCGACTAGAATCTTCCTTGTAACTATTGTCTATTACATGTATTAACTTATCATGCCTTGTATGAATGGATATGGTGGATAAACTTGAACGTCCAGCTTTTTCCAACTCAGTATTTGAGTGCCTCTCTCATAGACAAGATCTCTGGTTATAATTAGTAGGGTTAGCAAAGCAAAACAGTGTTCTTTTTTTTTCAATTTGGCCACGGGAACAGTAAGGAGATTAGGGGAGGAGGATTCTCGACTCTTTCATGACTGTTGTTTATGCGATAACATGATCGAGAACCCTAAACAAGCTTAGGGTCCCGGAACGACGGAATACGCTTGGGATAAAGGTTTATATAAACTTCCCTTTAGCGTAATATCCTTTTCTTTCTTTTGTTTAGCATTCGTTCACTCATGTGGTTGTGAACCCTTCGCTATCGCTTTTTCCTTCTCCTGTTTCCTATCATCCTGTAAAAAAAAATAATTAACGAAAAAACGACATTCTCATACATTCAGCATATACTGTACACATTCACATCGCACAAAAATTTAACAAAAGAAGAACAAAGAAATCCAAGACCCAAAAAGCAAGGTTTACTGTTCGGTAATGGCAACAGCGATATCTCCGAACAGTCACCAGCATACGAAAGGGTGTACCTCTGCCACCTGCTGCTCACCTTCTCGATTATGGAAAACGATTCAAACTCTGATCAGCTCTGACAACAAAGAAGAATTCAGAAAACTATGTCAAGACTCCGACCGTGGCCCTCACGTTCTGAATGTGTTATTAACCTGCCGTAACGCAAATGATGCCTCTCTGTATCCAGCTTCACATAAACACCGTGTGATCCAGCATGATCCCTCCATAAGACGGCAAGCCTTATTGCATTTTGGGAAATCGGTGGGTGATCTCAATGCACTTCAACTTGCGTTATTTCACAGAAAAGAAGCCTTGGCTATTCAGCTGCTCCTCTATTTACGAAGTCATGCGCAGCCGTCCAAGCTCACCTTGTTTGTGAACCACGTGTGGGGAGACAAAAACACTTCATTACATTTAGCCTGCTTCCTAGGCATGCCGCGTCTTGTCCGACTATTACTGGAACTTGGTGCCGATCCTAATGCTAAGAATGCCCGCCAGGTTACACCTGCGGATTGCTCCAACAAAGAATGTCTCACGATTCTCCAGAAATATTCTCCTGAGGATCAAACTCTGCCGGCTGGTTCCACAGTGCAAAAGAAAACACCAGTGCAAACAACAACAAAAACAACAACAGCAAAAAGAAGATTATCCGTACCTCCCACGCCCATGGAAACCGAGCCAGATTTTCACCGACCTTCCATGCTACTTCAGAAAGCAAATGAAATCAATGACCCCATGGCAACGTTACCGTTTCCCATCATGACCATGCCAACACCTTCTGCATTGACAGGCGATTACTTCGCTATGCCCGATGCAAAGAAAAAGATGCACTTCAGCCTTCCTGCGGCATTGTCACCTGTTGAAGAAGAGGAAGATGACGAAGATGACTCTGAGGATGACAACTATGCTAACAGGCTGCTCTCCTCCTCACTTCACGAGGACGAGGAGATCGAGAAACCTTCCACGCCAGATCTGGTCTGGTCTCCGCCTCCATCGCCAACTTTACGGTTATCGTGCTACCATGCGTCTCCAGCTCAGCCACGTTCTATCTTAGTCGACAGATCAAAATTAACCACAGCCAACATTCGTCCTCAACGTCAAGTTCATTTTGAGCCCGAAGTCGCCCTGACCGATGCTTGCCATCGTGGTGATTTGGAAGAAATCGCACAATTGACTCGGCAAAAGAAGCCGCCGGACCTTCAGTGTGTTGGCACACAAAAACGATCTGCACTTCATTTAGCATTAATGCGTGGTCATGATAAGGTGGTGAAGTATCTTGTGGATATCGGTGTGGACACCGATCAAAAAGATGCCGATGGTTGGACTCCTCTTCATTATGCGGCTGTACTCGGACGTTGGTGGGCGTTCGAGTACTTGTTGAGTCACAACGCTAAACTCTCTCTTCTTACAAATGACGGATACAAAGTCCAAGATTGTCCGGAAACCGAAGCAGACCGCAGACGATGTCGATGTAAGTTGACAACAAGGAAGAAAATTAGAGCGCAATCTAACTTGGATATGTAGTGATCATTGATCGCGTATTGCATCGACGAAACTAGCATTTTTTCCTTTTGTTTTTTTTTGTCCCTCTTTCTGTCTCTGCCTTCCCGTTCTTTTTTTTCCGTTTACTTTCTTCTGACTTTGTGCAATTACCATTCCTTGTTTGACGCTTTCTATCTATTGTTACTTCTCTCGTTTTATTATTTCCTGGTTTATTTACACGCCATCACTCTGAAAACCACTGTTTATATTTTGACATCTTTATTCCCTTCTTTTGTGTGTGATTATATTTCTATGCTATATAACTCCGCTATGACAATAATGTCCCCACCCTCGCTTTATGCATCTCCCCCCCCCTCTCTAAAATACTGAACTGTATATAATGGCTTCGATTATACATACTTTCTTTTAGTCCAATAAAAAAGCACATGAAATTTTTTACGACACTTTAGTCTTCACAACCAAAACAATCTGGAACAGACTAAGCTTGTTGTAGTTAGCCGAATGATGCTGCATTGCCTACGACAATTATAAACAGTTCATTTGTGAAACCTACTAAAACAAAATTACAGACATGGAAAAGAAAACAATCGATTTTTGCTTGCTGTAGCAAGTGTGATACATACTACTTCGTGTATTGCATGCAACAGCAAACTCATCAACTTTACACCATTACAAACACTATCTGCAGTTCATTCTTCCTAGGAATGTAACTGTAATATAAGGTAATTAATTAAAACCGCATTACACTTGCAGTGACCAGAAGAGGGAGACAAGTTTATTCCTAAGTTACTCCTTGAGTTATTGCAGAAATTGATTGATGAGCGCGCTTTTCGTTTTCATTTCAAGGCGCTTCGACCATCTGGGAAACAACGGATAGTTCTTTGCATTGAGTGACCATGTCAGTTGCTTTCATATTTGCTAACTTTAATTTCTTTAGCTGTTCTTTTACCTCCTTATGACAAAATTCCAGTAAAGCGAATGCATATACCTGAGATAACATATTAGGTTCGGATACTGTCCGCTGGGAAGGAAACACAGACAGTAATGGCAACGGATGTAGTTCAAAAACAAAAGGACATTTGTATGCCCATCTTAGTTTCTTCTTGCTATTTACCACTTCTAGGTAGAAGAAAGCCGAAGCTTATCAGCTGTTTCCAGCTTGAATTGATGTTCCAAGATGTAGGAGAACGACTGTACCTTACTTAGGTATACTTTCTCTTTGAAGAAAGTTTAGCACGAGTTTTCCTTCTTCATGCCGGCCATTTTATTATTATGCTGTGCACCTGACACCTACAATGGAATATGCAGTCAATGCCTCTCGGATATATGCGGACACATCCATTCACTCTGCGTTTAGGACAAGGAGGCTCTTGCCAATGACAGTCAGCATTTTTTTATCATGGGGGCAGAATCTATAACAAACATCAGGGGGGCTTTTTATAATATTTGCCATTGCTTTAACCTTGATTCGCGATAATTAAAATAGTGATTTAGCAAAATAGAAGCAATCTTGAGAAAATAAAGTATCTTCTGTTGTTTTACGATTTAGACAGTTTTACCCTCTTACTAGCCATTAGGCCAGTGTGGACCCCAAATAATGTAGCCCAGGACGATGTCCTGCATCCAGCAGTTGCGATAGGCATTAGGGCCATGGCAGAATTCTTTAAGAATACCCCTGCGAGAACGTTGAACCTGGCAAAAGAGTCGTAATTTACTGCAATATTCACCAAATATAAACTACAGCTTCTAGTTATTTCTAGAAGTCCTTTTTAGTTGATGCAGGTTTAGGCAAATTTTGTTCTAGCTTTTTCTCAGTCAGGACAACTTGAGGGGCGGTTTTAAGTCGATAACATGCGCTCATAATCAAACGTATATCAAGGTAGATTATTTCGTACATTTTTCTGCCTCGCGTTGTTACTCGCAAAAAAATGATTTAATCAGTATGTGGAGCGTTGATGGGAACTTTTAATGCGTTAGACAGCATGTGCAGCCAGTCACTGTGCTTTGGGAAAGCACTTGGCCTTCATTTTCTTTGAGTGCCCAACTTAGTAAAAAATATGTAGTCATTGGTTACTCCCACTTATTCACACAGTGCTCTTGCATCGCACTCCACCATAGTTGCGCCCACTCAACCCAGGCTCCCATCATGCGGATCAGGCCCATTCTTTGTTCCGCCTTTTAGACTTTGCGGAAAAAGGTTCCAATGAAATGGAAAAATTCTTATTTAGCAGGTAAATCAGTTTTAGTCTGTCCCTCAGGTATAAGAGCAAAACTCCTGCTGAACTCCGTCCTCCTCCCCCTTATTTCAAACAGGAGAGCAATCATGAATGTCATAGATAGAGTCTGTATGAATTAAGTAGCTGACGCTTTCAATACAGATTGAGTTGTTGTTCCCTGTACCCCCTTTCTCCGGTAATACATTTGGCATATGGTAGTCTTATGCACATCGTCAGATGTTAAAGGAGACAAGATTAAGGTATGTCCGGCAATGAAAATTCATATAATGTAAACTAATTAAGTTCAGGAGCCAAAAAAAAATTGGATTACAGCCGATGAGCGAGTTAGTACAGCACTGTCATTTGCAAAGGGTAAGTCTTGTATGCTTTCTTGTTAAAGGATACGAAAAAGTCAAAAAGGTTCAGGAACTGATCCTGTCAAGTTTGTTGTCACGGACAAAAACAATGACAACAAGAAAAAGACGTATAGAAGGAAGGAGTAACACTTCGTCGAAGACTTTGTACACTATCCGACGCTGATGACCAATGTGGGGTTCATATCCGGATTGCGCATTTAGTCCATCCTCCGTTACTGTTCTCGGTCCGCCCTTTAGTCAAGCAAAATACAGGAATCATCTGGGGAAACAACGCACCTCTTGCACAAACTTAGGGCAGCCTAGCATTAAAATACGTCAGTTTGCCGAAACCAATAGACTTGTTTTCTTTGGGATCGCACGCCTTTCTGGTTTTCCTTCTGTTACCTCCTTTGCTCTGAATAGTTTCTTAATCACTTCGGATGGAGTGCATCTAAAGGACTTATAATAATAGTGAGATACTCTGCATGCTCTGCTTTAGCAAGACATTAATTGCTGGGCAACAGAAGTCTCCTATTCCTTTCCTTTTTCTTTTCAAGAATGTGCTGGTAAATTTCTACTTGCGTTAGTCTTATTTGAGATCACCGGACTTTACTTAGAGTTTGATAACAAACAAGCAAGAAAGAACTTAAAGAACGTGGTCCCATGAGCCCATGAGTACCACATTTCTATCTATCCCTTTATTCTGATGAAAGATTTGACGTTCATCGTATCACATTTGAAAATATACTTTGGTAAATATGCACTACCATGAAGAAGAATTCGGACTTTAGAGTAATTTAAGAAAAAGGTCAACGCTGGTATTTCATATCTTTTTAAGTAATAAAAGGTTAATGGTATTCAGTGTTAGTGTTGATTAGATCCTCTGTCTATAACAATTACGATAAATAAAAAAGAAATAGTGTTCTTTGTGTCTGTTTAGTTTGCATAGCGAAGATATCAAGCCTATATGTTGTGTTTTGTATATACGGTTTATAGAAAAAAATGCGTATTAGTTCGACTTTGCTGGTGCACTTGCATTTCTTGTAGCTTGTATTGATTCAACTCTTCTTTGATTCGCTGAGCCAAGGCAGCGGTCAGGCGCGTACACACGGCATCTGGGTCTGAACTTCGGTCATAGTCTTGCTTTGAATAGGTCTCACAAACGGCCGCAACCTTAGCGAAACTAATGCTTTTCTTCTTATACTGGGTAATCCGTAACCGTTGTTCTTGCTGCACCTGAAACAACGGCCGTAAATCTTCGCTGCTACCGTCACGATGTTTTAATGGCTGGGGATCTAAATGGCGACAAAGTTTTGTTTAGACGTTATGGAAAGTTTAGCATCCTCCCTCGGTTCCTTACGTTTGAGGATACTTTTCGTTGGCTTTTTAGAACGCCCTGAATAAGCTGAATTTGCCGTGCTTTTTCTTCGAGTCTCCTTTCCCCGACGCGACCAATTGGGAACAAGCGAAGACGAAGACAATGATCGTGGCATTCGCGTGCTCTTCAATTTATCGGTTAATGTGCAGCTTTTCGTAGGCGTAGGTTTCACCGCGGGTCCGCTTTGCAACGCATCTGAAAAGGCGATGTTAGCGTTCTTTTTAGTTGATATGGAGCTGTTCTTCTTTGATTTAAGCTTCTGTAATGCGGATAGGAATCGTGAAGAGCGAGATGGGCGCGGTTGTATATCTGGTGCCACCAAAGGCGGAGGTGAAGATGCCACTGATGGAAGCGGGCAAGTGTTGTATGCAGCAGTGTGTGAAGTTGCAGAAGACACGCAGGAGTCAGCTGTAGTTGAAAATGATGCTGCCGATAGAGTGGAAGAACAGCTAGAGATACTGGAAGAAGCTATCCATTCATCGTTGTTCGCACATATTGTTTTTGTATTAAGTTGTGGGGAATATGCGCTTGTGCCATTACGGTAGGTGTTAGCGAGTGGGACTGGCGTCTTTGTTTGGTATTTCTGTTCTGTGCATGATGGTCTATCCTGTGATGGAAATGGTGTCGAAGGACTACGAGAAGGCGTCAGGGGTGGAGTGGGTGGCGTGCTGGCACGCGTAGGTATTTTGAGAACTTTTCGGAATCGATGCTTTAATGAATTTTTCTTTCTGCCTTCATCCATGACCGACAAACCAAGTGTATCTAGACATTGTTCTAGAATAACACCCTGTCCGGTCGCAGATTCGTCACTATTCACCCTTCGAACAATTGTCTCAATTGGCGCGTCATCGTCATCGTCATAGTTATCGCCATCGTCATCATCGTTTTCATCATCATCCTCGTCAGCCTCGTCCATTGAACCCACGGTGATTGTAGATACATCTGTGATTGCTTTTTGGTTGATGATATTTAACGAGCGAAGAACGTTTTCTTGTTCCTGGATGCTTTCGCACTTTGTTGAAAGCATGAATTGATGCACTCTTAGGCTTCAATCCCAGTTACCTTTGCTTCATCAATGCACTTGATTGGATTGCTGGGTAAAACCAGACTATCAGAGGCAAATATTGTAGTAGGCGGCATAATCCGGGAAATGCTTTTGTAATCGAGAAGGAAAGAACGAGGGAGAATTCAAAATGAACTAGAAAAAGAATTTTGACGCAGCAAAAAAAAAAGGAGATAGTATTCGACAATATGAACAATGAGGGAGTTGATTTCAAAGTACATAAGGAGATATGGCGGCTTTATGCAAAACCAGGTTTGGAAACCTTTGGTTGCCCTTGCATATAAACTTGCTTGTAATATGTTTCTTTCTATTTGCCCAAATCTAAACTACCATACACAACTTTCGATAATGACTTTAGCCACAGCTTCTAATCCGACACGATCTTCTTCAGAAAACCCTTCCGGTTCTTCGCAATCAATATCTAACACGCCGACTATACGCTGAATAAGTAGAAGGTCAGAATTATCCATCATATAACTGGGCAAAAGAAAGAGGTATTAAAATTTTACTCACACCCTCCACTACCAGCGGCACGACAATTTCCGACCTAGAAGCGGCATCGCAAGCAATGTGTCCGGGGAATGCATGTACATCCTTAACTATTTGAGTTTCCATTGTCTGAGCTGCTTTACCGCAGACACCCTTCCCAAATGGAATCTCGGTGCAAGCAATCTAAAAGTGGTACGTGTTATGATGCTTCCCCCGTTCTCTTTCTTTCTGTCTTCGTTTCTTTCTTTTTTTTTTTATTCCTTTTCTCTCCTTCCTTTTTTTCCCTTTATCTCCCTCACGCTTACCTTTCCCTGGAAAGGTCCCAAAATAAGTTTCTTTGGTTCCTTAGGATCTGTCACATAAAACCCTGCCCAGTTAATGGGCTTTTTCTGAAACTGCTCCAAAGATCGCAATCCATGATAAATAACAGACGAAGCATTGGAAAGATTTGTGACCTGATATCAAGCTTCTTTCAGTTTAAAGCTGGATATTTTAGCATCGACCATACCCAGAAAGTCTGATCCTCCACAATGGCTTTCACTTGATCGCGAAGTAACTCATAGAATGCTTCCTTTGACACATTGCTGTCAGAAAGTGCTGGTACGTCCTTCATTTTCTGCTGGCAATGTTAGATAAAGTATTTCCCCAATTTAAGTCATTACCTCACTGTATGCAAATGGGAAACTGCTGGTGTCAAACTTTGAAAAAACAGATTAAGTACCATAGGGGTTTCAATTTTTCGTAGATGTCTTCGGTAAAACTAATATGCCGCAATTTTGATACCTCAACCTGCTTTCTGTTTGAGCATGCAAACACAGCACATTCAATCCTTGTTCTACCTACCGGAAGACAAATTTCAACGAAGATATACAAAAACCTCTGAATCCTAGGAAAGCTACATATACTTCGGTCCCATTTGGGTAACCATATAGAGCAACGCTTGTTGGATTATAGTTATTTTGTGTATCAGATATAATCGGACTATTTTGAGCCAAACGACGTCTTCTCCTATATCTCTGCACTTCTTCTAAATACGTATCTTCAGAGTTTCCTTCAATTATATCTACTCCGATTCATCTTTCACCAGTATTCAGAAACTGCGATACTCCTGACATACCTCGTCAAACTCTTGCATAACTTGCCATAAAGTTGCCGTATCTTGCAAGGTTCGTGTTAACCCTTATCTGTGGGACAGCAATATCCTCTTCTGGCTGTGACGTTGGACGTCTTCTAGCATTTCACTGTTAGTTATATTTTTCGTAATGATCTGAATCAGGCACATACAAAGCATTGAAGTCTTCATTACTGCTTTCACCTATTGATACAATATTAGAGTAATTGTCCAAAACAACAATAATGCGGGTAGGAAAGTCAGAAACAAAGGCTGACTTTGCTATAGTGTATACTATTTTAGTACGGATATTCTGCTAAGTCGCGTTAAATGCACTAAATGGTTACATAGGAGAGACCTATTTAATCCATACGCTAGATATCCACACATCCAATTGACGACCGAAGCTCGAAGTATTTGGCTAGTTATTGTTGAAATGAAGCTTGCAGAACTTTTTCCATTCTTCTATAAACTTCTCTCCCGCACTGCCAGCTCTTTAGATTTAGGACGGTTTGGCAAAACTTGTCGGTTGAATCTGAGACCTGGCGATAGCTAATTATCCATACGAGAAAATCTCTCCATGCACGACTGAACCTGTAGGCAGAAATACTTTGCAAAGTTTTGAAGTGCGTCCCTGTTGTCATTGTTGGTTTTCTGCCCGGAATACTGTTTTTGATGCTAATTCTTGCCCTGCGCTTCCACCTACCCCAGTATAACATCTGTTATGAAGATATATCCAACCATCTGGAAAGTTTTCATGCTCACAGTACTCATGCATCTTCCGTAAAGCCACGTTATGGATTTCTGATGCCAAGTATGTACGGTCTAGTTATAAAGCGTCAACTGAGTGTTTCCCAAAGTAAAAGTAGTAACGGACTTACTGTCGGTAGGTATCAATGGATGCATACTATAATGCTTTTTTATCAAAGGATCAGCACGATCTCTATATTCTTCCGCACACGTGATACGTAACCAATCGAGAAAATCTGGTTAGGAGCGTGTCGGAAATGAAAACTCTTGAACTTCGTTTTGAAAATGATATGTAGGATGAAGCAGTTTTTATCCCGCTAAATTCCTCTTTATCGATTCTCGCAAAGTATTACAGACTCCAAGTGCTTTTTATGGCAGGTATTTGTCCCACGTCTTTATCAGTGAACATAAACTTTGACTGTAGCCCCTCCTGTCAAAGGGCTAGAAAGAAGGATTGCAACATATCATTTCTTGTGCTGTGTTTTTGACAATGTCTTGGATCCAGGTCCAATATCGTGTCGCTACCGGAAAGTCAGACTTATTTATGTTTGGTATAATGCCAATCAATACATAGCCCATAAGGTTTGTCCCACGGGTAAAGTGCATGAGAAATTGTTCAACAAAATGGCGAGACAGACGCAATATCCAACACAGGTATTACAGTTTTAAATGCGGAAACATCTCGTGTGGTTTGATAGAAAAATCCACATCAGCTGATGTCCAATTCAGCACTGCGTGGTGAGGTCTTGTCACTCTTACTCACCATACGAACGCCTTTAGAAGGAGCTGTGTCAATCAGAGCCGCCACAATAAAATCTCATTGGAAACCAGGCTATAAGAGCCACCATCCATTCATACCACCAATAATAAGCTTATGTAGTCATGAAATCTTGTATTCCGTACGGGTATTTCCTCAGAAGTTCGTTAATATTAATTCGCGTGAAGACATATTAACTGCACCAGTAGTCATGAATTCACCAGCTGGTTTAGGAATCAATAATAGTATTTCTACTTAAAGCTGAATGACGGAGTGAGTACTCGACGTTCAAAGCTACTAGTATTGTTCACTTGATTAATGTATCCTGAACTTAGCTTCCACACCGAAATGTTCTATTCAGGTAGGAAGTCCTTGTCTGCTCGTTATCATCAACGTGTCTCTGTACTCTTTATTCTGGACACATGCAGAAATGATGTTTAAATATTCTTTTCCGGACCTGCCAAGAATCGTTCATAACACTGGTAACCGTACCAATTTACAAGGATAATGCGAATTCAGACTAACACTTCTTTGCCACTGAAACGAAGGTGGTAAGCTTTAAGACGAACATATCTTTGAAAGGTGTACCCAGACAAAGCAGTACTGTCTTCTGCAGTTTCCTATATAAAATGTTTCTTGTAATCCAATTACTGTTAACACGTCCTGAAGGAATAAGCGCTTTTACAACACACTCTGTCAATTGCAAGCCGAGCAAATCTTGTAATTACGGCGTTCGGCCCTGAAAAATAGTTGACGATCTCGCTGTGCTATAATTAGAACAGTTTATTTTGATGCAAGGCAACCAAAGGTAGGTCGTTTTTCGACGTTATGAGTCAGATAAAGCAGATAAAGCGAGGAGTAGGAAAGGTATGATGCAAATCACGTTGAAACTAAAGGACATAGCATAAACGGATAAGTTACTCACACATGTGCTGATGAAAAAGCTGCAGCTGCAAAGTAAAACAGGACAGAAGCAAATGTTCAAAAACTATTAATATATCTCCTATTGGATGTATGAGAACTCCGATGGAGTGATAGCAAGAGACACCCATACAATCGTTTTCAGGACGAAAAAGAGTTACAAGTATGTACAAAAATCAGCAAACGAAGAAAAACTATTATATCATGTAAAATCATTTAGATGTGTTCTGCTGTTGGTAGTTGTGTCGGCAGTACTTCTGCCAGAATCTCTCACAGATAATGAGCTCTCACTTCCTAATTTCACCCGGCCAAGTTTTGCACGACGATGATTTTTAGACCAACGAGCAAAAGGAGAGTGCATTGAGACAGACCGTTGTGGTAACTTCTTTTGAGAAACCAATGCTTCTGTTGGATGTTCGTGGGTTGTATGACTCGAAACCGACCTGCGTAACTTTTGCATACCAGCAGTGGTAAGTTGGTAGGACGAGTTATCCTGATCTGTCGTGCAGTTCTCCTGGTAAGGCACGGTGTCCTCTGGTACTTGAAGTTCCGCAGTGGTAAAAATGTCGTAGATTTCGCTAGGTGACATCTTCACCACACACAGCAATGGGAACATACCGCGTTCTCCCGTCATATAATTATCCCCTGTTATTTTAATCATTGAGATACAACCGAGAAAACATGCATTCATTGTACCTAAAGCCCATCCGTCATCAAAATAATAGTACATGCGGATGATATCATCCTCAGAGAGTGAAATTTCATCGTCATGGTCAGGCTCCTTTGCATAAATAACACGGCAAAAACCTTCCAACGAGGTCTGTACACGCGACATTCCTCCAATCTGACCGTCCACCATCAAACCTGGAATCACGCCGGCGTCTTCGGGTATATGGCCCATCCATTTCTTTTCGTTTTGCATCGTCGTCTCAGGTTCATTCAACTGAGCAGCTTCGTAAGCGCCTCCTTTGGTATTATGTCGTAGCCAGCACCGATAAAGGAGAAAAATGAGGATGCCAAGAATTGCTGCGCCTACAATAGCGCCTATCACGATGGCTGCGATATAAGCGGGTAGGAGCCCACTTTCTTTTGAACAAGGGGTCTCTTTGCAACATACCAGACTGTTGTTGACGCTGTTACAATACGTACACAAGGAATCGAGGTCACCTTGGAAACCTTGACCGGATGTAAACCAAGAAAAAAAATCAGATATGCATAATGAAAAAGTAGTCCCAAAGAAACACTTACCACAAAGCTCATATTCGTTTTCCGAGCCATTGATGCATTGTGCATCAGTAGTTCCTGACAAAGCCTCTATGTTGCATTGACTGCGTAAATGACTTACGAAATCGGCATTGGTGCAAACGGAAGGACGAGCACGGATAATAGCTTCCACCGAATTCACAAAGGAAAGGCAGGTTGACTGGCAAAGTGGCCGCGGTAATATGTTGTGTTCGAAGTTGCAGGGAAGTGATGACGCCATGTCAAAGATCAAGACAGCACAACTAACACTCAAAGCGTATTGTGGGTATAATGGGTTTGTGCCTGAAGAACATCCGAGATCACGCCATAATGCTGTGGAATTCACGTAGTTATGAATGCTGTGATCAAAGGATTGTACAGAAGTGACGTTGGCGAGCCAGGGATGTGTAAGAAAGGCCCGGTCCTGTATGCTAACGAAATAGTTCTGGAAAGCGGGGCATGCCTGAGATTGAGATAGAGAAAGACATTGCTGAGCAAGTGCTCTATACGAAAGCAACAACGCAGAAACAAGGACCAGGGAAAACAGATTGGAAGCAAACATGAATAAAAGAAATTAGCTTAGAATAAAGAAGGGTATCTTGTCATTGCGCTGGTGGAGGAAAAGAGGGCTTGACGTTTTAGATGGAAAGGCCGCTTAAGAATATGATCCAGCAACTCCATCCTAATTTTTATCAGGTCGAGCCTTTGTGTAGCAAGCAAGCCACAGCCTATTTTTAGCAATCTGGCGCCTCTCTATAAGTATTACATGACAAATTCACCTCGGTTGGAAATACTATGGATAAAGGAATTATGAGAATATTGCTTCCCTAGGATAATAGTTTTTTGCTTACCCAGATGACTATGCACAGGGACAAGTTAAGCACTGTGAAAAGACAAATCGTCAGATGCATGTGATCTAAAGGTATCGAACTTACCGTGACAATATAAGTGTAGGTGGGACGATGAAATTCAGCTGGTTGAGCTTGGCCTTGCTAGACCGAGTTTGCAATAGGGAATATTACTGTTTATTGAGTATTATTTTACGCTACTCTAAATGAATTTTGCGTTCATAGAAGGGTCAAGTTTGCGCTAAAATTAAAATAAATACGCGTCTTTAGTAAAATCAAATATGCGGCAATTATATTTTACTTGCATCAACTTGGTCTTCCAGTAGGACACAAAATTCATTCGAGTAGCATAAAATTATATTCATGGTTAGTAAATGGAAGGATAACTTCACATCTTGTACTTACCTCCGAAGGGTAATCCCAACGCATGGTTTGGGGACCGTGGCGCACCCTGTCCAGGATGGCCAACGGTATTCAGATTTTTTATAAAAACAAGTAAAAACTTGCTAAAAAAAAGCCACCAGGAGCTACAGATGGAAAAGAAAAATGTTGTCAATATGTAATTGCTCATTCAGCAAAAGATATGGTACTTACAGGCATCTTATCCCAATCCAGGGCATATGCACTCCGCGAGGAGGCGCTGGTGCTCATCCTGGGGCGAGGGAAGAAGAAAGAAAGAAAAAAAAGTGGGAGCGGGAGGGCCATAGTGGCGAAGGCACCTCGACCGCATCAACCACGAGAACATGTCCAATGTAAAGTCAGTCTAAGTCAAAGACTACAATTCCAAAGCGCGTATACTTACCGACAGGAGAACCAGTCCTGGCAAAAGAGTAAAGAAGTCCAAAGAAGAAAAAGAAAGCGACAACAATTTCACATGTGTTTATAAAGGAACGTATCTGAAATATCGTCATGATGTCTTACCCAACATCATCATGGAAAGCTCTGTATCACACATATCAACAATACACAATTGACAACAAAAAGATCGATTCGACTCGTTATCAATTGGAAGTGCGATTGTCCGTACAGTGGAGATAGTACATAAAGAAAAGAGGTACAACATGCTATCCGAATATATGGGAACATCACCCGAAGAAAATGGTCTATTACCAACACAATGCTGGCTACATATAAACTTTTTCAATCACTGCAAGGTACTCAAGTCATAAAGATGAGATTACTATCTCTGTTTGTCTGAATTGATAGTTATAGTGCAAGACCAAAAAGATGAAACCAACCGATATCGAATAAAGCCAGGATGAGGTACATTCACCAAAGTGTTACTCACACGTCGGTCAGCCAACGCATACACGACCGTTCAGTTGACGTAAAAATGTTCCTCAACCAACGTATATTTGTCCTATGCATAGACGTAAAATCATCCGAAACAGGCGCAAAATAATGTTTGAAATACTGTAAAATGAACTAGTCCTTCTGCACTTGCTTTGCTCCTTCCGTTACAGCCGCGTACAGCTGCAGGAAATGAATTTGTGGCGATTTTTAGCATATGTTTACGTTATCATAAGATGTTGCTAAAAATGAAATCCTCATTTTAATGTAAGATATTCAAGAGGTTTACATAAGTGACTGATATGATATGGTGTTAGGAAACAAAGATGCACCAAGTAAGATAAATAGTCTAAAACGAGAAAAATGATCTGGAGACATAAGAACGTAAATAGGCCAGTATCGCTTGTGAGCAACGATTTCAGATAGGTAAAAGAAGAGCAGAATGAATGTTTGAAGCCTAGGAACCTGCCTCGTATAACATAGCTTCTGGACCTTGATCTTACGTTGAAAAAATACAAAGCGAATGATAAAGTTAGCATAGGAATGGGTACTTCTGTTGGCAATAGAATATGTAACAAACCGAGATAGATTGACAGTGTTCACTGAAGGTACATGTCTCCAAAACAAAGCAAAGTCCTCTATATAATGATCCTATCATTGAGCATTTTCCTCATATATAAAACGGGGGGAGGTTAATCAGACAATATATTCAACTACTCGCTGCACTTTGGAAAACACTTGACCCTTCTCACTACTGCTGAAACTTTAACACAAATGCCTATTTGATGATCTTAATATTCTTCTACCCACTTATTGCAGCTCAATTTTCTTGACCCACACATCAAGATTGCACCCAACTATCAAATTGCTACTGAGAGCGACTCAACCCTTTCGGCCTTGTTGGAAAGCGTCAGACAATAACTCTAACGAATCTATTCCTCTACTCCGTTGCTGGATGTACTCTTTTCCCCTAATTAAAGACTTCTACATATCAACTGAAGAGTATTACGATCGAACCAGCTTGCACGAAACTGGTTGTGGTACCGACAAAATGTTTTTGCGCGCAAAAATTACTCGAAAATACAGTATACTTATAGAGAGACATCCTGTGGCAATATTCTTTGGTGACAAGTGAAACAGGCGCAGAGCAGTTCAATAAGAAGTACTGGGTTCAACTCCACACTTGAAGCCGTCTAGCAAGACATTATACAAGTGAACCAATGCATACGTCCTCAAATAAAAAGGATATCAAAAAGGTAGTTCATCAGATACCGTACGTAGTCACAATTTTCAAGCATCACGGATGAATAAGTAGTAGATACCAGAAAGTTATCATCAAATGAACCACTCGTTAATCTGTTTGATCCAGTTGTGAACCCGATCACTCAGCTTCGCTGAGTCGCTTGTATACGCGAAACAACAGAATTAAAATGCAAAATTTTTTTTGAAGCGCAGATAAATTATAACAGCTAGATTCAAAATCCCCGACACACAAATCACTCTCAAAAAATTAGTTGAATGGTCTGTTGGACGCGACAACCATGAACGTCTGCAACATCTCTACTGTATTGGCCGGTGCTGTTGTATTGAAGGATCACGGTCAAGCCAAGGGGGGTTTGGGTAACAGGAGATTATGCTGTGGGCACAACATAATTTCTGGTATGCGCTGTTCATTTTTCAGGTTTCACTGGTACCCGACTCTGAGCTTTCCAAGCTTTTTCTTCTTCTTTTTACTAACGTACCATGGGCTGTTGTGGAAGTAAAGAGGAACATGATGAGGCAAGTTACAAACTGTCAGATAACTTGCCAATAACATCGATTGTAGGAAGATCTTCAGGCATCACTATTAAACAATGACGAGCTTGCGAGTGATAGGTATATAGAATAATGCAACAACAACACATCTTGATGTTGGACTTGTGTTTACTCACGCCGGAAATTTTAGACGAATGAATTATCAGGCTATTGAAACCTTTGATGTAAAGAAAGAGCAAGAATTCTGGAATGAAGTGATTGACCGGGCAACCCAGTACGTTCCATATATTATAAGCTTGTGTAGTTTACTTTTCTGATTATTTGCTAGAAATTTGATCGATATATCGTCCTCAAATGCGGATCCATTACAGAGCCAAGATATACAGGAACGTGTTGAGAAGTATCGCGATTTGCTGGAACAAATGGATACAGATAATCAACAGCGGCCTCCTGTACAATTATTGCAGAACAATCTTTCAGCGGTGGATGTCCTAATGACAGCAAAGCCATACGGCGGCATGAAGGAGGATGAAGTAGAATGGTTTTGTGAAGCTATGGATAGTATCCAAATTGCAATGCAGCGGATTCAAGTTCAACCTGTTGGAGATATGGTTGTTCACTTGACAATGACCGAAAATTCTATCATTCGAGCTTATTAACGTTATAAATTGTATTCCTTGATTTGTGGCATGCTTCATAACTTTATCAAGTCAATACGTGTACGTTCATGTAGTTTTGCACCGTCGCTTATATTGGATTCTGATCGCTGCGACGATGGCTGTATCGCTAGATGCGCATATGTTCCGCCCGATTGTCGTTTTGATAGATATCCAGGGTTGACACACATTACGCCTTCGATCACCTAAACCTATGTTTAGCCATCGTTCATCATAGACTCAGTACTCACCCTTGTAAAATGTTTTAGCTGTGATGGCACTATCAGAATATCAGGGGCAAAAGGTATTTGAATGTCTGGCATTCTCTCGGCGTCTATACTGTCACCAATAGCTGGTGGGAAAAGTGGGTAGAGACTGCAATGGCCATTAATAAGAAAGCACATTATAATAAATTCATTTACCTTTGCTGTTGTAACAGGTGCTGCGCTAGACGTGCCAAACGATCGGATTTTATCCGGCTTCTGTAAAGTTTGGTTAGATTTCCGCATACAGATTCCTTTGTGGCATACTTTGCAATTTCTTCGCAGCTTAGACTGAATATCGCGTCAATATTACTGATAGTAAAAGCATTTCCATTGATTTCTATAGATGCAGGGTTGCTTAAAGATTCTATACCATCCGCGAGCAGAGATCGTTTGAGGGGTGGCTGTGGGAACATAGGATATTCATGAATAATATCATTGGCATGAGGCACCAGCAAGATGCGAGTGCTTGGGCTTTCCTTTGCCAAAGTTGCCAGACGTGCAATGACTTCTTCTTTAAAGATATCTTCTGGAGACGTGGTAACTGCTCCTGTCGCTATCATAGGATGGGTTTCTGATACGAAAGGGCCAAGCTATAAGAAATCCTTAGTTCAATGACTATCTGTAGACATGCTATACCAATAAGACAACGTCTGGTTTCTGTTTCATACAATTCTTAATTAATTCTTCCAATGGTTGATATGACAAATCGTCATCCAACGTATATGGCCCGGCAGCAAGGATCATATCGGTAGCCGCTGACGATGTTCCATTAGCGCGTGGATCTTTTCCAGAAGCACTATAGGCTGCAGGCATTGGAGGCTTCGCAAAGTTAGAATGAAGATCGTAGTAATGTAGTCACTTACCATCAGAAGCTTATCTACGACAAAAGATCTACCGCTGCTGTTAATTCCTTCTACAGCAATGATCTGGACAGAATCAGCTTTCGATCTCTAAATAACCGATATTTACCTGTCCAGGAAACAGTGCATATTTATCCAGTCGGGCCAGATCTAGCTTGACCCGTTTACCCATACCCAACTGTCTAGATGTTTCCAGTAGCACAGATTTTTCGTTTAATTTCCCTTCGCTGGCATCGCAACAAATTCGGCCCACGGCAACGATAGAGCTCTGTAAACCAAGTTATATAAGAACACTCGCGTAAAATTAACACATACCTGGCTTGGGCGAGTCGGATTATCAAACACACCATTTAAACCGTATGACTGATCTATTGCATTTGCAATATACTCGATTTGATCATCCAGACCTGCCAGAACAAGTATAAGCAAAAAGAAAAATTCTGTAACCTAGTTCACCTTCTGACTTTTCCCTGATCTTCTCAAACATATACCGGTATTCTTTTATAGGGCTTTGGATCAAATTGACGTCCGCTCTGTGCTTGTTTCTCGGCGATGGATGTTGTAAAGGCAGGTGAGCGTTATATTGTTCGTCAACGGTGTTCGATAGCTTGCGCTGAGAGAAGTGGATCGAAGCTTGCGATCTACAATACCATAATTACTATATCCATGTGAGAGAATTTGATCCACATACTTTCGCTTGTGAGAAATCGAGGAACTAGTACTTCCCGCCAAGTTTGGGATCGATGATGAATATCCTGTGCTTGGCTGCATACTCCCCGTTAACTTTGCCATGCTCGAAACAAAGTCAGTAAAACAGGCTGGTCCACTCAAGCAATCTGCGTTATCACTTACAAGTCGTCGAGATTGTTGTTGGAAGCGTCGATACTCATAGGGACATAGCTGGATAAGTTGAAGGTAGCTTCCTTTTTTATTCCTGTAGATTTTTCTTGTTGTAGCTTGAGCTCAAATTCTCGCTGTAGATTGCTCTTCATAAGTCGTACATTGTCGACGGTTGGCGTTGCCGGAATATTACTGTTCACGACGAATGCCTCCCATTTGAACTGAAGATCTTCTGGTGGCAGGTCGTAGAGCCTACACAAAGAAGCCACTGTACGTATTCAGTGCTCTCTTCAAGTATGAGCGTGCTTAACCTTACATTCATCGAGGACTTCGCCGTGAGCGTCGTTGGTAAGGTTAAATCTTCGGATAAGCGCGTCGCGTAAAGACATTGAAGTGACAAAGGAAGCGTCCCAAACGCGCTCCTTTCCTGTGCGCGATTTGAAAGTGGCTTCTCCGTGACTATTTTGTTCCCTAGGAACTGCTTGATTTCTCTACTTTTTTTTTACAGGCAAATCGATCGTTCGTCATGGATAACCGTTTGAGCGTTGGTGGATGGCGTGCAGGTCCTTCTAATGGTTCTGTCTATACGGCTTCAGAATATGAGCCTTCCGAACTTGATCCTCAAGGTCAGCAATATAAGGAACAGTACATAAAACAGTGCTAAGACGTCGTTTTTAGACGAAGCTTGGGACGATTGGGAGAGTGACGAACAAGGAGATGCCGAGTCGCAATGTTTGTTTTGTTCGCAAATATTTAGCTCGCCAGTCGAGACGTTTGGGCACTGTAAAGATACGCATGGATTTGATTTCTTGGACGTCAAACGATCCTTAAGTGGGTTTGGAACAAACCCTAGTATGCTTATTCTAATAACTCCTTTAGAATTGGACTTCTATCAAACAATCCGCATGATAAACTATATTCGACATCAGGTGTGTGTTAAATCAGGGCATTCAGCTGTCTGACTTATAGGATTTCTACATAGGTTCTCACACAACCAGATCTTGCTACAACAAAATCATTCACCATATCTGGAAGTGAACCATTCTTGGAAAACGATGAATTTTTGCAGCCAGTATTGGAAAATGACGCTCTTTTATTTGCATTTGAGGAACTGGAGATTGCGGAGGATATGGAGGAACCTGTCCGAGAGCAGATGATAAATGCTAAGCAAAGTAGGTTATAGTTGGCATGTGGCTTTACTGTACTTACTGATAGTACTAGTTGACTTGTCAAATGTGCAACCAACGACGGATCTTGAACGACAGCTCCTCCAATTGCTGCAACAAAATCAAACACAAGTGAAAATACTTGAAGAACAATTTAATGATTATAAGGCTATGGTTAAGAGGACATTTTTTGACAATATTGCCGACGATACTCGTAGGAAAGTAGGACAGGGAAATCATGCTGTAGAGACTGACCATCCCATAGTGAAATATCAGCTATGGGACCCGGCGATGAACCTAAAGGCTTAGTAGATGAAGGGAACTATTATTTCAATTCCTATGCATCAAATGGTTGGTATATGTTCGAGGTTAACGGAGATATTGAATTTGTATTTTATTAGATATCCATGAACAGATGTTGAAAGATAAGGCACGAACAGAAGCATACCGTGATTTTGTTTATGAGAATAAGGATGTCTTTAAGGACAAGGTAAGCAAAAGTACATTTAGAAAGAAAGTTTACTAAGATATATCTCTAGATAGTCTTGGATGTCGGATGCGGTACTGGTATATTGTCCATGTTTGCTGCCAAAGCTGGAGCAAAGCAAGGTAAAGAAAAGAAAAGAAACTGACAAATGCGGTTTTTATATTTACAATGACATCCAGTTTTTTCGGTCGATAATTCTGCTATTATCGAGAAGGCGAAATTGAACGTCAAGGAAAATGGATTAGATAACATTATCACGTACGCCCGTATTTTTTGTATTCTGCGTTAGGTAACCCTTTTCATTTAGTCTTGTACGAGGCAAGGTGGAGGAGATTCAATTGCCAGTACCTCAAGTTGATATCATCATTTCAGAATGGATGGGCTATTTTCTGCTGTTTGAGGCCATGTTAGACTCTGTGCTGGTTGCGCGTGACAGATGGCTTGCACCAGATGGCATAAGTATGTTAAATGCCGTTGTGAAATCCTTGTTTTACTCAACATCTACATAGTGGCACCAAGTCATACTCGTATTTTGATGGCAGCTTTGGATGATGAAGACCTCAAAAATGACCGTATTAATTTCTGGAATGACGTTTACGGCTTCAAAATGTCTGCTATGAAAGAACCTGTCATGAATGAAGCGTTGGTTGATTTTATCAAGCCAACTTCTGTGATCACCAATATTGTGACGTTGAAGGATCTCTATCTTCAGGAGATCACTGTCAAAAAACTAGACTTTGTTACACGATTTGCCCTAGAAGCAAAGAGGGATGGCACTATCCACGCTTTCGGTGGCTGGTTTGATACTTGGTTCACACGGGATGGTCATCCGATCCCTGAACGTCAAGAGGCTCAACATGTTTCTGGTGAAACGTATCTGACCACGAGTCCATTTGGTGAAGACACACATTGGAAACAAACGTCATTTGTTTTGGATAACCCGATTCCGGTAAAACGGGGAACTAGAATCACCGGCATTTTTACATGCCACAAGGGACGGGACAACCCTCGCGAGTTAGAGTGTGAAATTGAATATTCCATCGATGGATCGTCCGAAACTATTGTTCAAAGCTTTACTTTGCAATCATAAAATATCTGTATATTACCATATCTGCATAAAACAACATTGCTACCATCAAGGCAACCCGGAACTTGATCTACTTTGGTTACCATAGCGACGTTTTTCAATCTCTCGTATTATAACAGAATTTTACGACTCATCGTATCACAGAAGTCGGCGGAAGGACATCTATGAAAATTCAAAAGCGATACCAAGAGTACAGCAAAACTGTCGTTCTTTTTGTTCACCTGATGACTTCTTACGGTACTCTGAACGCCGAGCCATCAGCACTTGAAGATCAGCAGTGCCCAACTATACCTGCATGGCGCGAACGCCTTGGTCAATTCCTGGAAAACAAGAGACTGCATATCGCTATTTTGGGTCTCACTCTGATTGATACCGCATGTGCGATGGTTCAGATTCTTTACACCTTTTTCCATGAATGTGAAACCACTGCACCTGTTCTAGATATATACGGCAGAGCGAGCCATGGCTGGTTCATTGCTTTCGAAACGGCTGAAGTCGTCGCCGTAGTGATAACGTCTCTCTTTTTGCTTGAATTGGTCTTGTGTCTGATAGCATTCGGACCTAAATATTGGTTGCCTGGGTGGGAACACTGGAAACTTCACGTCTTTGATTTGATTGGTATATTGCATATTACGCGTTCAAGAAATGGTAGCTGAACTACTTCTTAGTGGTTGTAACTACGTTCAGTTTGGAGGTTCTATTACGTGGCAAAGAGCGGGAAGTTGTAGGGTACGTTTACTAAGGCTAGTCGAAGCTATATTTATCTGGTTTTTATTTTTTTCTTTTTGCAGACTTCTGATCATTCTTCGTCTCTGGCGTGTTGTGAAGATTATAGATGCAGTAGCCATGGGTATGAGTTATCAAAACGAACAAGCACATCTGCATCTTGAGGAGGAACTGGCCAAAATAAGAGCTGCCTACAGTGCCTTGGAAAAGGAATTCAACAAAGAACATCGATTACGCGTGGAGTTGCAAGAAAGATTAGAATCGCAGTAGTATTGTTTCCATGATCTACACGGAATAAAAAGTGAAAATTTACATAATTATTAACGTCTGGAAGTTGAAGGCGACCATTCGCCAGGTTGGAAAGAGTCTCCTTGTCCTTTAGGCTGAGATGTCTTTGGCTGTTTCCCTTCATCGTCTAGATTGTCAAATAAATGATATAGATACAATATGAAGTGATTTCCTTTACCCTCTTTAACTTCGGCCAATTGAGGCATCTCCTCGTGGACTTTTTGTTGTGCTAATTCCAATTTTCGCTATGCAATATCCTTTTTCAGCTCATGGTTCGAGATGGTTGGCTTTCCTTTTACCTGCTGCCATTCTATTTCTAACCGGTGCGCTCGTTCTTGTATTAAGGCTTTCCGTCTTTCATCGGCTATTAAATCTTGAATTGTAGGAGCCTCAAATCGGGTATGTCGCAACCACGACTGCCACTGTACTGTATGCTTGATTAAAAGAAATTAATCACTCGTATTCCATACCTGGTATCTGTTCTTGACGGAAAGTGGCGTAGTCAGGCTCATTTTTCATTTCTACCCAACGTTTCTCGCGACCCCCTGATACCCAATTTGTTCATCAGATATCGATGAGAGATCGAATTTGAAGACTTACCGAGAGGGTTTGGCATTTCCCAGTATTCATTACCGTCCAAATCTATGCCAACTAGAACATGTTTCTTCCATGGAAAACGACTAGCTTTGTATCCTTGAGTTAGACGCTTTAATAAGGATGTTGTGGGCCGCTGCATGTTTGTGAATGGTCAGTGGCTCTGCACAGAATCCAGTGGCTTCGAGTATGGCCTCTCGCCATGTTTTCATTTGCACGGTACGGAGCTTCAAATTTCAACTTGGAAAAGATTTCCATCTGATTGTGCTTAATGAATGTCTGTGAAATATACCCTTTTTATTTGATACTTATTTACAATGTTCTAATTGTTTATGACTTAATATAATATACACATATACGATGCATCAGAGTAGGTATAACATCAACATTAAATGAACTCGTCCTTTAGGACCCATACACCTTTTCCTTGAGCATTCTTTTCAAACCTTGCGATGGCTTGTAGCATCTTGCGGAAAACAGCTACTTGTTCTTTGCTGACATTCATATTCAATACGTTCATTATATCGTTGCTAGATGCGCTTCCACTATTTTGAGAGAGATAGTCTCGGATTTTCGCTATTAGATGTTCTTGTGTGTTGCTGTCTAACACATTTGGCAAAGCTACAAGCAAAGTGAGCTGATTTCCATTATTATCAAAGTCCAACATACTTGTTCCTACTTTCGAAGTTTCCATAGTATTGCTATCCAACGCTTTTCTTTCGCGCATTTTTGCCAGTAGCATACTTGATCCAATCGCAGGTGCAGTGCTGTGGGTTGATTCTTTAAACCCGGATAGCGCACCAGATCCGAATCGGGGAGAGTTTGGTGATGATGATCCGGACAAAGTAGGCCTTTGTCCTGACGGAAGACTAGGGTTCAATGTCTGGCCAAAGCGTGGAGGAGTTGACTGTGATCGTTGGTCCAGGAAACGCACGGGGGCTCCAGCAGATCCTACATTTTTACACGTCGAGCTTTAGTCTAGCATTTCCTTAAGTTTAGTTCCCTTACCAGAACGACCTGTCCAAGTAGGCACATTAATTCCGACCACTCGTCGCTGCCTTCTCGATTCTTTTAATGCCGCAGCGGCACGTTCTGCTATAATTGTGGCTAGCATACATATTATATTAGACAATGTTGATCGTACCAAATGGACTAACCTTCTCGTTCAACAAACACACTATCCTGCGACGCAGAATCTACAATCTGATCGTGTAAAAGAGCACTCTGTATACCAGTCATTTCAAATAAACTTTTTAAGATGTTATCTTCTCCGTTTGCTGGGACGTTTTCTCCCAAGCTTTTGTTTGCATGATCAGCATCGTCTTCCATTTTGCTGCGTAAAATTTGATTAACTTTTCGGCGCAGCATATCATTCAAACCACTCACAAATTTTCAACGTAACCAACACCGTTAAGGTTTGATAATTCCTTTTCTTCAATGTCCTCTCTACGTTTCGTTCTCTTTTCTTCTTGACGTTGTTTGCGTGTAACGGTATCCTCGTATTTTATTTCGGTTCCTTCAAATAGTTGTGCTGTCTCTGGTTCAGTCGCATTTTCAGAACCCAACGTAAACAAAGACCTTAAATTGGTTGCCTATATTTGATAAAGTCTTAGACTATACGCATAAGATAAGTTAATCACAGAATCTCACATCAAAGAATCGCCTCTGTTTGGGATCCTTAAGGATCTTGTTCGTTAAAAACTGCTTATAGATTTGGCGATGATATATTTTTTCTTCGATGGTGCCGGTGGTCATCAGGCGATAGATGGTCACGTCTTTCGTTTGTCCCAGCCTCCATGCTCTTTCTCTCGCTTGCATGTCCGTAGAAGGATTCTAAGAATACATTAATTCCGGTTCAAATCTTTGTTCGATATACTTTACCCAGTCAGGATCATACAAAATTACTCGGTCAGCTCCTGTGAGGTTGAGACCGAGCCCACCGACCTTCGTCGTCAGCAAGAAGACATAAACTTCATTCTTCAAATTAAACTCATTTACGAGACTCATACGATGATGTACAGGCGTGGTCCCATCCATCCGTAGGTAAGTATATCTAAGGTTTTTGACCATTTTCTCCAGGATATCCAACATTTGACGTGTTTGACTGAAAAGGAGCACGCGGTGTCTTTGCTTCTTCCATAGATTTAGCAAAGCACGTACAACCACCATTTTACCGCTCTTTTCCGGGTCCCCATAATCAGGGTCCTGCAAATTCAAACATTGCTAAGGATTTTACACAATATGAACCTCACATTTACCGAAGCATTAGCTGCTACATTGAAGATGTCCGGATGGTTGCATATTTTGCGTACAATATCAATGCCGTATAAAACTTGTCTGCGTCGCTCAAGAATAGCGTCCATCTCTTTAGATTGAATGAATTGAAGATATATTTGCCGTTGCGACTTTGTCAATTTGCAGAATAAAACCTTTTCACATAAAGGTTAGCTAACTTTTGCAATACGGTTTACTTACCTGTTCACTTTTTTTGGGTAAATCTGCTGCAACATCCACTTTCATCCTTCTTAACAGATAAGGATTAATCAAGTCTCTCAGCATACATGCACATTTATATGCAGTCTGCACTTGAACATTGGTGGCATTTGCATAACCACCGATACTAATGGGTACAGAAAACTGCGTCTGGAAGACCGGCAAGGTCTAGGAAAAAACATTTGCTTACAAAATTCTTTAAATTTTCCATTACTTACACCCAGTCTTCCCGGGAAAATGAAATCGAAGAGAGACCATAGCTCTTTCAAGTTATTTTGAATCGGAGTGCCTGAAAGAATGATTCTATGCGGTGTCTACTCAATCCCGTTACCTCAACACAGAAATGGTGAGTCAGAAAGATGTACCTTTAATCGTTTGCATGCTAACGTAGTTTCAGAATCAGGGTTTCGTATTTTGTGACCCTCGTCAAGTACGACATATCCCCACTGATGCTTCAAAAGTAGCTCTCGGTAGGTTTGTACACCACTGTAAGTTGTGATCAATATACCGCCTAGCAACAAACGTTAACTCATAGGAAACAAAAAACCAATGGAACGGACCTTCCCTCATAAATCGGTTAACTACAGCTGCAGCGTTTTTTCCCGACTTGGTCTTTAAAAGGTTTGATTTGACTCGACTTCTCTGAAGTCGTTTACGAGATCCTCGACGATCTGGCTCGTACTCCTCGTTTTCATCTTCATCACATAGATCCACTTCACTTAATGCCAACATATCATTGTTGTTGCTCGCAGTCCTGATTCCACATCCACTAGAGTGTAAAATAGCGACTTTGAGGGGAGGCCACCATTGATGAAATTCTTGAACCCATTGCTTCATGACGGTTGCCGGACAAACCACTAATGTTGGCTTCCCAGGGCCTAATATTCTAGAATAGTATAAACCGGCTAGAAATGCAGTCATCTGAACCGTCTTTCCCAAGCCCTTATAATAATGGTATTGTTAACTGCTTCTTTGCTGTTTTGCATTTATTCACCATTTCATCTCCAATAATTCCTCCTACTTTCTGGCAATGTAGTTCCCATAGCCATTGAACGCCTAGCAAAAAGCTTTGTTAATAAACGACATGGCCAGTTTAAACCAGCTTAACACATACATGTCTTTTGATAATCAAAGAGATCTTTCCATAACTCCCCAGGCACTCGCATCCCTCCTTCAAACTGCGCATCCGCATAAGCGGGGTTCGGTTCGTATAATTCTAAAAAAGGATCGAATTCATGCTGCTCTTCTAGCTTGCTTTCAATCTCGTGTAATTCTAGTTTTTCCGCAGCAGGCTGTGTAATAAATAAATGTTAAGAAATGACATTAAGATAATCATAAGCCGTACAGTGTCCATCCGATACCGCATAATTCTCCTATTATGCACCCAATCGTCGAGCCTTTTCTACAAGGTCAAGCCAACCGTTAATGATCCTAACTAAGAGCGCTTCTCTTCGCTTACGCAATAGTTGGCTTCGTTTCCATCGTCCTCGAACATTTTTTCCAAACTTTGCAAGGTTTTGCCCCTTATCTCTAATTCATCTTCGCTGGCTGATTCTGATACAGTTGAAATACTTTCGTTCTCATCATCCTCTGCTTCGGACATTTCGTACTCATCATCCGATCTTTCTTTGCGTTTATTAACGCTTGATATTGGAGTTCGCCGTTTTCTTTCAATGATTTCTTCGCCTGTACTTGTATGTGTTGTAAGGTTGCTATGATCTTCCAGGTAATTGCGCAATACTGTGTCTGATCCAGGTAACGTTGCACCTGCATTATCTCAATCAATTTAAAGCTTTTTATGCAAAAATAAGCGTTATTACCAGATGAACTCGACATGGCCGTTTTTTCGAGGTGCGACACTTTGGAGAACGGAGTGATCTTACCGGTCCGGATAAGATACTCTCGATACGATTCATCCTCCTGCTTTTCAGTATTTGTTGAGTCTAACAGCTATTGAGTCAGTTGAGTCGTTCTTAAAAAGGAGAAGCTGCCTATTACTCGTTTCAGAGACTGATTTAGTTCTGGCCATTTCACGATCTTTCATTCGTTTCGTGATTTCCTCTTTATCTTTATTAGCATTACTTAACCGCGCAGCCTAATGCGACCGTAAACAAGATATAAAATGAATACTAGACGAGATGCTCTTAAGTATTACCTGCTCATTAACTTTTAGTAATAGTTGATCTCTGTCCTTTATCGCTTGATCTTTCAATTTGGATTTCAACGCCGTCAATTGCTTCTGAGTTTCCCTTTTACCATATCGTCAGTTCACGTTATATAAAGAAGGCGGTTACTAACTCTATCACTTTATTCGTCTTCTCGAGCCGTTTTCTATCTAGCGCATCGTCACGTTCTGATATTGCATGGTCGACCTGAAGGATAGTTTGTATTCAACTGCTATTTTATATATATTTGGCTTTCTGATATACCTGGACCATAATTTTACGTTCCAAAGAGGTCTGATCGACTAAACCCACACCAAGGTGTTGTAATTCTTGGCTAACCTCTCCAATATCGTTTGCTGGAACATTATCGCAGCTGTCTTTCATAAAGCTCTCAGAATCAAAAGGATCCATGCCAGTTCCTTCCTCTTCAGAAAAAAGAATTTCGTCGGATAGCGATGAACATGACATATCATCGTAACTATCAGCCATCGTATTGTTGAAGAGAGAAAATTCTGATCGGGTGAATGTCGAAAACCGCAGCAAATATTCGGGAAGTTGCATTGTTTGTGACTATGGTTTCGTTGCTTCCGATATGCCCTGTGCAATTCTGTTTAAGGAATCACCAGTCATTTACTCTAGAGCCTTCCTTGAAAAACCATAGCATGAAGCAATTGAATGAGAATGATCACCATGCCCTGTTCTTGGGTGCCTTCTCAGTATTCTATTCCCAAAGTTTGTCAGTTGCTTAACTGAATTGCCTCCTTATTGTAAGAATTAAGACATTTAAAATGAAATGCAGGATGCATCAACTTAACGTAACGCTAGGTATCCCTTCCTCCAAAATAAAATGTTTTTATCCCATCTTTAGCATGAATCAAACGAATATACGGCCATCCAGTGTTCCATTCAAATTCTGTCACCTATGGTTTGGGTTTTCGACATCTTTATACGTTGTTTATAGATTATTCTTGGGACAACCGCTAAATCTACCGGTTTGTTTTCTTACAACTTTACATAGCATACTTCTCTAGAGAGTCTTGTCAAAGATAGCATTAAGGGAGGCCCAGACGGTCTTGGGGGACTGGGCAGCGTCAACGCCGTACCAGATACCCTTCTTCTTGTAATACTCAACAACTGGTCCAGTCTGATTGTGGAATTGATCCAATCGCTTCTTCAAAGTCTCTTCATTGTCATCAGAACGTTGGATGAGAGGCTCGCCAGTAACGTCATCCTTCATAGGAACCTTAGGAGGACTGAAAGGGGTTTCCATTAGTGATACTGTCTTTATCACACACGCTTTTCGCTTACTTGAATTCCTTATGGTAAGATCGACCCGATGCAGGATGGATCAAGCGCCCAGTAATGCGAGAGACCAAAAGGTTATCATCGATGACCAATTCGACAACAGAGTTCAAAGGCTTCTTTCTCTTCTCTAGCATCTCATCGAGTTTCTCTGCTTGGACAACGGTACGGGGGAAACCATCCAAAATGAAGCTGTGGAGATAAAATATTAGATAAGCCGATACGGGTCAGATTTTGTGCTACGGTGTTCCTCATTTAAGCGTTTATAATCATCAACCCAAATTATTCACGTGGAAGCCGCCGATTATCACACATTCAGGAACTAAACAACGCGTCGAAACTTACCCGTTCTTACACTCGGCATTCTTGTCCAGATTCTCTTCAATCATACCAACGACGATCTCGTCCGACACAAGACCTCCAGCATCCATGACCTTCTTGGCCTCCAATCCAAGAGGGGTCTTAGCTGCCACCGCTGCACGAAGCATATCACCAGTGGCCAAGTGACAGGCACAGAACTTTTCCTTGATAGCAGGAGCCTGCGTACCCTTACCAGCACCAGGAGGACCCATAATGACCATACGGAGTTGCTCCTTGGGCAGGCCTTGAGCGACCTTCTTCTCCAAAGCTTCGAACTTTTCGTGAAGAGACTGAATGTTCTTCTTAATTTCCTCAAGGACAGCAGATTGTTTGTCAGCCATGGTGATAGAGATCTACGCGAAGCGAAAGAAAAACGAACAGGGGGAGCGCAGTGTTTTTTGAATGGGAAAAATCAAAGTCACTTTCTGCATCTGCTCGGTATGTCATCTCCAGCACTGAGTTTCATTGGACAACATTCCCCAAAAAGGTGATTTACCCTTCGGGCAAATCATTTTGCTTCTTCGGCAGAAAGTTGCAGTGCGCTGATATTTCCGTTACCTAAACGATCTTCTTTTATTTGTTAACAAGTAGTACAAACGCTAATGCTTGTAGTCTATGAATATGTGTTGCACTACTAGACGATGCCATTCAGTCACATGTACAGCTTGGTCAGGGATATACGACACCTCTTGTTGCACCATCCGTCCGGTTTAAGCTACTCTCCGCTTTGACAAAAAAAAAACTATCATGGCACTTATAAGACAAAGCGTACTTCCAGTTATGGAAAGAAACCTTTATTACAAACAAGCTATTGAACAAACAGTTGTGGATAGCAGAAGCTTTTAGAGGTTTTATACAAGTGAGAATAAATTCACTTAAGTAAATATCGGATCCTCCTTTAAAACAATAAAATCTATGATGGCTAGAAATCAAAGTTGCCTTGTGGAAAAAGAGAGAGAGACATCAATTTATCTTCTGTTCTAACAGAAATATGCTGATCTGAGCTACGTTAATATATGCCAATACTTTCGATATAATGAAAGGAACGTTTCACAATTTCACTTGTCGATGAGGACTGTACTTTATTTCCAAAAACTAAAGTCGCATCTAGCAAATACACTTGGCGCATTTTCGATACTGGGCTTGACGTTAACAAATCACATTAATTGTGGTACCATAAGAGTTCGAATTGACCAGTTTTACATACCTGTCATAAAACTGACGACGCCATACCCATCTCCCCGCCAAGTGAATGCAAGATGCATATATAAATTTCAGTCGATGAGTAATAGAAGGAAAATAACAATAGTATTCAATAACACTTACTAAATACCAGGCGCAAAAGCCCTATCCACTTGACTCCTGGATCCTTTTCTGCCGTTTGGCTTGCTGCCTCTCAGATCGCTTTAAACGACCTCGGGACGATTCTAATCTTTCTTCTTCTCGTCGGCCAGTTCGTCTGCGAAATCTGGATGGTTCAATCACAATCTCGGTTTGGCTGGCTCTTCTCCAGCGTCGTGCAGTTGGGGTTATCACCACCACTTCTAGGCTAGGGTTTCGTCGAGGCTTGGCGATTCCAGGCATCTCCGTTATCTCCGTCACGTTTCGATCACTAGCTCTCTGTTGAAGTTCTGCACAACTAGTCGTCAACCTCACCTCCTCTTCGCGAGCCACTTCCCGACGCCTTGACGGACGGATGAATCAACAAGGACGCTGCTGAAACCGTAGCATGTATCGTGCAATGGTAGCCTGGCTGTCTTCTGCATTACCATCCCGGTGGAACGTACGGTCACAGTTCGCATACTGAACTACGCGCAGCACTTTCTTCTGACCGTTCTCCAATCGAGCTCTGTCTTGCACCGTTGCCGTAGAAGGTCGTCGCAAAAAGTTGACACGTGGATCTTGACCTTCCTTGAAACAGCAACAGCATACCTTCGATATAAGATATTCATCGACTCGAGTGCATACGTCGACATGTTGCCTGTCCTTGTTTCGATTCTTCTGGTTGATCTCCCGGTACAAAGCATTGGCAATCTTGTGGTCCATAGGCGCCAAACCCCCTCGTCTTGACTTTCGACTCATCCCGTCTAAGCCAAAAGCGTAGACAAGACGAGGCTCATCGACATGTCTACGATTATCATCCATTTCGTGATTCATGTCGAAAGTACGCCTAGCTTGATTCGTGATGAGGTAGCAAGCCTTGTCAAGACACGATCTCTGAGATATCGCATTGTCCCAGATTCTGCGACGGACAGATCGGTTGGACTAAAACTTCCATAACCGAAGACAATTGTCGTTTGTCTTGAGTTGTCGCAGGTACTCCCGATATCTGTCATAAGTGCTTCGTGGTGATCCTTCACTTAAAGCAGCCTCGACGTCGTCAATGTTGTTGGCAGCCTTGCGGGCTTCTAGCCAGTCGCGGTTTGGAATAGTTCTGCCATACAGATAGCCTCGCTTGATAGTGAGCTGGGAACCGTATAGTCCAGGCTCCCTTGGTCGGAACACATTTGCAGCAGCACATACTTCTCCAAAGTCCAGACCAACTACACCATCGTAATGCTGGAGATAATCCTACTGACCTCCAGATGAGCCGGTATGCCATGTGTCCTTCAACATTTCTCTTGTTGTTCGCCTGAGATCCGTCAAATACTTGCATGTAGTATTTCCACGATGTGACCTGAGCCAATCATTGTAAATGCAATATATGCGAACACCGTCAGTGCGAAAGACACGACGTCGAGAGAAACGAAGCTTGTTTTCATTGCCCGGTATTCGCTGGTTCAACCATCGCATGTAACCCCGATCTCAGACATCAACCCCTCCGTCTCTTGTAATGGTAGCTTGCCGACGGATGTCGAAGAGTGCGCTGAATGAATCTCTGTTCTTGATGCCCTGGAGTCTTACACATGCATTTTGTAGATTGTCTCTCTCTGTAATTGAAATATAAGTGAATTTGCTCAACTACATACAATTAATAACTTCTATTTACCTCTTGTCAATTCAGCAATGCGTCGATCATTGGGACCAGCTGTTAATTTTTGCTCCAATTGCTGAATGATAGGACGAGAGAAATGCTCAATGCGAGCGAGCAAAGTTGTCGTAAAGGAAAGATTGAAAGGGATAGCGATACGATGATGTGCTTGGAGAGGACGTAAAACGAAAGATTGGGAATTACCTTCTCGCCTTTCCAGGAAATAGATCATAAACGGGATCAATCTTGCAGCCTTTGCCCTGGAAAGTTTGCCTCCATAAGTTCGGTGGAGCACATCATCCTCGTCATCTTCATAACCGTTCTCTTCATCATTGTTACCACCGTTTGTTCCTTGTCTCCCATTCTCACCAAGACATTCGGACAGATTGACCTCGGACACTCGAATGCCTGTTACTTGGAGATTGCGCTCAGCGGTGATGAAATCTTCTATCTGGGTATGAACGTCGTTTGCTAAACCAGCAAGGATGTCGCCAGTTGCTTGACGTTCTTCCTCTTGATCTTGCTCATATTCTTCAAAATCTTCTTGATCAGCACCAGCTTCGCTAATATCGACTGACATGCCCCAGATTCGTTGAAATAAAGCACTGATAATCTTGTCCCTGTTTCTTGGCTATCCTGGGGACACCGTTGCATGATTCTCAACTTCAAGTCGGCACCTGTCTTCATCAAATGCTTCAATGGAGTTCTTGTATCGATTCACCATGTTGGTCACAAACTTGTTGACTTGTTCACGGATATTAGCTTCAGCGACGTATTGGAACCTCGGCTGTCGTTCCTGTGCAGCTACATGTTAAATTCCGTCATGAACAGAATGAATAATGAATGAATTTGTCAAATCTTCCTTGATCTGGAGCAGGCCAACCAACTGGTACTCGAGCCACTTGTTTCAGTCGCGATCGAAGATAATCGCAGTAACGATCCTTGAAGTTGTAAACGATGTTCTTGCGAAAATCAACACTGGCGCCATTGGCGATCTCAGTCACCATCTCTCCCATGTACATCAGTTGGTGCTATGCACATCACGGCCGAACAATCTTGATACCATAACTTCCGTGCCTTCAAGAGAACGTTTCGCTCCAGCGGTGTCTTAAGCATTCTTGACAGATAAAAGAAGGCTGTATCTGCCGTGAAGGCCTTGAAGAGGTTCGTTAGGTCGTCATTATGCCCACGGAGCTGGCCGTCAGAGTGCAAAATATCTGACTGTGGTATATATTGAGCTTCGCTAGCTGCCTGGTGAGTGGAAAGACTTGGTTCACTTCTTCCCATCGTCTGATAGTTTGTTGCGCGATAAAAGATGTGTCGCCATAGGTCCTGAGCCGTGCGCTTACCGATCCGGAAGAAGAGTTCATAAAAGCTCAGCATTGCATCGTTGTCCAAGTTGTATGCTTCGCGTATGGCAATGTTGGCAATATGATAACCAACGTAACGGACATAAGACATATCATCGATGATCTTGTCCATAACCTTTTCGATGAGTGAAGCTTCGTCTATGCCTTCCCGATCTGGCCTATTTCTTCTTCGTGCTCGATGAACAGCAGCTGCGAGTACAGACGAATAAAGACCAGCATCCGCAGTAGCAACATATCTGGAACTTTGATAAAGCGTAATATGATGGCCGGTGTCCTCCTCGGTGTAAGTGATTTTTTCCGGGAAGGAGTCCCTGATTTCACCACTTGCGGCGTCCCTGATAAATTGTGCCTGCCGTCTCGACGGTCCCGCGCGACCCTTCTTGGCGGGTCTGGTCTGCTTCTTACTAGTTTTTGGAGCATGCGGTCCGGTGTCTTCCTCTTCGATCACACCTTCGTTAAGTTCGGGTGTCGGCTCGAGCAACCTGTATCGGCTTCCATAATTGGGACGCTGGTTGTGTCGCACCGGAGTTGTCCCTGCCACAGCCGAACGAGCGAGACTTTCAATAATGTTGGTATCGGCGTTTCGTAAACGGATATCGCCGTAATGAATACGACGCTGATTAGAATGAACTATAGAAAGTCATGGCGTGCAAAACTGATAGAGTGCAACTCTGAATCCGTGCATTTCAAAGTCTGACACAGGAGCGGTGATATTATTTATCAAGTTCTGCAGCAAAGTGTCCGCTTCATCAGCTTGTGGGACTTGTTCTACTACTGTCTTGATCCTTTTGGGATGATTTGCCTCGCAGATTTTTGGCATAATCGTTTCCACAGCTAGTGGTCAAGACGACAAAGAGGACAAAGAGGATTTAAGCCTACAGTGCAATGTATTAAAACTGTAGTCTTGAGTACCAACACATAAATACTTACTTTGATAACTTCTTCGTTTGTGACTACAGCTTGCAGTCCCATGAAAGCCGTTAAAAGAGCCCGCTTGGTTGACACTTTCTTGTTGTATCGTTGGGACCCGTATCGCCAGTTCATCTTGGTTATCCGCTAGAAAGCATAGATAATATGGATTAGCATATACGTATTGGAGGAAGAGGTTAGACTTATTCACTTACCGGAACGTCCAGAGCACCTTGATAGGCGAATAGGTCGTCATCCCCGAGCGAGTCGTATAAATATACTATTTCCGGGTCAGCCTCGAACGGAACCTCGTGAATGAATACTCTGGCTGGCTCGTTGGCGAAATTGCGATCATAAGGCTGGTTATGTTGTCTTGCGTTTAACTCATGAATGATCGCGCCTTTAATCACTGTAGTAAAGCTGACCCATTGCTTGGTGAATTTTCTACGGAGATGCTCCCTCGCTGCAATGTATGGTCCGAGGAACTCTCCGTTTGTCTTCGTGCCTCCCTACAAGTCAGGCTTTTCTTGCTTGTCTAGCGGCGTAGGTAGCGCTCTTAGCTGTAGTTGTTCGCCGTCGAAGGTCAGACAGATCTTTGGGGCTCCGCTTTTGTCGGCAAACGCGTTAAGTTCGTTCATTGTACGCTCGACGAAGCGTCTGGCGGCCTCGGTGTACTGATCTTGCTGCTCTTCTCGTCGTTGTCGATCTTCATTGGCGATCAAGAAATCCACTTCGAAGACTTGAAGGAGCCAGGAAGAGTCGCAGCAAAAATCGACGTAAAGGATCCTGACCTTTTGTTCCGCAGATGGTCGGATACGTTCCTTGTGATCCTCGCTCCTTCCTAGCGCAGATATGCATGGAGTCCTTTTAGATTGATGGTGCAACAAAGAATTGAACTGCAATATTTCTAATATGAAGATTTGTTGCGAGATACTTACAACTTTTCTTTGTCTTGAATCAGATCTCTCTGCGCTCTTTCTAGCCAGGCTATCAGTATCCGTATGAAACATTCAAGTGTTTGAATATGATACTTACTGGTGTAGAAGAAGGATATAAATGATAAATTTTGTAAATGCTTATACTAGGGTTTGAAATGGGCGAGCCTTAACCGGGCGGGCCATTACTGGGCCTGGTTAAGATATTGACCCATGACCCGCTGGACTGGGCCAAGATTTTGACTTTGAGCCCGGCACACTATGCCTATCACACTAAGATAGGCCCACTGAGGCTCGCCCGCCAGGCATCTGGTCGGGCCGGGTCAAATTCCGAGCCCTAGCTTATACTATTAACAGAACAACTGTAAGTGGTGAGTTAAACCATCCGATCAGGATGAACTTACAGAGAAAACGGGTAGAGTGAGATAGATAAGTAACTTTTGTATAGAATGAAAAATTTGACAAAAGCAAATATCAGGTGAAAAAGGAGTGTTTATGTCTGTTTGACGCGATTGCTCCCTTCTATTCATTGTGGTCAGAGTTTATTAGACGCTAAGTCACATGTTGTCAGTCATATGCTGCTTTCTTTGTCTCCACTTCGAAAAATCTGTAAAAAAGCTTTTATTATATTATATGTCATATCCAACATTCCATAACAAAACTTTGGTCGCAGAGAATGTTAGGTTTACCTCCTTTTCCAGGTCATCTATATAAGGTATCTTTTATAGGCTTTTGGAGTAGAAAGAAGGCGGGATTAAATTTGATCAGACATGAGAAAAACAGGATCCCAACAAAGACACTAAAATAAGGTTTAAGGTATTAACCTATCGGATTTATGAAGATCCTGTCCAACCCGAGTAAAAAAAGGCTGAAGCCTAAATAAAAATAAGTTCTAAAAGGAGTCTCTCTTTGTTTGCTATATACATAATGATCATTATCAACAGCATCTATCGCGACTGACTATTCTTTGTTAAAAGGAAAAGTTGACTGTAATAACTATAGTTTATCTACTTCAAAGAAAATAAAAGAATGTATACAATATAATTATACTATGAGAAATTGGTCTCCGGATTTTGACTGGAAATATTAGAGACGTCTTCTCAGTACTGGAGACCTCCAAGGTACTGTATAGCGCCTTAGAGCGTGAGAGTTGAACAGAAATTTATAAATAATGCAGTAAGACTGAAATCCCTGCTTTTTCTTGTCGGTCGGTCGGTAAGAATGATTCCGATAATGCTTTAATGTGGATCATTTTTCACTCATGCTGTACTTTAGTAAGTGCTTTTGTATCGCTGCACAATAATAGCGCTTTTTCTTGGGAAAATCTTTATAAAACCTGGAAATGGAATAGTACAATGTGACAAAAGACGATGTAGATATGAGAGTGTAGAAGCATGTTTTCTCGCTCGCTATCTGTCCATGAGTATATAGCGATAATTGTGACCCCTTGTCCACCATTGACCAATATCAGTCCAGCCATGTCTACCGCGTTGCGTAGATATTCACTGAAAATTTCGCATCATCTTCATCATTTCTCCCATATCGGGCATGCCTCCTCTTCCCATACCCGGGAAACCTCCTCCGCCAAACATATTTCCCATCTGTTTTGCCATATTTTGCAGACCTTGCATACCACCCATCTGCTGTAACATTTGCGGTGGCACCATCTTTGCCATTTGTTGCTGCATCTTCGCCATCTGTGCCATTTGGTTTGGATTGGCTTTTCGGGGGTCCTTTGGCATATTCTGGAGCAAACCACCCTTGCCTCCCATGGTCTTCACCATGTCTGCAAACCGTCGATATTGAGATAAAATTTCCTCGACCTCGTGTACAGAGGTACCAGAGCCTCGTGCAACACGAACCAATCGCGACCTCTCTTTCTCAAAGGCTTTACCATCACCGTCCAACTCTAGTTGATACACTAGGATCAATGACAGTAGTTCACTCAACCTTACACTTACCTTGATCCGTCATACTATCCATGATGCACATCATCCGTTTAATGCGTTTGCTTCCTTCTTCCTCCGATCCTGACATCAAATCTGCTGGCATACCAGGTATACTTCCCATAAGCTATACACTCTGGTCAGACATCCTATGTACGGAGACCAACCTGCATTACCTTTGATAGAGGGCCCATCTTTGATATCTGTTGGAATTGCTCATACATATCACGAAGAGAATACTGTCCTATTCGCGTTGTTCACTTACACATGAGCTCTCTGCATCACGTGTTACCTTTTTCAATGTTCTTCATCAAATTCTTGTTCTGGTCAAGCTTCATATCTTGCACCTTCTCTACCAGGTCGCTCATGTCTCCCATACCCATCATTTTTCGAATGAATGGCTTTGGTTCGAATCTGTCGAGATCGTGGAGATGTTCTCCGGTACCAATGAAGATGATCGGACTGTGCGTTGCTGCAACACTTTACTCCTCGATGAGATTCGTAGAAGACACAACGCGTTACTTACGCAGAGATTGCGCCACCACCCTTTGCATGACCATCCATTTTGGTCATTATAATAGAACCGAAGTTAGCAGCTTCCTTAAACGCTTTAGCTTGTCCTTCAGCCGCTTGACCAATGGTACCGTCCATCACAAACACAGTTGAATCAGGTTGCTAGTTTTCAATTGTGAGAGAGACATCGCATTTCCGTTGAAAGGTAGTAGCATACCACTGCAGCGGATATCTGTTTCATTTCTTCGAATAATTCTGATTCCTGTTTGTGACGACCTGATGTGTCTACAATGATAATCTCAAATTTTTCTCCCTTAAATTTCTCCACGCCCTCTTTTGCAATCTGCACAGGGTCAGTTTCGGAATAGCTAAGAAATAGAGTGTTGGTTCTTTATTTTCCTGACTATATGGTCTGTCATACCTGCCATAATATGGAATCTTGGCTTTTGTCGCGTTCTGTTTCAACTGATCAAAAGCACCAGCGCGAAATGTATCCGCACAAACCAATGCCGTTTTCCACCCCTTGCGCTGGTAATGTGCCGCTAACTTTGTACAGGTTGTGGTTTTACCAGCACCCTGCAAACCGACCATCATGAAAATGTTTGGCTTATTCTTCACAGGTCTGTATGGTTCTGCGCCTGGATCAACCAATTGATATAGTTCGTCCATAACAACCTATACCAACAGATGAGTCACGTATCGATTAGCAAAACTAAAATGTAACCTTTTGGATCACTCGTTTCTTGTTAACGCCACCAGCTAACTCATCAAGATTGACGTTTTTCTTGACGTTGCTTCGTAGTCTTTGCACCAGCATTACGTTGACGTCTGCAACTAGTAATGCAGAGCATATTTCCTTCAATAGTGCTTCAAGTACCTGCGTAAAAAAATAAACCAAACGAATGAGGACAGAGTTCTGGTAGTGACATGAACAACCCGGCACAGTACTTTTTCATCAATAACAGGTGCTTTGGTGAGTTCGACCAGAGCCGAGTTGATCTTGCGGCCTAAATCTGCTAAAACCATATCTGAATGGGAGTTAACAGTAACCAAAGCCCGACTACGGCTTCTCCCCTCATTCAGAGACAACGTGACCGCCAGATCACCGACTGAGCACGAACTTTCAAAGGACACTCGGTTACTTTTGAACCATAGCTCGCTATACATATATATATATATACCTATAGGTCAGACATGACCTATATTGTACTTACAGGTGTTCTTTATGAAACAGAATAAATTACTTGAAATAACGTAGAGAAACTTCCCAAAAAAAAGCACATGGATGATAAACAATCGCTAAGGTCAATCTGTAATAGCGCTTTAGCTATCTGCAAAGCACTACAGTGGCCCTGAGTTGTTGTTTTAATGACGAAGGCTATTCTAGCAAACATAGTGTAATACAAAGTCTTGTGGTCAGAAGAAAAAGCATTTTTGTATAAGAATATGTCATCGTTAAAACGTTGGAGGTGAAGAGAAGGATAGTGCAATATTTCTTCTCGGTCGATCAAATCAAATTAGTGACTCTGAAGTTTTGCGTTTCAAAAGGAAGAGAACGGATGATCAATCTTGGTATCTTAGTTTGATTGAAGTTTAAACCCCTCTTTTCAGTTACTAACAGAACTAGTGTCTTGGCAGCAAGGAAAACAAAAAAAAAGAAGTATAGTCGAACTTCATCATTGTGTCGTGCGCGGTATTTTCTTCCTGATCTGGGTTTTCTTCCTGGCAAAGGTCAAACCCACTGGGGATCAAGGGTAACAAAAGAGATAGAGAATAAACGGATGATTCTTTATTGCTAAACAAATCTATGGATATTTATATTTTTTCTAAAACTAATTGTAACAATGCCGAGACGGATGAGCATTCAAAATAAGTAAAATAAACAGACAAGAGATTATGTAATAATTTCGCTGAGCATGGTCTTCCTGGAGATGTTGCTGTTTTGTGATGAAGACCGATGCGTTAGACGTTTGCCGTTTTTGGACCAAGGCCGACCTGACCAAAATGTTTGTGTCACTACAATTTTGCAGACACGACAATTGCTTAACTAACACGCCTTTTGCAAAGCCAAGGGTCTGGTCTTTCATTTTTTTAGATTGCTTGTGGAATAGAAAATTTGCCTTTTTAAGGTTTTGTGTAACATCAAAACCATGTCGTAACACAAACTGTTCCACCAATCACGGTCAAGAGCTTAAGATGGTAATCTTCGGCCCTCTTCCAAAAATGTCATGAACTACAAGAAGTACTCTCGGTTATCGACTTTGATTTAATGCTCTCAATTGGTTTCCTTTTGCATCCCATTGCCGACAAGGATTACATAATGTAGCTAGAATCAAAAGATATAAATATTAGACAGACAAGACAGAATAAACGGCATCCTTTTATCTATCGTTTATTTTATTCATTGGACTCGTCGATCATCCTTGAAGATCTTGTGCGGACTATTTCAGATCGGGATTGACACGACATTTGGTAGCTGATGAAAAATTTTCATGGAAGCAGAATTGCAAACTGTTAAGAATATATCGTTGCTTACTGAAGAAGACAAAAACCGCTTCGAAATCGAAGAACGCGTACAAAGCCTTTTACCCTCGGAGCTTATCAAGGAATATCAAAAATATCGTTCGGTGAACCGTGTACCTGAAGAATTTCGTCTCAAATCATCTGCCACTCGGGAACGTCACTGGACACAACTCGCATACAAGTTTGCGCTTAAATTCACAACTGCACAAGCACCACATCTGATCCACCTACTTCAAGATCCGCGCACTGACAACCAAAGCTCTTCACAAAGTCAAGTAATGGAAGAAGCGTCAACAACTCTGGCTGGGATCCGTATTCCACCACCAGATAACTATCAAGGTGATCGCGTCGCAAGCACCATTGATAATTGGGTGATGGCTATGGAACGATATTTGAACTTGTATGACATGACCGAAGAACGTCGCCTTGCGGTTGCAGTAACCTTTCTCCGAGGTCGTGCTCTCACATGGTGGAACCGGTTGGTGATGGACTCTCGCGACCCAAAAACATGGACCAAATTCAAGGAGGAACTAGTCACCCAATTCCGACCGGCATACTCGGTACAGACTGCCCGTCGCCGCCTTAGAGAATTACGCCAAGTTGGCTCAGTCAGTGATTACGTGGATGCCTTTCAGGATATTCTCTTGGAGCTACCATCTGTGACCGATGATGAAGCATTAGATCGATTCGTGTCGGGTTTGAAACCAGCAGTTTGTAGCCATGTTACAGAAAGAGATCCATTGGACTTTCACTACGGGAAAATTTATCCTTAGATTCAAGGATAAAGTCTTTAGTTATACTTTAAAGTAATCCTTGAATAAGACGGAAATTTTACATTTACCGTGATTATTCAAGGATTATTTTCAAGGATTATTTAGCGATTATCGCTGAATTCCTTTCTTATTGAAGGATTACTTTAAAGGATACATTGATACTAATCATTGAATTCAATCCATATTAAAGGACAGCATTGATTGTTTATTTTTCCTTTTTTTCTTTGCTATACTGGGGGAAAAAAAGCGGAAAATCACTAACAAATCGCTTGTTAATGTTACATGTCTAATAACAGGTTCGAAATCAGTACCTTACTGTCATTCATCGGCTAGATAGTAGTGAGAAGACCCAAACTGCTGCTGTTGTGTTGCAACACCATCTCAGGCCAAAAGAAATAATACGCAGATGGCCGATTCCCAGTTTTCTTTGTCAAACGACCAACGAAGCTCACAATGTCATAGCATTCAACAATCACCAGCTTGGATCTGGCTGACGGACTCATATAAATACAGTCGAAGTTTCTGTCCGCTTTTGCATCGTAAACATCCACTGCAGCCAGCATGCGCGCCTCGTTATTCTGACTATGCCGCATATAAAAAAGGACTTGACCAAAGAAGCACTTTGTCTCTAATCTTGCGGGACGCCGAGAGTTGGCATATCTAAAACAGTGAACAGTGTTGGTAGAAGAACTCGTTTATATCTTACACGTCAACTGTAGTAGCAAGCCTGACAAAATATGCTGCACGATTGCCTTGCTTGTGCTGGAGCAGACTTCCGAAAACCTTGTGATCATGCCAAAGGCTGCCGGCATATTCAAATGTCTCTTCTATTGCACCGGAAACCCCAATGCGAGAATAAAAGCATTGAAGGGCACGTCGGAGAGTTTGTGACTTCACGGCTGCAATTTCTCTCATTGTTTCCAGAGAAGCAATTTGCAGCTTCCCTCGCAGCTCTGGCTCCATCAGCAGTTCCTCGTCTAATGCCTGATTTACGCCTGGCAAGGATTCTTCGCTATGATCCCCTTCAGGCTCTATCCTCAGATGCCTGGTCATAGCAAGCTTATTCATAATCGCAGCAGCATTCTGACCAGGAGCACTACCCGAGCTAATCAGGCGGCTATACAAACCAATGGTTCGTTCTAAGGATCGAGCACTGAAGTACCGAAGAGGTCCTAGCCTGCGAATAATATCTGCCATGTGGGACAGATAGTGCTGTACTGGCGTAAAAACAGAGATATCGAGCACTTTATCAGCACCTTTGGTGAGGCGATCAAGGAAATGATGCCATATATTGATGTTGCTACAGAAGTACATCTATGTCAGTACAGATTAGCATTAAATAAGTTTACCTTTCAATATCTTGCAGGTCATCCTGACTAAGCTCGTAACTTAGTGCCAGCTGACAGGCACGGACCAAAGCAATCGTGGCATTTTTGGCTTCGACACTGCCTATCCTCGTGATGACAAGAGTAGGAACAACATAGAGCAAGAAATCGATCCAGTCGACTGCTCTAGGTCTTGCTGCTCCTACAAGTCTCCTCCATTTGCCCTGGAATGCAGTTGGGATGTCTTTGCGAGAGCCTTCCATCTCCTGCATTATGTCCATAAGGACATTGGCATCCAAGTCAAATGGCGAAGCTTTGCCATCCAGAGTATACTTACCTTGCAAAAGCAGGAAGAATTGGTGGCTGATTCCATGCCCTAAAAGGTGCATTTCATCAAGTCCCCAAAACTCTGGGCCCCGAAATGAGTTAAGGTAAGCAAACCGAGTTGGTTTGGTTAAACCGTCCTTGATAAATTTAGCTATTGTGAGAGACTTCTGCATTTAAGGACAAACCTCATTTCCGGTCCTGAAGCCATCAACAGTGCGCCACATACAGGGAACCAGACAGGGAGGGAAATAGATGCCGCCAGTGCCGTCCTCTCTTCTTCTTCCTTTTATTTGACATATGCGACATCCATCATACGATTGATGCCCACTGTGGTTGGCAAGATACCTCACTGCAGGAATATCACCAGTGGCAAAAAGAAGATGCACCTTGCTGTGAATATCTACACCGTTGCTTTTCACCACCATTCCTGCTCTCTGGAGCACTTCCAGCTCAGCGAGTATGGGACTTAAAAAAGAGGCAAGATCTTCAGGCTGGTTAGGACCTGGAATGACACAAAGTTGTATCATTCTATTGTTCTCATATCTGTAACAAGTTTAAAAACGTTACGAATATTATGACGTTAAATAACAATACCTTATGGACGGGTCCAGGTTCAAGACAATGGCATGAACCATTGTCATGGTATATTTGCTGCCTTTGAAAGGCTGGAACCCATCTAGATACAGACCAATAGCTACATCATAATCGCTGGTGAATAACTCCCCTCGCAACTCGCTGTATGTCGATCCATCGAAAACATCTGCATACAAGTTTGGGTCTTGTCGGCGGTTGCAACGGTATGACATAAGCTGTCTCGTCTCCGGATCATGGAGCATAAAAGCAATTTGCTCCCCAAGCGGAAGTATTTGCATGGTTGAAACTGGCCGAGACGTGTCTTCACCACTTCCAGACTGCACATATCTAGCCTGGCCACAATGTTCGCAAACGGTGCATTTATCATCTGTGTCGAACAGTTTGCATCCATTTGCACAAATGTCATATTGCTTAGTCTTTACGGGGAAGGCTCCTGCCGCAGCCCTAGCAGACATGTAAGGAGATAGAAGATGCTCACGGTCTAGAGAGACGTTAATAAAAATTCGAGTCAAACTAGCGGTACAAACCAGGTCCTCCCAGTGAAATAGCTTCGTTTGCTATACTGAGGATTTCTTCATAGGCGGCCCTCGACACACCATACTTGGTCATTGTCTGTAACAGTTTTACACTCAAGCGGGCGATCTCATTCCTGGGGGTGCTATGCTCGAATTTATACTCCAACAAGGGAGGCTCTTCATTGCCGGGCAGGTCATCAGTGGCTTCTGTACCTTTATGACGACGTAAATACGATTGAGAATGTTACTGTCTGCAGAAACTAAAATACCTAGAGCGGTCCCAAGATCCAAATCCTCATAATTTTCCCATAATGGAGTACAGAAGTCTTCGGAAACAATGTCTGAGAGGGAAACCTCTTCACGAACAATATTCTCTGCTGCATCTAAGATGTCATCAAGAGGAGTGATACTGTCCACATCCATAGCGCTAGTTGATGGCTGTTGTTGATCTTGTATCTGACGTGGGTTCTGTCTAATACACAGATGCTGTTTACAAAAAGATTAAGAATAGTCTGCAACATACTGCAAGTTTTGAATGCTTCCTCCAGTTTGCGCATCCCTACGGTGATAGACATGGCTTTGCGTTATGCAGTCCTTAGCATGCTTGCCAAAGACTCTCGTATTAAAGAATTCATGACACCAAGGACACTTCTGTGCCTTTGCTGAGGCATATCGGCGACGTTTGGAGGAATGGTTAGTATCCATATGGGCTTTTAAAAATTTTCAATCAAAGAAACAGAAAAGAACAAAGGGAATGAGGACTTTGTAATCACAAAATTTCATCAGTTTTTCAGGATCTTGTGCTACACATGGCGGAGATATTGACAATCAGTTAATTTGTAATACCTAAGATACTCCTAATTTGGTCTGTTTATGACAAAACTTAGCTAACTTGAGGGCAACTTTATTGTCCATCTTCTTTCCGTCAACAATGTCTCAACGTCCTAACACTATCAACGCTATCCAAACTGCTCTAAACACCATCTCGATGCGTTTTGAGGCTTTGGAGAGAACCACCACTGAGGCGTTAGAGAATAACCACATTGAGCTTCTAAGGGAACAAGATCGCCAAAAAGATATCCTCAAGACGATCCTTGAGAACCAGCAGCAAATCCTTCGTGCTGTAGAAGCTATCAGCAGCCATCTCATTGTTAGAGATGAACCACGTGATGATCAATCAAATGGCCTTTTAGTTGTAGAGAGGACATATGAAAGGCCATCGCGTGTAGTGAACAACAAGGCTAGACCTATACGACTTTCGATGAGAGTTATAGAGGGTTGCATTCGTAGCGTATTCTTCCCAAACGATATTGAGAAGGCCAACAATGCCATAAGTGTGTTGCAACCTCTGCTACATGGGGCAGCAGTGTATCTCAAAGCCAAGCTGGAGCTGCAAGACTTCTCTATTGCTTGGAGCTCCATCCCATCCTCGAGTCAGTTGGATGCCGCAGTTGCCTTTGAAACAGAAGCAGCTATAAAGGGCGTACCTTTTAATAAATGTACCAACTCCTGGGCGGCGTTGTGGCTCTTGCAGTACAAGTGGGGTAACTATCATCAGTATTACAAGCGTTGTGCCAAGGTAAGTACCTGATAAATACATTTTGCCTTTAACCGATAATATAGGAAGTTCATGCAATTGAAAGCAGCATTGAGTAATTACTATTATAGCCCTTATCAGTTTTTAGCTAAATGTATTTGTTAGTTCATCGGCCTTCCAGAACGACAATAATGGACAAGGAGAAGAGCATCGACGATCACAACGCAGAAACCGCTATTAACTGTACTGTATAGAGAACGTAAAATAACGAGTAAATTCCATTAGCTTAACTATTCAAGACATATTAAATGTCTACAAAAGTGTATTTAAGCTGACACAATAAAACAATTACACAGATAAACAGTATCAGACTTTTAATATACTGTTTGTTCAATTAGTGGTCCATATTGTTTTTCACGACTAACCTGCACTAATAGCTGTGGACATTAGATGCAAAATTGAAGCTCCTTTATAAGTCAAGGATAATTCCTGTGTTTTAGGGTTCATAACGATGAGAGTGTAATTATAGGACCAATCCTTGAACTGTCCTTTAATCTTGTTCTGTAATTCAAGGTTTATTAATAGACCCATACTGCTACAATAAAAGACTTGAATTACAGGATTTATCCTGTAATTGTTCTGTAATTATCCTTTATTAAGACAATAATCCTTGAATAAGCAAGCATATCCTTTAATTATCCTGTAATTAAAGTATTTCAAGGATTCTTTTTCCCGTAGTGTTATCTATGTGCTGTTTAGAACAAAGACAAGTTTAATGCAGAAACTTGGGTTGGGTTCACGCCAGCCTATATCATACTTTCTTTCTCTAACCTTGGTTAACCCGGTTGCTGGGATAATAATTGAAGCAGAGTGTCTAAGATAAAATATTGAATCTAACTATGAATGAATGCAGCCATCAGAAATCTTAGTACAGCATTTTCGGGGAAAGGGCAAAGAGACTATTCCAGGCAAATTTATCTATAGGAGAGAGCACTCACGGTTGAAAACAAACTGAAACAGCATAAAGAAATATAGTACGTTGACCCGCATAACAATTGATGTTTTTCACATGGCATATCAGTTTGCATTGATTATTTTAGATAGTTTAATAACGTGAAAAGAAACTAGAGAGAACGTTCTATGGGTTGTAACACGTTTATCGCGAATCCCAAGCCATTGAACTGAAAATTGAATTTCCATAATTGCTACTGATAGATACTTTTTGCCTTAGGCTTAATTAAGAAAGAAAGCCAACCAATACAGATGCTGTAGGACACTATTCGTAAGGATTGGATGGCTATCCGTTGCATAGAGGTGTTACTGCATATCTTTGATCTGACGGGAGCCGAATCTGGCAGCTGGGGTTGTTTCAGGCAGAAAGACGCGTCTAATTTCTCGCGTCGCGGTGGGCTTGTTTTACCTCCCACCTATCGACACAGTACTGATCGCGAATTCGTGGCCATGGAAAATACCCTCGCCTTTGATACACAGGGGTTCACGCGTCTTTTTGACGATCCATAGCGGCTTAACATACGGCATTGCTTCTTCTCAATCCTATGGCGAGCTTTGTTTCTTTCTTTCCTTTTACCTTATTTACGTGCAGTCCTTAAGCTTAAAGGAAGTAAACAATATCAGGTAGCCATACCGATAAAAGGAATGGCAATTGTGTATCAGTCTTCTAGTGTTGCAAAGTATAGCTGACCAAACCTGCTCTGTCAGATGTGGTTGAGCATGACCAAATATCAATATTCTGTTTTCTTTAATTATTTCCCAGCACTATCTAACAGTAGCATTCAAATTGCAGCGTTGGCCAGCCAATTAGATTGCGCTAATTTCCAGAACAAAAAATGATTCAATGCAGCAGCTGCTCTTTTGTGCCGAAATAATGTCGATTCTTGGTTTTGGTATGCATCTCTATTACTGTGCCATATTTTTAAAAGTATTAGCGTAGACAAAAGGAAACCTGGGCGATTCGTGCCCAAAATTAGGCCTTCTGCAAAGCGTGTAAGACAGGGAGATCCGGCCGAAGCAGCCAACCAAAGAAAGAAAACGCATCCTCTGCCGGATCGCGAACCTGATCTCGTCGCTACGCCTATTTATTCAGAAGCTTCTAATGTTGATGTTGAGGAAGTCACCGATGTGCCCAAGATCGAGACAGCAGGGACCTTTTCGCCAGCAATGACTCCTGTGGTGGATAAAACAAAGGTGACGAAGTTGATGCAAGCATTTGAAGACAGAGAGCACAAAAAGAGGGAATCGCTTCCAAAAGGAAATGAAATGAGCAAGGAGGATTTGATGTACATGGTGATGCAACGGAAGAATGAATTGAGAGAGTACGAGAAAGAAAAGAGGAAAGACGAAGACGACGCTGGACAACGATGGAACAGAGAGCAAGAAGCAACAGATCCACATTTTGTGGAAGGGTAATAATGAACTTACTGAAAGCAAAAGAGGGCAATAATAAATGACTAACAAAGGAGTGTAGTCCTGCGCCGCAAGTTCGTCTTGTTGATGGCCGAATCGAACTTGACCCAGAGTCATTGCTTGTCAGCCGGGAAAATTGGCCCAGTTCTTTGCAGGGGACCGAATCCACAGATGCTACCAAACCGGTAGCTTCACAGAAAAGAAAGGCAACGAGCCGCGCATGGACCAATGCTGAAACAGAATTGTTCTACGATGTAAGAGTTTGCATCGAATTATAGCAGAAACTGATTGAATGGCCTAACTAGGCTCTGGCAAAGCATGGGCTTCAGTTTGAGAAAATCGCGGAAGAGCTTCCTGATCGAGATGCCCATCAAGTAAAGCTGAAATACAAGCGAGAAGACAGGACCGTGCCATGGAAGATTACAGAGTACCTAGCAAAGCGAAGAGAATAAGCAAAAATCAATGATCCCTATTACTGCCTGCCAGCGGTCCAATCAGCTAAAAGGCAACATTCACTTATCAATGGGTTCTGCAAACGATAACTGACTGAGATCATCGTTAAAACGGACATTTGTCCATAGCTGACAGCAAGCCAAACCTACCAGACAGTCTACAAGGATTTAGTTGACGAAGTATTTGTTTGTTTACTTACCAGCCACTATAAGAGTCGTGTTACTCAATGAAATGCAAAGACTTCAGGCTTGCACTCTCTAAACCATTGGATTACAGAGAACGACCCAAGGACAGTAGAGGCGCCAGCAATCTTTTCAGCGATGGAGTTACCGGATACAAATATGATCAATGCTGACTACCGTCTACCAGAAAAACGTTGTCTACGATACTTTTTCTAATTTCCAAGCATTTTGACAATCAGAAATAAACAAGCTGAATAACATCTACGAAGAGATATTCAGCGAACATGAAATCTATATCAAAACAGCGATTCACCTTTACTAGATCGCCAATTATCAACGAAACTAAAACCATACGAGGGTTTTAGTCCTCTTTCCCCTTTCTCTGGATATTATGAATCCGCTTCTTTGGATTAACATTAACGCATGTAGACATTTGATTAATACAAGCAATGCCATTTATCAATCTCATTGATTAGAGACATGTCATGATTACAGTCAATTAACGCAATATATTTTATACGTATCAAAATAGAGTATTATACACGAAGCTTTTTGTTCTTTTTCTTTGGCTTCTCCTCATCAGCCGCTCTACGTTTAGGGTTCATGCGCTAGGGGAGCAGAAAAAAGTTGAGTTAATATCTCGTTCATCCTTTGCGCATGACAATGTAATGGATTACCTCAATCGCGCGCTTCGCCTTTCGTTCTTGTTTAGCATCATTTACTTTCTGACGCACACTCTGATAGGCAGCAAAGTACGCGGTGGAACCGGCTCTCTTTTGCAGCAAGCTTAAAAGTTCATTACCCAGACGCTTCAAATCCTCTGTAAAAAAGATTATGTTTAACACTTTTTGCCTTTTTTTTTCTCTCTCAACAAAACGTACCAAAACCATCTGCTGTTGTCTGTTTATCTTCGACAGTACGATAAACGGGTGCAATCACGGGTACCAGATACGGAGGAAGCTCTTCGCCTGGGATCATGTTACACATCGCAGCAAACCATCGGAAGGCAGCTGAGCGTAATACAATTCCTGCAGATTTTTGTGATACGTCGTGGCTGATGGCTGCACCTCTCGTGGTAAAGGAGACTCTTCTGAAAAGCCAGTGAAGCGATGCTTTGCCAACTGTCTTTTCCTCATCGGCATCTTCGTGGGCTTGTGTAGTTTCATCCAGGTCTTCTTCCTCGCTCATGAAATAGAAACATTTACCAATAAAGAAGAGATTTTTCACGATCTGCGTCGCTAGATCTTCAGATAAATGCTTGCTCTTGAGTTGCTCAACAAACTTGGTCGCCAGCGACCTTAATTTGCTTCGCACCAAATATTCACTCTGTTCACCGTCAGGCGTAGATCGGGTCTGTGCATCTATACTTGCAAAGTAGACACCGTACAGTCTAGCAGCGGAAGATCGAATCCATGTGTGGGGATGTAATAATAATCCCTCCAATCGATGCCATAACTTGGTGGAATCGGATGTATAGACAAGCTTAGGGAATACTTTGGCTACTTTGCTGAACGTATTCAAGCAATAATAAGCAACTTCCCATTCAATGTCAATTTCCATGTCCTCCTCTTGCTCATTTTCCCGGTCGATCTGCAAAATGTTCGTAAGTCGTTCCACAAGCATGGGTGCTTGCTTGAAACGAGTGCCGAAGGAGTCTACAACCAATCCGTAAACTTGACATGCGGCACGTTGCAAATTTTGTTTCTTAGATTGATCAAGCCACGTGTCAAGTGCCTTATAAATTGTATCCATGTTGTCCTCCAAGCGTTCCATAAGATTCTTAATCAATTCTGCAGCCATCTCGCGACACTTGGCTGACTCGTCATTCACCAAACGCATGACCAGAGCCAAGAAGATACCATCTGAAAATTTTTCAAGAATCTCATCGCCGAACTTGTTGATAATTTGATGCAGCAGTTCCATAATCGATTCTCGACCACTTTCATACATATACTCAAGATTCTTGATGATAAAGGCCATCTGCTTCTTGAGACGATCATGACCTTGAGGATAATCCATCAAAAACAAGAAAAATACAGATCTCGCCTGTTCTCGGATTTCCTTCGTTTGGTTGGTTATCATGATTTGGGCGACAGTGTCCATCAAATCGTACATTTCAGGTGCAACAAACTTTCGGGACACAATGGCACGGATAAGTGAAAAAACGGTGCTCTGTCGATCTGGCTCTTCCATATCCGGTCGGATAAGATTGATGAGATAAGTCAACTGATGTTCAGTCAAAGACGATTGTTTCGTATCCCGAATGCAAACAGTAAGCAGTTTGAAGCATGATTGCACCAAAGGCGAATTAGTGTTACCCGTCGATTTGATGAGAGAGAAAGTGCGCTTAATAACTACTGGTACGGCTTGAGGTACAGTCGGCAATGGCATTCTGCAGAGACTGGCCATAATCTTTGCTGCAAGAGCAACATTGGCCATATGGTTCGAATATAGGGCGTTTCCGACAACGTCCACAAACGGGTCGAGCTTGATGACTGATTCTGGGTCCTGAATATCGAGCTTATTTCGCTTGATTGCAGTAAAGAACAGACTGAGACCAAAGTACACAAAGCGATGAGCGTTGGTACGGTAATGGTCCACAGGCTCGTCCACCATTCGTTTCATTTGTACTTCAAAGTTTTTCTCTCGCTGTGTCTTGTTCACAATTACCTTCTGCGCGGGCTTGTAAGTATCTACATTTTCCGATATTAAGCCATGCGCAAAGTCCAAAAGTTCTTGCGAATCAAACTCGGGATTGCGCACCAGACCGGCTGAAACACGACGAAGGATATCGTCAACCTTCTTCAGCACCTTCAGGCTCTCAGTCTTGGACATAATCTCCTTCAATGGCAACAAAAGCAAGCCAACGTTCTTGAAGTGCACAATGGTGCCAAGTGATTCAAACGACTGAGGGCTTCGTCTGCTCTTTGCTTCTTTGGTCTTTGCGGCTAACTCATCAACATCTTTCTCTTGGCCTGTAATTCCAAAGATATCATTGACCAAAACTTGCACAATGACTTCAACGCTTTCATCAAGGTCGCCAACTTTCAGTCGTGGCAACATATCGTCCAGCAGTGCATTGACAGTGAATCCCAGAACGTGCAATTCGTAACCCTTGGTAAGAGAAGTTCGTAGCTCTTTCACAATGAAGGAGAAGTATGACGGTCCAAGGTAGGCATTGATTTTAAGCAACGTATCGCGAGTAACATCTCGGACATCCTGAGCTCGACTGCGAATGATCTGACACAGACTGATAAGCAGACCGGGTAAATTGAGGCGCATCGACTTCTCGGGGAGTGATCGAAGCAGCTTGGCGATACCAAGAGCAATAGGAACACGGGAAAGGACAGATTGTCTCGTCTTGTTATTGTTAAGGTACTTGTTGAGCTCTGGTAATAATTTCGAAATCAAGATATCGTGGATCTTTTCAGGTTGACTCTTTGCTGGACCTTTCTCCAACTCTTCTTCTTCCTCCTCTTCCTCATTTTCTTCTTCTTTAGCCTCCTGTTTATTTTCCTGCTCTGCTTTTGCCTTGACTTCAGCTGCAATCTGATGCGAAGACACAAATTCGATCTGTGCTTTCTGTCGACCCATGATTTTCAAGGCAGTCTCCTCGGTAACTTCGACATCTCTAAGATCGAAATGGAACGCATCCAAAATACCAATTACGACACGCACGAACGTCTTTTCCATTTCCTCCTTCTTGGCAATAAGGCCAAGGTAATTTCTAAGCAAGCGGTAATAGTGGGACCAGGGAAGAAGGCGAGCTAACTCGGTAAGTGTTACGATACATTGATGGATGAGATTATGGTCGGCCACTCGATCATTTTCATAGAAAAAGGATGTCACGATAGGGAGCAAGATGCTGTTGACGGAAGATGCCTTGAAGTTTTCAGTTGGTGCCATACTGGCTAGACGACTGAGAGCACGTACACGTCGGTGAAGCTGCATGTGGTAGATATTGGCGAAAAAGTTCACTTCTTCATCCCCAGAGCCGAGTAATGGCACCAAGTCTTCAAAGATTGGTAATTCAGGGAACATTTTGATAGCTGCGTCCAGCAAATTCACAAATTCGATTCTGATAAGTTCAACATGCAATGTCAAACCACGCTTGATAGCAGGATAAATCAAATGGTTAACATGCTCCATCAATCGCCGCTTTTCTTCTTCATTATCCTGATTTTTTGTGAATGTCAAGAACCGTGTAACACAGTGCGTGGAACTTCCGCGAATAGCCATCTCTTCAGGATCTTGCATGGTGTATATGCACTGGTGTAGCAAAGGAAGCCATTGATGGTGATCAAGCTTGTCGTATAAATCATCAGATATTTTGTTAAGAGCATCAAGCATGCTATCATAATCCATCTCCTGCACTCGTTTCGGGGAGTACGAATTAAGTCCATCCAAAAGTTCGCTGACCAACACAATGTGAGGATTGATATCTGCCAATGCCTTCATGATATCCACCAGGGATCGTCTACCATTACGTGATCGTATCATTGAAAACATAAGGGATGCGGTGCTATAGTATTTCTGGTATATATGTGATCCAGCCTCAAGCCCTGGGACAATGCGGATAAAACGCGCCCATGTAGACAGGATATGCTCTTTCGTTGTTTCCGGAATAATTCTCACTGGCTTATTCAGACTGGGCAATAATAGATCAACGATGACAGCTGCTTGTTCGCCATTCGATGTGTAAGGTGCAACACGGTCGACGATGGCAATTTGGCGAATCGAGTATCTACCGCTGCCAAATTTCACATCGTCCTTTGACTGTGTCAATCGGTACTTCAGGTGACTCAACAACAAATCGACATGTGGAACAATGAGCTTTTGCTTGAGACTAACAGTATCATCCACTTCCATTTCATCAGAACAGTGGTTCAAACTGTTTTCCACAAGATCTAAGATATTGGACAGGACGTGTTCGTTCAAACTCTTTGCAGACAAAATGGCATAAACTTGCGGCAGGACGCGAGCATCGTAATCGACGAGAAAAGGAATATATTCAACTCTTTCTGACCATACGACAAAGAGTTGGAGCAAGATAGACATGTTTTGAGAAGATTCCAAAGGAAATACTTCCAGTTTTGGAGAGATAAACGTTTCAAACATCGCAGGCAAGTAGGGGGTGAAATCGTATTTGCCGCTCAATTTGAAGAAATCCACTATACGCTTCAAGGCCAAAGCTTTGACTTCTTTCGACCGTTTGCTGTGTTGTTTGCCTTTCGTTTCTTCTACCTCCTCAGCGTCCTCAGCAGTGTCAATATCCATAGAAACGGTCTCTCTACGGTATGCTGAATAAATGATGTACATCACCACCTTAAGCAAGGGTGCCAAGAACGGCATAATGTGTGATCCCATCTGTTTGATAATATCTTCCATCAGCATCAACAGACCGACCTGCTTTCTCCAAGCAATATCTTGCAAGATGGTGCTTCCTTCTTCCACAAAGGAAAAGCTGGTTACCACGCCTTCTTCGTCTTTAGTTTCACCAGGCAAGTCAACAATAGCGCTGAAAGACTCAAGGGCCAAGCCAAAGAAGAATCGGATTTCTGGAGGATGACAACACGCAACGGCGCTCAAGATAGCATATCGGCGGATTGTTTTACTACTTTTACTGGCTGCTATACTCTTGCGCTGAACTAGACGACCGAACAGAATACGCATCACGATTGGCATAAGTCCGTCCCGATGTGCTGGATCAATCATGTTCTGCTCTTCGTTTTGAATGAACGTTGACAGTTCGTCCCTGAATCTGGTTTCGTTCATCAAGTTGCGCAGGTTATCAGCATACGGTTTGATTTTTGGGTCTTTCCACGTAAGAATACATTCAAGAGCGGCAGATTGAAGTTTGCTATCACCCTTGGCGATCAGACGCAAAAACACGCCATGCAGTTGTTCACTCTTGTACAAGACACGAGGATTCTCAAATGCAGCAAATAATTCCAGCCAATTGGCCATCTTTGTCTTCGTAATTCTGCTGTTTATGTGCAAGATGCCAAGTTTTTCTCCTGAGTTTTCATGACTTTCATCTTCGATATCATCCGTAGCAACAGATTCAAATTCGTGTTCCAAAAAGCGAAAAAAAATAGGTATCAAATGACGGGAACGTTGTTCGGCGATAGAGGCATTCTCCTTAAGCGAGGTCAGGATCAAGTTGTGATAATTCCAAAAGTCCACGCGGATTTCTTCTTGAGCGCATAGCTATTCAACAACGTCAACACATGCAAGCTTTTTTTTTGTTCGTTGGCAGTTGACTAACCTTAACAAATAGCATAGCGTAGCTTGCCGCTTTCTCTTCACCGATAATTGACCACGCTTTATCTTCGATCTGAGTGTATTTGTTGTAGGTAGGACATTCAAAAGAAATATCACGGGTTTTGGTTGCATGGCCGCTGTCGATAGTTAGTGGGCTAGTGGACTTAATAACCACATCAGCAGGAAATCCGTCTCGTACGAGCAACTTTTCTTCATCAAACTTGGCTAATTCAGAAAAACACAGATTCCAGTAAAGTTCTCGGTCAGACTTAGCAGAAGTAGCCAAGATCTTCTTCGCCTCCTCCCACATTGGTCGTAAATTCACTGTCAGGAGACCAAGAGACAGTAACGGCGCAAAGTCTTTGAATAAATCTGGAATTCTCTCCGAGCTTACAGCAAGCTGGATCTTTTGAGCACATAAAAGCTTGTCGCGGAAATCCTTCATTGTTGGTACAATCTCCTCCATATCAACCGCAAGCTCGACAATGCCGCACGGTTCGTCGTCCGGATGTTGTGTATCCTTCTTCATCAGTGGCTGGTCGTATAGAGCGAGAATCTTCATAGTGTATAAGCGGCAGTTACGATGATAAGAACTTAGGTTATTCTTCAATAGAGGATACATAATTTCCAGTTTTTCAAGCGAGAACATGCCATCCTCGTTCATGCTAGAATCCTAGGAGTTAAACCTACATCGCATATCATTACTATAGTTACCTGGATCGGAAAAGATCCATCAACTTAAAAACGCCACGAAGAATGATTTCGTTATGTCCATGCAAGGCAAGTACTTTGCTGAGGAAACGTTCTTGCAAGCTTCTAAGTTTTGCTAGAGCATCGCCTCCTTGTGTTGCGGCCATGCGAGCCAAAGACTCAATGGAAAGACCAAGAAGTGCTTCCAAAACGAAGTTTTTTCGTCCGATCACGAACTTTTCATAAACGACGTCGTTCCCTTCTGCTTCCTTAGCCAAAAAGGAAAGCAGAGAATCGTACAGAGAGACAATCGTTTTGAATGCGTCATCGAAAGGAATTTGAATGGATGGGACTAAGTTCAAAGCGGCAGAGATAACAGCAATGCTAGAAACATTCGAGCATTCGACCTACAAAAATATAAATACAAGTATCCTAATCCGTACTATGGCATATTACCTCCGTTATGCTGGTCTCGTTCAAACGGTTTCGTTCTTTAGCCCAGTCATATTTTGCTGAAAGTATATCGAGGATACCATCCGGCACAGATTTGGAATTCTTCACCGCTGGGAATCGTAAAAGGCCTTCCGCAGTTACAGATGAAGATAGCATACCAGGATTAATCGTGAGAGCATTGGAAGCAACCAGTTCAGATAGGAAAAGAACAGTTTCCTGTGGATAGGCTGAGAATTTCTCGGATGCAAATCTGTGGACATTAGTGACCATCCATGCATAAGGCTGATTACGTACTTTATAACGTAAGGAAGCGTAACTTGTGTAAAATTGGCCCATTCAAGCTTGGCCAATCCAAGGAAGAATCCGTAAACAAGGACAGCATCATCATATAAAATCACTGACTGTAACATTGAACGTCCTCCGCCTACAACGACTTCCAAAGTACCAAAGCATAGCACACCTGTTATAGTTCTCAGGGTTTGCACATAAAGGGCTTGTGAAAATAATCCTTGTTTCGATGTAAACAGCAAACTAGTGATTTTCTGCAGCCTTTCAATAATTGGCTTTGGATCTACCAAGTATTTGTCATTTTTTTTCCTTCTTTTATGCTCTCTTCTCACCTTGTATACGGGATGATTTTCGAACAGTGACACACAAAGCCAGGAGGGAAACCAGAATCAACAGTCTTTCGGCATCCAAGGATTGACCTCCCAATATCGTGTCTGTTTCCCGCAGCAGGAGAGTGATGACTGGTGTAAAATGTTCGCGATAGGTGTGGTGAAGTACAAGAAGAGTGGTATTTGAAAGCAGCTGATACGTTGCATTTGCAGCTAATCAAGTCTTTAATCTCGGCTATTTTCCAATGCCTCGCTACTTACCGAGATCCTCTGAGAGCTCTTCGTATGACTGATGCAAAAGTACCTTGTATATTGCTTCGCCCCTTGAATGCATACGGTGATCCACTTGCTAAGAAAAACGAACAATTTTCAGGGATTATGCTAAGAAGTATATCTGTACCCGTACCTTTATGCACTCGAAGAACAACATCGCCAGACCTTCTTCATACTCTTTTGTTGGGTTCGATCGTAGGGATGCCAATATATGCCGAACGATATCCTCCAAGTCTTTGCCTCTGGCTTTCCGTAACAGGAATGCAAACGCTTCTGCGGTAAAATGACGAATATATGGCTTGCTTTTATGGTCTTCACCTAGCAGTTTCGACAGTTTCCTAGAAAGCACACATTAGGTAAGAAATAATTTACGGTGACGTACGAAAACACAGAGCTTAGATCCGGCATCAGCTGTCTTGAAAGGAATTTGAAAAGGTATGCGATGGAATTAAATACATTCTATAGACCAGTAAGCCCCATTGTGCCATGATTGATTTTTGCTACTAACCTCTAAAAGCTGAACGTCGCGGTGATATACCAGAGGGAGGATGCAATCAAATATACGTGCAAAATATGGATAGAATTCGCCTTCGAGATCTTTAGCTAGTTTTGTGACAAGGCTATCAAACTGAGAGTGAGATAGATGATCCAAAATTATCTGCAGACTTACTCTAATAAACCATCCAAAGCCATGCTTTCAGGGACTTTGAAATGTTTTTCCAAGATTTCTACAATTTTTTCCTTATGATATACAATAGAAGGGAGTGATTTGGCATAAGGTGTGATTTCTCGTGCGAATGTCGAAAAGTGTCTTGTCAAGTTAAGCTCCTTCCATGATTCCAGGGCTTCATTAAAGAATGAGCCATGAGAATCAGGATCCTCTTCCACAAGGCGCGATCGACGAACAATATCTACTTTTAAAGAGTCCACTCGGCTGTTGAACGATTGGAACTACGAAAGATCGGTTGTCGGTAAAAAAAAAAAAAATGGCGATCGATCCACAAACCTTAAATCGGTTGGTGCCTTGCCCTGTGTTGAGCTGTGCAGAAGCGGTGTTGTCTTTCATGGTGTGATGAGTATTATGCGATATGGTATAGACAAATGCAAAGATAAAAAGGGAAGGACCAAGAAAGACGCTCTCACAGAGGCAAAGGGCCTTTCTTAACTTTTTCAACCCACTTGCGAATCTGCTTGAAAAGGAAAACCAAGTGTTCTCGGACTGCTTTTTCAAGCCACCAGCGATTTCTGGTTTGTAACTCCGGCCATTGTTTGCATGACACAAGCGCCTTTATCCTGATCTTCTTTCGATAAAGCCATATAATACTCTTGATAACCTATCTGAAGTATTTAAAATCACCTAAGTTAAAGCGAAGAAGGGATATTATGCTTGTTATGCTTGTTCAATACAAGACATAACTAGTAAGAGTATTGCAGCCATGAATGTCGTAATGATATCAGGGACTGTTCTTGCAGCAATTCTTGACCTACTGTAATTGAAATTTTTGTGTATAAAAAATAAGGTTTGTGCTTGAAATTGTATAAATACGCGTCATTAGTAGATATGCTATGTAGAAAGTATATTTTACTTATATCAAGTTGATTTTCCAATGGACAGAGAATTCATTTGAGCAGCATAAAAAGTACATTTATGGTTAGTAAATGGAAACGATATGAGTATACGTCTTTTCTACTTATCCGCAAGGGGTATCCCTAGGCATTCATGGGGATGGCAAGATAGGAAAACGGCATTTGATGATAGGCTGGCTTCATGTTTACAGCCCGCGGAAGAATTGAAGCGATGCAATAGCTGGAAGCACTACAGAATGAAGAACACTATATATAAAAGGATGCCATTTCTTTTCTACTTACCGAGTGAATTGCTAGAAGGTTACTTACGAAACTAAGGTGGTTCGGAAAGAGGTCATGCAGGCTAAAAGATACACATGAAGGACATCACTCATACGCTATGTGTAGTGAATCCGAGTGTGTATGGGTTGTGTTTTTGGGGAACAAAGCCAAAGAGTAAAAAAGGGTGTATATGCCACAAAAATAGGATAACAACGTTATCTCTATAGATTCTGCTAGCCTCCTTGGTAGAGCGAAATTGTGCCACAAGCAAGCCCTAATCCTCACAGCTTTTGCATTATCTCGATATCACTCAGAGATTCCAAACGTTAAAGCTAGAATGAATAATATTCATGCCGTTAAAGGACATATGAGAGTCAGGTGCACTGGTATAGTTTGCCTTAATGTTATGCAATAATCATTATCACTTCGCAATTGTTTGATACTGAGTTACTTGCTCCCATTGTCATCCCCAACTTTTTTTTTGGCTTCTCCTTGTGGACTCCATCCTTCATATGCCCAATTCTACCTTTCCCTTTGGATATTCCTTGAATATACCGAAGAAGTCGTATATCTCCATGCTGATCCAAGGCGGCAATGATGCGTTCTACTATTGTAAGCAAAAATTTTTGGATAAATCTGTGATACTCTCTGTTTCATGCCGCCATTTTATTGGAACGCTGTTGTTATCAAATTGCCTGAGGTATAGTATTCGTGGAATAGCGCAGAAGGTATTCGCATCCTTCCTACGAGTTATACTTCTGGTTGATTTATTGTGTTTCTCCCTCTCCGCAATTTTAACCCTGCAACACGATCAGGCCGCACTCATCTTGCGGCCGCACACCTCCTAGCCATTTAGACCTTATCGCATACATTAAATCTTTATATAGGACGGAGATCTTATTTGGGAGTATCAATTTGCCTGACTACAGGGCATATTATGATATGCAAGCCTACTTGCACTCGAGAGGACAGAATAGGTGGTTCATACCAAGGAAAATTTTCGAATGACAAGAACTTATCGTTACGGCGTGTATAATAATTTTGCGTTCGTAATATTAACGACCATGCGACTAAACTGTCAAGTATGGCTGCCGTTAACTTAGCAACGTTCCCGAACTATCAAAGATATCTTTTAAATAGATGGTCCACTCATTGATCTGCCGAATTGATATGGAGCGGATGTCTATGTTTGTTTGCGAGTAGGCATGCTCGGAATGAGTAGGTTCAAATGAAGAAGAGCAGTTACGAGCCAAAGGGTTGCTGAGTTCATGTTTGCTGTCACAACGTGTTCATTAAAATTGGTGTTCCCAATACCAGACCCCGCCCCGACCAACTTTCTTTTTTTCCTTTCACACTCCTTCTATCCCCTTTTTGCCCTCAAACAGTCGAACCTCCCCTTTTGGGTCCTTTACTACGTCTTTCTTCTTATTATTCTTTACGACAAATAAACTATCCACTATTCACTTGGAAATCTACTGGGCTCCTTTCTTTTAGTTTGCTATTTCAGGTGAAAAACTAACTCACTGTCGACCGACCTTCTCATCATTTCTACAGAACATTATCCATTCGCGATAACCCACATTCATGTCAGCTACACCTTTAGAAGACACGCGTATGCATGCCTTGCAGGCTGGCATGGAAAATCTCGGTCTTCAACAAGCTTATGACGATTCCGATGACGAACGACCACTTTCAATGCAAGGGCCAGCTCCAGTCCGTTCAACTACGAGACCTGAGAAATTCTTAAAACCACCATTACAACCACCACAAGGCCCTATACCAGCTGATATGCAGACAACACAACAGCTCTATGACGCCTATACGAACAAAGTCTATATGGAAGGATTTATCCGCATGAAAAACGAATTGACGGTCGATGGACAGCCTTGCGATGATCAATGGTCACCATGGTATGCTGAATTATGTGGTCCGTACCTGCTTCTGTGGGATGCTCTGATTGAGAACCCCATCACACCCCAGTACATTAATATTGCGGACTCTCGCGCACAGTTGGAAGGCAACTTGTGGTCCCTGAATGCTGTTGGCGCGAATCGGTTTCTGATTGATTCTCAGCAAAGCCCGCAATGGGTGCGCGCCATCCGGTTGTCTTGCTTTGAGGCTTCCAGAATTCATGAAATATACACCCGCAGATTTATTGCATCACGTCATATGGATCTTTTAGCTAAACCAATGGTGAAGATGGAGGGATTCCTGCAGGTTAAGCTTGCAGGTACTACAGACTGGCAGCAGTACTGGACTGTAGTATCGGACAGACGTGACGAGAAAAAATTATTTGGAAAAAAGTCTGTACCTTTCCGTGGTCAACTCATGTTCTACGAGTCAAAAAAAGCCAAGCAACCTCTGATGACCATGGTCAATGTTGTACAAGCCTATACAATTTATCCCGACGAACCACATCTTATAGAAACACCAACGATTATTAAGGTGGAAGGAAGCGTAAATAATGGCGAACAACAGACGACAACAAGTGCCTTACTAACAGCGTCTAGCTCGCAAGAGTTAGTTCAATGGTTAGTTGGGACATTCGATGCATTCAAACTGTATGGCCGACCTTCCAAATTGCTCGATGATCCCGCTAACATTTCGGCGCTTAATTTCGGTGAAGGTCCCCGCTTGTTTCTTGATCCGTTCGAAGTTCAGCACGTTAACGTGCAGAACGAAACTCTAATCGATAACAAGGCCACATTCGCAGGTATATTATTAAATAAACTGAATCAGCCACCACCACCACCAGGCCACGGGCCAGGAGGAATGGCTTACCCCGCTTCCGCGCCACAGATGCAACCAACAGGTCAAATGCAGCCTCAATATCAAGCTCCTACAGCACCTATGGGTCCTTCAGGATCAGTTGGCCAGCCACGTGCATCTGTTATGCCACCAGTAGGCAAAAAGGGAAAGGTTATCTACGCAAGCGATGACAGCGAAAACGATGATGACGAGGAGGATGAAGATGAAGACAGTGATGATGACTCCGTTTTCAACCAAAACAAAGCAACGAAATCACCAAAAACGCCTGATCCAACCCGGCCTCTATCGAAATCCACGCATGATGCTACGGAAGAAGATCGTTCAGCATCAAAGCTTACTTTGCCACTTATCTCAAGTGATAATGAAGACTTTGCACAGAGCATCCTAGGCACGGATCAGGAAAAGAAGGAAGAAGCTGAAAAGCCCAAGTCCGTACTTTCTGGAACCGAGCATGATCAAGATAAGAAGAGCGAACAGGGAGGATCGATAGCTGAAACACGACGTCCACGGCCAAGAATTACTCGTCCTCAAACCAGTGTTAGCGGGTCTGATAGTGAAGAAGAGGAGGAAGAAGAGGAAGAGCACGATGGCAGTGATTCAGAGGATGATAGACCTATCAATGATGGACGATATCCACCTTCGATGAATGGATACCCACAACATCATCAGCAAATGGATGGACAAATGGACCCACGCATGATGTATGGAGATGCTTATTACGGTGAGATGGACCCAAGAATGCAGGGGTATTACCAAGACTTTATAATGACAGAAGACGGTCCTATGATTCCGCAATTGGGGGACCACTTTGCTACTCAAAACAGTTTGCTGGATACATTCCGTCCGGATCAGCCGTCCGCTCGAGACCAAGAAGGTTGGGCCCGAGCCACTGGTCAGCCACTCATTCAACTACCTAATAAGCCATCGGCTCCAAGAGCAGGTCTTGTTGGTATGATTTCACAAATTGAGGATGTAAAGAAGGATAAAGAGGCTAATCGAGGCCGATTGCTGGAGATGGAGAAGGAACGTCTAATGGAACGGGAACGTGAACGGTATTTGATGGAGCAACGACAACAAATGATACAGAAAGTTGGTATAAGTAGGATCACTTCGATTTATGTTACTGAATTGTCCATAGCAACAGCAACAACAACAGCAATCCATGATGGCTTCCGCATCACAGCATAACCTCAGTAGCCTTGGTAGTATGACGGCAGGCAACAGTAGCAGCATGAGCTTGAATGTTCCACCTCCACAAATGATGGATCCTCGCATGAGTATGATGCCCAATATGGGTATGATGCCTATGATGGATCCTCGCATGAGTATGATGCCCAACATGGGTATGATGCCGATGATGGATCCTCGTATGTCCATGATGCCCAACATGGGTATGATGCCTATGATGGATCCTCGCATGTCCATGATGCCCAACATGGGAATGATGCCGATGATGATGGATCCTCGAATGTCAATGATGCAAAATGCGGGCATGTGGAATGGCGGAGGTCGACTGAGCCCAAATCCACCAGCGGCAGATGATGAGGATGACGATGTACCCCTCGGCAGCAACAAGATGGACGGGGCGCATTCGCCAACACCAGGAAGGAAAACAAGACAATAATATAAACCAAATCACGCACTAGAGGATTTATTGCATTATCTTTTTGACAAAGTTGCGTTTAGCAGGCTTATATTCGATAAATGTCAAAATGCACCTTTAGCTCGACTATGCTTATCTATTTAGATTGATTATTGCGTAGATGTATTTATTCAATGAAAACACAGCAAAAAGTTTTTACGACCGTAGAGAAAAGGAAAATCAAAATTGGGCACCAAATCAGGAATGGAGCAACTTAGTAACTATAAGTGTGTCGCATTTTTCAGTCCATGACGTAAAGAAGCATCATAGAGTAGACTATGGTTTTAGCCAACGCAAACAAACGTGATGCGTTTCAGCTTCAAACATGATACAGAATTTATTTCCACTTAAATGAACCGAGGAAGCGGATGAATGCTTCCTTATCTATTATTTTGCATTCTCTTACAACATGCTTATCTATATTCATGACGTAGACAAATCCCCATGCCCTCAAGAGCCACATCATTTTAACATCGAATACTCTACGTTTGCAACTCGCTGACTGCTGACCTGATGTTTATCTGCGATTCCCGGGTATCTCTGCGGAGCTAAAAATTCCATATCCGAAAGTGTATGAATAGCACCAAAGACTGAAGCACTTTTGGGTTTCCTTATACATTACTTCATCCGCGCTCATTCGGATATAGACGTCTTCTTTTAAGACGGGGTCGACTTTGACACATTCCTCGCGGTTGTTGTCAATAGTGGTGGTTGCATCGTTAAATTCTCTAGAATGGTTGTCACAGTGATAATTCAGTGGCATAGCAGACTCATTTTCAGTATGATCCTATAAAATAGCTTTTGCTGGTATGTATCACTTTAACAACAAGATCATACTTTGATACGTTGCTGTCTTTAAAAGCAAAAGGATCGCCCTGTTGTATGAGTAAAATAAAGGAACTGAAAGCATGACAAAATTAAACTTAATGCCATGATGACCCGTTTTATTTGAAGAAGGATATCGTCGAGTTTCAGACTATATGAGAACTTTATGCATTTGAAACTCTCCCAGAAATAACTCTATATGGTGTATTACGACAGGCTGCTTTGTTTTGGGCCTATCTAGCTAATGTACCACGTAACAGACAAAGCAAAAGTTTAGAAGCAGTAGCGTCATTGTGGCCCACACGTGGTTCGTACGTCTAAAACATGAGACAAAAAAGAAGTATATATTTTTCGATGTCAGCTCAATCTCCTTTTTAGATCGCTTTTCCTTTCTTTCTTTTTCCCTTTTCTTCTTCATTTCTGACTTAACTATGCTCAGATTGATACCCTTTTGGAAGTATTTACGGCGGACTTGGACTACGAAAATCCATTTTTTGGAGCTCCACTACATTTATATTGCCGTATTGATTTTGGTGTCATCTGGGCTTTATTATTGTCAGCCTGGGACAAACTTTGCATACATTGATGCGCTTTTCATGGCAACCACGAGCGGAACAAATACCGGCATCAATACCATCAATCTCTCAGCGATGACCTCCTGGCATGTCTCCTTGATGATGATCACGTCTTTCCTAGGGTCCCCGATCATGGTTGCTTTGATTATTGTCTTGGTGCGACGGTATTACTTTTCGAAACGCTTTGAGGATGTTTTGCAGTACAATAAGGAACGAAAAGAAAAGGAAGAGCGTAGGTGGCGGAATATTCTGGATCTTGAAGCCGCTGAAAATGCCAACGGCCTGTCACGACCGAAACGTCTCCGTCGATGTATCTCGCTTATGTCGAGTCGCTCAATGCCCACTCCAGGGCGAAGACCAGAGACGCAACGGCGTCTATCTGTGGATAGTGGCAGCACGGCACGGTCCGACCATATTATCGATCTGATTCACCAGTTTCATGACTACCAAATTGAGCGCGAAAAGAAAGAAAAGGAACTGGAGGGAGAAACAATGGATGTGATACACGAATACCCAGAAAGCTCCGTTCCTGGCATTCATCAGTCGCCATTGGGCAATACCACGTCGATACCTGGCGCAGGAATAGCTTTTGCAGATAGTGTCAAAAACCAACGTGATCTCGCGCGTCAACGTCTGGAACGATCGCGACAACTGGATGACCTCCTGTTTAAAATCACCAATGAGAGGACACCAGCGCCTCAGCCAATCGTGGGGATGGATGACGACGAAGAATACGAAAGAATCATGCGCCAGCCGATCAAAAAGAGTCAGCTGACCAGAGAACAAAAGTATCGTCTAGGAGGTACCGAGTATCGAGCGCTTGATCTGCTGGCTTGCATCGTTCCAGCCTATTACTTCGGCCTTGCGGTCGGCTGTGGATTCCTTTATCGCGCATATGTTGCTTTGTCCCCTTACTGTCAACAAGTCTTGATCACTTCCAACCCTACAGGGCCAACAAACCCATGGTTATTCTCGTTCTTTCTTAGTCTTTCCTCTTTGAATAACCTCGGGATCAGTGTTCTAGATGCAAGCATGACGCCGTTTCAAAATGCTCCTTTTCCACTGATCGTTTCCTTCCTTTTGATTTATGCAGGAAACACGGCCTTTCCGATTTTCCTCCGATTTACTATATGGACGCTCTATAAACTCACCCCCAAATCGAGACAAATGCGCCGTGAAAGCTTCCGATATCTACTGGATCATCCACGACGGTGTTTCACTACGTTATTTCCTGCGACCCGGACATGGTGGTTACTGATCATCTTGCTCTTGATAACACTAGTCGAGGTCCTTGCTTTTGTTGGACTGGATTACCAGCTTCCAGTGCTTGCCCACCTATCTTGGGGGTCCCGCATTTTGGATGGTATATTTCAATCGGTGTCCATCCGTAACGGTAAGGAAAATGATATAACATCCTTCCTGTAGACACAAGGTTAACTGAACAATTAGCTGGCTTCACCGTTGTTAGCTTGGCAGACCTCAATCCTGGAACTCAGTTGGTCTATATCGTGGCCATGTACATCAGTGTCTACCCAATTGCGATCTTCATACGCCACAGTAATGTCTACCAGGTACAGTACACAGGAAAATAAACTTGCTCTTATTCGTCTTCCCTAACTGAAGACTTAGGAACGTTCGCTTGGAATTTATCGCACCACTCCTGAAGAGCAAGAACCCGCCCGCTTCAAATCAGAGGACCTAAAGTATCCTCCCTTTGTGAAGTTACGGCGGCAAACAACGATCAGTAGCATCATGACGACTTCCAAAAGGTTCCTCAGAGGTCCTGATTTTTTCGTCGTTCAACAGATTCAGCGACAATTGACGAGTGACATGTGTTGGGTTATTGTTGGTGTTTTCCTAATATGTGTTATTGAAGCAGAAGCAATTATGGCACCAGCACCTATTACTATAGCTAGTGTCATTTACGAATGTGTATCAGCTTTTGCCAACGCTGGTGGATCCCTAGGCTATCCCGGCACAACAACTTCGCAATGTGCCCAATATCACACGTTAAGCAAAGTTGTCTTGATTATACTTATGTATAGAGGACGCCACAGAGGTATGTGAACATAAGCGGATTCTGATCTCTTCCTATTTACTCACCCCTGTTAGATCTGCCGGCTGCTATTGACCGAGCCGTTCTTTTGCCATCCGAACAATTAGAAGAACAAGAAGAAAAAGACGAAATGTATCGTCGTCAGAATGCATCCTATATGGACATGCAGGATCCACCAAAACTGTTTTACAGTCGAACTCGTACGATTTAGAGTTGAAGTACACGGTGAAGTAGTGGAAGCGCAGAAGTTATTGTAGATATATATATCAGATTCTCATGGATAACCAAAGATAATCCATTTAATGAGGGAAAAATATACCTCGATTTTGTTTAATACGTTTTCTTTTGTATATTATAAACTTATCTTAGTTGGAGTCATAGCAATGAAGTACTATAGAATTGAGCTTGTGGGCGTCAAATGGGATGGGTTTTTTTTATCTTTTTCGGCCTGTGAAGACGTAGTGTCCAAAGTAAAAGCTTTACAATATCCAAGATAAAGTTAGACCTGGGCGGTAGCGTCACATCCAGCGGATCCGACCGACGTCCAAAAGCCTTAGCTGTATCAAAACCATCCAATGAGAGAAGTTGAATCTATCGGTAGCGTGACTAGTCATACTTGTCTATACACCGTCAGAAACACAACTTTAGCCCACCCACCATACAGAAAACACATCCTATATGCAACTATCACCTTGATTGGTTCTATGTGTCATTTCTTTTCCGTTACGCCATCGATTCTTCACAGATTTTACCAAGCACACTAATATTTATAATTTGTCACCCTATTTTTCCCTCGATCGATCATCCAGCTGAATTGTATGCTTACGAAGCATCAGTGTCACCTGCCAAAGTTAAAGACTAGGCATTCATAGCTAGTGTCCATGAATAAGGACGGGCACTCCACTACGACAGTAGACTGATTAAACGCTGAATCACCATAAAGGGATCGTGCAGATACACAAGTGATCGTCCATTAGCAAACCATCTCGAGGCAATGCATGCTTAAAACCCGCCCCTATTTATTATTTCTTTTTCCAGTTGTGGATTTCCACGCCTTCTACCCCATGAACTTCGAAACCAAAGATTTGACCATAAAACCATTGTTCAAGTTCCATGGTACGCTTAATATTCTCAGCCTTGCGGAATCCTATAAATGAAGCAATTAAAGATATAGTCTCAAGATGTTGTAATTAATGCAATTACCGTGTGATTCTCCTGGATACTCAATGTAAGCAACAGGTATGCCTTTCTTTTTCATAGCATCAACCATGACCTTGGACTGAGAAGGAGGAACGACCTTATCTTCAGAACCTTGGAAGAAGATAATAGGCGCCACGATGTTATCAGCTGAATTGATCGGCGAACTTAGGACAAATGGAGGAAGATGCACGGTAAGATTCCTTCTGAAGACTGCTCTTGGCATGAACTTACCGTTCTGCGTAATGTTTCTTGTCGATCAATTGATCAGGATACCTTGATTCAAACTTGTGTGTTTCTTCCGCCAACAATGCGATGTCCGAAACACCATACAAGCAGCAGCCTGCCTTAAATACGTTGCGGAATGCAATACAAGCCCTTTAAAACATAAAAAAGCGGTGTTAAATAACTCTTTTTCTTGTGTTTGCAAAAGAGAACTTACAATGTAGTGAAACCACCCGCGCTTCCTCCCTCAATGGCCAATTTCTCTCCATCGACGAAGCCTTTCTCAGCCAGGTACTTCGCTGCGTTACAGCAGTCATCCACATCCACCACTCCCCATTCCATCTTTAAGCGATTGCGATACTCGCGGCCGTAACCTGTGCTTCCACCGTAATTAACATCTGCAACAGCAAATCCACGCGTAGTCCAATATTGAATCGATCGGGAATAGCTGTTGTCACTGTTTGCTGTGGGTCCACCATGGGATAGAAGGCGCAATGGTGGTTTGCCAGTACTGGTGTAGTTGGGGTTCTTTGGCGCATAGAAATAACAGTAAGCTTCTTTTCCGCCAGTGGTTGGGAAGATGACTTCTTCGCCGACGGAGATGTACGAAGGATCCAGGATAGGCTCTTTAGTGTGTGCTAGAACATGTGTAGTTGGTGTGGATGGTGATTGAGGATCGATCGTCAATGAGACAACTTCGGATGGCTTAACTGTAGAACCACCCCTAGCTACAACAATTTCCTTGCCATTGTCAGTGTACGTCCGCACCTGAGCAAAACTGTTTAGAGAGGTTTGCAAATCCGTCAAAGTTTTTGATGTGGTGTCCAAAATGGCCACTTTATCCTTGTAGGTACAAACAAGCTTGGATTTATCGGACTTGAAAGGGGTATACCAGGATCCATTCAGGCCCCAGGCAGGTCCAGCAAACTCGGCCTCCAAAGCATTGGGCAACAATAACTGGACCTCGTTATCGACATATCGGTATAAGTTCCAAAAACCAGAGCGATCTGATGCGAAGTAAAGAGTTCCATCAATGCCGAACTCGGGTTGCTACCATACCGTACTGTCAAAACTGTGCCTTACGTCTAATTGAACGTAAATACTTACCACAACACTTTCGTTCAATTCTTCGCCAGCCACAACGGTTCGCGAGACTACAGTGAGATTGTCGTTAAATTTGACTGCAGCACGTACAAGGCGGGTATAATCCCAAGGCATGTTGGGATGGATCCAGTCAATGTAAGCCAACGCGGAGCCATCAGGTGAGAGTCGAGGCGCAGCATAAAAGTCTCTTCCTTCTGCAAGAACCTTAGTTTCTCCGGTACTGAGAGAAATGGCGATAAGGCGATTCTGAACCTCGGATGGCTTGTCATTCTCAAAGTGTTCTTCCTGGACACAGACCAAAAAGCGTTTCTGATGGTCAATATCCAAGTCAGCGTAACGCAATAGGCTGCTTTCGACTGTCACAGGTTCGATTTTAAAGTCGTTCTCGAGAAGATTGATCTTATAAAGACGGCGGTCATAATCGTTTGAAAACACGAGTAAACCGGACTTGACTTTAAAGCTTCCTCCTCCGTATTCGTGCACACGTGTACGACAGCTGTATTCCTTTGGTAGTAGGGGTTTAGGATTAGACTCTTGACCGAGCGGTTGCGAGAAAATCTGTCCACGTCCTTGTTCTTCAGGCACTGTTTGACACCAGTAAACAATGCCGTTATCGACAGAAATATCAGTTGCAGAAGCACTGGAAGAGAGTGAGTCCGCAGTAATTGGTGATGTCCAGGAACCAAAGGGCTTTTCTTCAAGTGAAGTCATAGCAAAATTGGGAAGAGGGAAAGAAACAGAAACACCAAATACATTCCGCGTCATTGACTGTATATAGCCGATTGAACGTCCGGCAAGCCGGCGTTACACAAAAAGTCGATGTGACACCAGGGATCCATATGCTTCCGTTTTTTCCTTTCTTGGGACCCACAAGGCGTACATAACAAAGACTGGAAAGATAATTCTAACCGTGGCGGTTAATAACGTAAAAAACAGATACACTATGGTATAGAACGTTCAAGCTGAACTAAGCACGGATATGACACCATTTTATATATGGATCTCATATATATGACTTGTATAGAAAGAGGATGAGGAGCACTTATAAAGACCAAATTTATGCGATGTTTCTTATTGGTATGGAGACAATCACTGCTACACTCGCCTCATCTCTGGCTTTGTAGGATACCTTTTCTGCGAGTGAACAAAGCATTTTATTGTTCTATGGTTCAAGAGTGATAACCGTTCTAAACAATTTTCAAAAGTTGATTCGTTTTCGGATATTCACAGGATTAGAGCGCTTACTGCGGGAAAAAAAAAAAGGTTTGTCAACCTTTATGATATCTACAAGAAAACAACAAGAAAAATATCATTGTAATTTTTTTTGAATAAGGTAGTCACAAGGATCCCAAATGTCTGTGAGAGGCAATGCTATGAAGAACAGACAGATGGCTATACTTTACGGGTAAGCGTCCAGTCTCAAAGACTAAGCAGACGAGAATTATTGACTAACTTGTGTGTCCCAGACTGCCAAAATTATCCGCTTGTTTGTGCATAATTTTTCTGAGAAAGAGAAAGCGCAGCAATGGCCCGATTAATGCATGCTAAAATATATACAATGACACAGCACTAGGTTGGCCACCAAGTCAAAAACCCGCAAAAAAGAAAGAAGCGGACAAAGTCTATCAGCGAATATGGTTTATTTCAAGGAGCCTACACTACACATTTCTGATTGCAAGCGTTTCCATCTTAACTCTGTTCTCTATAATGAATACAATTTTCAGGATTAGTTAATGTGAAAGGGATGATGGACGAATGAAACGAACTACGCAGGTGAATGAGAATGACAAAAGAACATTCCTTAACCGTAGGAATGAGCTTTAAAATATTGGAATGAGTTTTAGAACACCAGAAAGAATTTGTATCCGTTCGTCTAATATAGGAATATAAGCGGATATGGCGGCGAATATTTTACCGATCCCTAATCAACAGCAGAGGAGGATGCATTCATACATACATACCTTGACAGTATAATTGACAATGCTTTCGGTTCTGATTCATATTTACATCAAGAGTGGGCAAACGGTTACTTGGAAAGTTCCCGCATCGGGCGATTGGGTTTTAAAATCCGAATGCGTTTGCTATTGTCGACCATGGATCATTCGCTACGATCTAACCGTATGCGAAGTAAAGCCTCCCGGAAAGCAGAACAATAATGGCGCTTATTCCAATTATATCAAGTTGGCCCTTCAGATGAAAGAAATACTGAATGCTCTGGTAAAAGCCGGTATGAAAGATACTAATCGGTTGGTGCCATGGGTAAAGGTAACTATAGGACAAAACCGCTACAAAATTGATGATGATGTTTGACTTTGACCATCTGATCAAAAAGTTTTCCCATCAGAACCTACGTGATAGATATTAAGTGTCCTTCAGTATTACCATTTCATTCATATGAGTGACGCCTAGTTACCTGACCCTCTTGTGCTCCCTTATGTTGTTCCCATCTTTCTTATATAGCATCCTACAAACCAAGGTAGGCTACTCATCGATGCTAATCGATAAAAAAGGTAACGAAACAACCTCTGATCAACTGGATTGGCTGGATATTTCTCAACCTACATGCATTCGGCAACGAAAATAAAAAGATCTTCTCACTGTAAGTAGATGACACATTTGCTATTACCCTTATTGGTTTTTATTTCGTAATCATGCCGTCTAATCGAAGAAGAATTGAGCAAAGAGTCATACACCACTCCAACACTCGTGCTGGAGTGCGCGAATTTTAGCCTAGCTTAGTCTATTTTGGCTGTAGATAAACTTACTGCTGATTGGGAAAGCGAATGGCGCATATAAGGCGTTCTTGTCAATGCTATTTTTTGCTCAATATCGCTAACCGTAACAGGTCGTGATAACGAGCAGTATTTGGGATAGCATCGGCCGTCTTCAGCACACCGAATCATAGAGTTGGGTACGATTCTAACCAAATGACTTATATAGCAATGTGCACGGTCATCAAGTACGAGAAGCTAAAACTAGCCCATTAACTTCTGCAGTCGCTGATAGATAAATTTTTGTGAAACAGAAGATAGCGCATAGACAACCAACGTTCCACTTCAGAAACTTGACGTTTCCTGGAAAACTCTTTTTTAGTTAATGACACCTTGTCCATCACGAACCACTTCGCATAGTGTAAACCAAGCTATGAATTAAAGCACTCATTCTGGAAACTATCTGTCGCATTTACATCTTGTTGTCGGAGTACTAGCCTTCTTTTTTCCAGTTGTGGAATTCCACGCCTTTTATCCCATGAACTTCGAAACCAAAGATTTGACCATAGAACCATTGTTCAAGTTCCATGGTACACTTAATGTTCTTAGCCTTACGGAATCCTAAAAATGAAAAAATCAAGGATAAAGTCTTGATATGTTGTAATTAATGCAATTACCAAATGCTTCGCCTGGATATTCAACATAGGTAACAAGTATGCATTTATTTCTCATCACATCAACAATGACCTTCCACTGAGAAGGAGGAACGAGGTTACCTTCAGAAGCTTAGAAAGAAGATGACAGGTATCAAGATCTTGTCGGCACTATTGGTCGGAGGCTAAACAAAGACATGGCTATATTAACATGCCCGGGACAGGCAGAGATCCAAACTTGTCCGAGTTACCGTTATACATAACTTTCCTTTTGAATTAGCTTATCGAAACACCGAGATTCAAACCTATTTATCTCTTCTACTTCTTTCGGGTTTTGAAAGGCATCTACTAGGATCCGCTATGACCCCAGGTGGGGCAGCGCACTCTGCTTCTAACTCTTGGGCAACAATAACTGGACCTTATTATTGACATATCGGTACAGGTTCCAGAAACCAGAGCGATCTGATGCAAAGATGAGAGTCCCGTCAATGCGGAACTCAGGTTGCTATTATATACGATGATGCCATCAGATGCCTCCCTGCGTGTACTACATACTAAAACTTTTACCACGACACTTTCGTTCAATTCTTCGCCAGCCACAACGGTCTGGGAGACTACAGTGAGGTTATCGTTGAACTCGACTGCAGCACATACAACGCGGGTATAGCATCAAGGCATTTTGGGTTAAATCTATTCAATGTAAGCCAACTCGGATCTGTCAGGTAAGAGCCTAGGCCCAGCGTAAAACTCTTTTCCTTCTGCGAGAACCTTGGTTTCTCCGGCGCTGAGAGACATGGAAACAAGACGGTTTTGAATATCCATAGACTACTCCTTCAAAAAGTCTTGTTCTTATATACACCAAAAAGCGTTTCTGATTGTCAATATCCAAGTCAGGATAACGCAATAAGCCGTTTCCGATTGTCAATGGCACTATTTTAGGCTCGTCTTCAAGAAGATTTATTATGTGGAGACGGCGGTCATGATCGTTGAATAAAGCCAGTAACCCGGACTTGACTTTGAAACTTCCTCCTTCATAGCCGTAAACACGTGTGCGGCAGTTGTAATTCTTTGGGTAGGAGCGCTTTAGGGTTAGGCTGCTGCCCACCGCCTACGAGAAAAATCTGACCACGTCCTTGTTCTACAGGCACGCTTTGGTACAAGTACACAATACTACCATCGATACAGATATCTTCTGTAGAGGCAGTGGATAAAAGAGATTTTGCAGTAATTGGAAATAGCCACGAAACAAACGGTTTTCCTTTGGGCATAGTAATGAAAGAAGAGTTTTGTAGGTCAAGAAAGGCAAAAAAGGAAACATTTGGAGTGTGGTGCCTGATCACCATTCTTTGTAACACTGGTAAAACTGACATTGAACGCACAGCCCACTTCAAGTTACGGATCCGGTTTTGAGAAGTTTTAGATCAAATGTTACCGTAGAGTATATGTTATCGGCAATGCGTCAACTGATGGCTGTCAATAGCAACACAATGGATAACACCCAGGTTCCTATGAGCCACTATCCTTATTACGGTTCATAATTCGTCTAATCGTTAGCCCTAAGAAAAACATTACTGCACCGGACATCTAGACCTTCCGGACCGTACTGATGGTTAAGGTTATGATCTCGCTTAGCCTTAACTGTTTGCTATCCCCTACTTCTTTGTAAGAACAAAGTTATTCATAAACAGGGACAATGATCTGAATCGGGTGCATCATTTCGTTGATTTCTCTATTTTATTGAAAGATGAAACCATGTGATTTTTAGTGTACCTTACCAGCACTTGAAGCGACTTTATCAATTGCACTCCGATTTCATTAACTATATGTGATACTATCGAATTACTGGCTGAACAGTGATTGAATGATGCATACGTGACAGTTACAAATAGAGACAGATCAGCGAAATACTAACAGACAAAGTACGACATGTATATGACAATGTTTGGCTATGCCAAAAGTAATTTTCCTCATTATAACAGATTAACAGGTGTGGAATCATGAAACCAGTAAACAAAAAATGTTTTATTTTGGTTTTGACAACAATAGGTTCCAACATAGGCTATGAGGCATTCGATCATCAAAGATATTTATACTTTCCATGCTTCTAACAGCTGGAACTAAGCGATTGTTCTTTCATCAGAGGACCAATACTGCAATGTCTTGCAACTCTTTTAAAAATATTATAGGATTAGATAATATGTTATGTACACAGATTGCGTATGCATCATATCCATAAACCGACAGTGTAGATCTATGAAGAGAAGAAATGCAGCTGATTTTGCCCGAATAGATCTCAGGCAATGATTGGCGAATGATGGTTGCACAGGATGTTGGAGATCTATGAACTCTATCTCCGCACACACATCTGGACCCCTGAAGTCCAATCACAACTTTTACAGTACGGTGTCAAATTGTGGAAAACAAAAAATAGAAACGAGGTGGGCAACTTTTCCTTGTGAATAATGAATTGAAATGCTTCAATTAAAAAATTGAAACTGTCTATTTACTGTTTATAAAGTGCTTTTTGTGGTGCAGAAATTAAGGATGACTGTGAAGTGACGAGTATCCTTCGTGATATAACAAAATGGCGGAGAGGACATGGAGTTAGCAAAAAGAACCACAATGACTACAAATGTTTGAAGGGCTTTTTCCTCAAATAAGTTCAACATGAGTCGCGCTGATCTCGGATGACGGAAAAAGAAAAACGTCTGTCATCCAGTTTTTTAGTCTTCTTCTTTTTTTGATTGTGTTACTGATGGCTCTAACGATGTGTAGGCAGTCAATGTTTCCCACGGGCTCATGAAAAGCTCTGATCTTTTCACACCTTTGTTGAATAAATTAGAAGCACGGTACAGAACATGAAGCTAGGTGATGAAACACGTGAAGAGAAACCAATGCTGATAGGCAATGTGGCAAGTCTCTGGAGCATAAGCCATCCATATTGGGATAGTCTTTATGCGGTAAGCAGATTTGAAGAAGATGGGGGGTATTCGTTCACGCGAAGACGGATGTCGAGAGTGACATGGGGCTACACAAGACGTTATCATCTGGCGGGTGTTGATTGGGCCATTGGCGGCCAGAGAGATGATAAGTCGGCATTGGTTGATCACTGATGGCGTGAAAAAGTAGTGATGAAGAAATCCCCGCTCTGATCTCAGTTATGCATAGTTGTCCACTTTTTCTTTGTTTTTTGTTGGAATTATTTACACAGAAGATAGAATATACTGTAAACAAGGATATATAATGTTTATCGTACCTTGCTTTGATATTAACAAAAAAGCACCTGAGCTTTGTTAGTTCGTTTTTTAGTTTTGTTTCTTATGTAACGGGGTTTTTTGTGCAAGCATAGAAGCATTAGACCACGGCAAGGGAATTTGATTGGCCAGGACAGCATCTCATCTTTTTTGGAGAGATCTGATTAGACTGCATTATAAAAGCACGGACATACCATCCGCTTTTACATTTTCTTTACTTTTTCACCTTTACTCTTTTTTTTATTCTATATCATGGTTACTGCCACTAATCTCGGATTTCCCTACGTCGGTGCAAAGCGTGAATTGAAGAAGCTCGTCGAATCTTACTGGTCTGGTAAGATCTCTGGTGACGAACTTCGTGCTGGTTATGTCAAGATCCAAGAGAGCCACTGGAAATTGCAGAAGGAACAAGGTCTGGAACACATTCCTTCTGGTGAATTCACTCTCTATGACCGTGTTCTCGACACCGCCCAGCAGTTCGGTGCTATCCCTAAACGCTACCAACACATCACCAACCCTTTGGACCAGTTTTTCGCCATGGGTCGCGGTCTGCAGAGACCTGCTACCGAAACCTCCGAGAAGATTGATGTCCCCGCCATGGAAATGAAGAAATGGTTTGACACCAACTACCATTTCATTGTTCCCGAGTTCGAGGCCGATCAGACTTTCCAGTTGCAGAACCCTCGCGCAGTTGACCAATTCAAGACCGCCAAGGCCATCGGTATCCACACTCGTCCGGTCCTCGTCGGTCCCGTCTCTTTCTTGAAGTTGGGTAAGCCTACCAAGGATGCCGCTTTCGACACCCTCTCTCTCCTTCCCAAGGTTCTCCCTCTCTACGTCGAATTGCTCAAGCAGCTCGAGGCTGCTGGTGCCGACTGGGTCCAGATTGATGAACCCATTCTCATCCTCGATCTTGATGCCAACACCAAGCTGGCATTGGAGAAGGCTTACAAAACCCTCAAGTCCCAGACCAACCTCAAGTTGCTTGTGGCTGCCTACTTTGGTCGTGTGGAGAACAACATTTATGCCGTCAAGGACAATGTCGATGCCATCCATCTCGATTTGGTCCGTGCCCCCGAAGAACTTGACACCGTCTTGCCCTTGTTGAAGGATAACCAAATTCTCTCCCTTGGTTTGGTCGATGGTCGCAACATCTGGATCAACAATCTCGACAAGTCCATCACCTTGGCTGAGAAGGCTGTTGCTGCCCTTGGTAAGGACCGTGTGTTCATCGCTCCATCCTGCTCCCTGGCCCATGCTCCTTTCTCTACCTCGTTCGAAACCAAGATCGCCACCAAGAATCCCGAATTGTACAGCTGGTTGTCTTTCTCCGTTGAAAAGTGTGCTGAAATCGTCACCATCGCCAAGGCTCTGAACAACGGTCGCGATTCTGTCAAGGAAGCCCTTGCTGCCAATGCTGCTGCTGTCGAAAGCCGTCGCACTTCTCCCCAGACCACCAACCCCGTTGTCCGTGAACGTGTGGCCAATATCCCTACTGAAGCCTGGAAGCGTGCCTCTCCTTTCCCTGCCCGTCGTGATGCTCAGGTCAAGAAGCTCAAGTTGCCTTTGTTCCCCACCACCACCATCGGTTCTTTCCCCCAGACCAAGGAGATCCGTGTTGCCCGTCAGAAGTTCAACAAGGGTGAGCTTTCTCAGGAGAAGTATGAGGAATTCATCAAGGCCGAGACCAAGAAGATCGTCGAGTTCCAGGAAAAGATTGGTTTGGATGTCTTGGTGCACGGTGAAGCTGAGCGTAACGACATGGTGGAACACTTTGGTCATTTGTTGTTCGGTTATGACTTCACTGAGAATGGCTGGGTTGTCTCTTATGGTTCCCGTTGTGTCAAGCCTCCAGTTGTCTTTGGCGATGTCAGCCGTCGCCACCCTATGACCATCAAGGAAATCTCTTATGCTCAGTCTTTGACCAGCAAGCCAATGAAGGGTATGTTGACCGGTCCCGTCACTATGTTGAAGTGGTCCTTTGTCCGTGACGATATTCCCCTCAAGGATCTCTGTGCTCAAGTCGCTTTGGCTCTCCGTGATGAAGTTGTTGATCTTGAAGCCGCTGGTATTCCTTGCATCCAGGTCGATGAGCCCGCTATCCGTGAAGGTCTTCCTATCCGCCGTGCTGACTGGGATGCTTACTTGGAGTGGTCCGTTGCCAGCTTCCGTCTCTCCACCTCTGGTGTCCGCGATGACACTCAGATCCACACCCACATGTGCTACTCTGACTTCAACGATATCTTTGATGCAATTGCTGCTCTGGATGGTATGTATTCAAGATGTGTAGTTTTATTTTTGATATTGTTTATTGACGTGATTTCCTTTTTTCCTTTGTAGCTGATGTGATCACCATTGAAAACTCCAAGTCCGATGAAAAGCTTCTCCGTATCTTCGAGACCAAGCAATACACTAACGAAATCGGTCCTGGTCTTTACGATATTCACTCTCCTCGTGTGCCCTCCGTTGAAGAAATGAAGGCTCGCTTCTCTGACATGCTCAAGTACTTGCCCGAACATCTCCTTTGGGCCAATCCTGACTGTGGTCTCAAGTCCCGAGCTTGGTAAGTTTTGAATGACGATTCGCTGTTTCTTCCGGTTGTCTAACCATGACATTTTTTAGGCCCGAGACTGAAGCTGCTTTGATCAACCTGGTCGAGGTTGCCAAGTACTTCCGCGCTCAAAAGGCTCAAGCCTAAACACCTCTCTTTCATCTCTTGTTTTATTTTCATCTCACCTCTTTCAACAAAAAGTGATATCCCTTTATTTTTACACCCACTGAAAAAGTTTAGCCATTTGAGTTCAACATCTCTGTAAATATCTGCAAATCATATTAAAAAAGCCAACGATGGAAAAATTTATTATAATTCTGTGTGAAGTTTGTGCCTTCTGTATACCTAGAGTCTTGTATACAGTGATGCTACTTTAAGTTTGAAGGCTTCTATTCGCTTACTACCTTTAAATTTGGACATGGTTGGAAATTTATACGAGTGTTTGAATAACGCAAAATTGCCTTATCATCCTTTCATTTCCTGAGATCTCTTGTAGTAAATGAGAGCAAAATTAACGAGATACCACACTACCCTAAAGGAAGTCTGCCTGCATCTTCAAGTTTCAACTTTCTTTTGTATTATTTTCACTTTTTCTTCATCGAACTCCCGATATGCCACTGATTGGTATCACTACCACTACTCTCAAGACCAACAGTAAGTTTTCCGAAAATGAGCGCGCCATGATATACGGCATGAGGGTGGCAGGAATGTCATATGGTGCTATGGAAAGGTCCAAGGATTGTGACGTTCAGCCATTCAGCACGCTATAAAAATTGTCGAAAAACTAGGCACTGCAATGTTAAAACCAAGAGAGGGAAGACCCAAGGAAGATAGCCAAGCGAACCATGCTGGTGATGGACTTGAACATCAGGTACGATCCGCAAGTATCTCCGAAGCTTCACCATACGAGATTATCCGATTCACACATGGAGGTCTCGTACCCACATACACGATGGATTTGACTTGCCCGCAATTGTATTGCCTGATACGATTATTCAGCCTCTTCATATTCCATTCAGCTGAGAAATTCTCTGTCTTACCAACCATTATGCGGACATTGCATCAGGTTAAGGTGGGGAAAGCCAAGTAAAATATTAGACAAAGACTTATTTTTGTAGGAGATTTGCGTCGACTACATGTAAGAACGGGCAACATTGTGTCTCGCGGATACGAAGAGGAGAGCCACCACACAGCAGCGTACCTAAGTGTTGGACAAGCGAGTTTTCATATTTACTTGCAAGAAAATGATGCAAAACTAACGACTGGGATATTCGACCGATCCGGTTATCTTGTCAGTGCTTGTCAGATGGTAATCCCTTATTAAATATATGCATCATATGCATGTTCCTGATCTGATAACACTGTCGTCATGCAAGAGATTTATTGTTCAACTGCTGCAGAAGACATGGACTTTCCTGGTGTAAAGCGTTATTATATTTTTGCTTTCTAAGAGTATTACTGAGAAAGGGCGAGTCACTCGAATAAGATATCATTTGTGTCTCTATACTAATTGCCAAACAAGCAGTAACATCACCCAAAAATTTTCCCGCTGATATGGATATTTTCAACTGACAATATACAATGAGACACCTCCAAAAGCACAAATATGGGGGTTAAACATCAAGGGAATAATATCAGAGCCAGTCAAAACAGAAAAGTATATTTAAAGTTCTTCATAACATGTTGCAGAAAGGCAACGCAAAAAGGTACGTTTTTCAAGGTACGTGAAAAATGTCCTTCATTTATCGATGCCAACAGTTGCTCCAACATAAATTCCCTTGTAAGCATAGGTAGAACAAAATCTAACATGCTTCAGCACTTTTCAAGAAATGACCCTTCGCAGTCAAAAAACCTTCATCAGAAAGCTCATAGCATCTTTGTGCAAATGTCAGTATTAAAAGCATATGCCAAATCTACGATTGCGCCATATCCTTTGAATGGATGGGGTATGCAAGAGCGAAGGCCGCTTCTTGTATTTGAAATGTTACTTAATCTTTCACTGTCGCTAGTCGTTATGAAGAAAAGTCATGGCTTACTGAGAACTTTCGACAAGCACCGAAGTCTTTTTCATCAATCGAATGTCAGAATGAGATCAAGCCGACGCTTGTGCTAGCATGTTTAAGTTATCTTGGGGTTCATTAATGCAAGAGAAAGCGCATCCTCTAAAACAAATTTTGGGAATTGGTCGAATAGGTCCAGTTCAACAGCATAAGCTTTGATGCATTATTTTATCTCTTGTTTTGAGATTATCGTTTTGCAATCTGCTTTATAAAATCCAATATTAGCTCCTGAATTGCTACAAATTTTCCCAGTATGGTACTGTGTGACAGAAAGCAAGAACTTCCCAGTTTGTTGACCCGCAAGCAAAGCTCTCCTCCTCATGAAGTTCAGGTCAATTTATTGTTTGAAGACAGAATGCACACGACAAGGCCTGGAAAATGCAAGGCTATTTACGGAAAGAAAGATAGACTTATTCGGAACTTTTGATAACTCGAGTGAAGCAACTGTACGTGGGCTGTGCATGAAAGAAGTATCTATGATCATGTGGGATTGCGGGACGATTGCCATGTTGGCTTCTTTGTAGAACAATGGTACGTTTTAAGGTTTCTATCACCGCCGTTGTGTTTAAATAGAGTCCATCAGAAAAGACAAGCCAGTTCCGATCCTTTTCAGCATGGACAAGTTCAAGACAGTTACCAAAGAGGCAAAGGATACAGCGCATAACATAGACAAAAATCAAGGGGCTAGACACTATATGCCGCTGAACTCAGCACGCAGACGTTCATCATCCTCACCAAACATATATAAACTCCCTTTAGATTGGAATAAAGGGGTTTTGCATGGTGGAGAAGCATCTGATGAATCTCCGTTTGAGTTGTTTGACAACAGACAATTTCAAAAACTGATCGATGTCTCGAGGCGCTCAGAAATAGTAGGGATTACCAGAGACACATCCTTCAAATCCGTTTTCAGCCCGACCGTCTCTGTCGCACCAGGATTTGCGAAAGCAGCAGAGAACACAACTAACAAAGCGAAACGCGATCAAAAGTCCATACAACACAACAAACACGAAAGGATGCTGCTTGTTTCATATTGGGAAGTGAGTAACAGATGATGAAAAAGAAACAGAACGATAAGTTAAGCGCTCATAGATGAGATTTAAACGCAGGAATATAAAGCCAACTGCTACATTCACAAAAGCTGTCCGTGAAGCACTCGACAGCTCCGGAAAAGACAGGTCAAAACAATACGAAGCGCTGCAATTGGTTTTCCAAAGATATGGCTTCTATTACCCATCTACGATCATTTTCGGTATGCAACGCTACCATTTTGCGCCGCATTAACATATCTCGACCAAGGGGGCAAACTTAGTTTGAACGGTAAAGACAGATCAGAGCTATGGGAAGGAAACGAGGGGACAACCAAGAAAGGAAGCACCAAATGGGGTGAATACATATCCAAGGAAAAACAAAGATTCATTATTGAAGCCTTGGAACAGGACCTGCAACATGTTGTAGCGGTTGGTATGATATTTGTCCAATTCATTAAAGACCTACCCTAAATAATGATTCGTTAGGTGGCGATGAGGCAAAATTGCAATCTGGTCTGAAGGAATGGATATCAACACTGGAAACCGGCCTAGTCGTTGTGCTCCGCGCTAGTTTTAGACCAACGTACCATTTATTGGATAAAAGCCTGATACACCGAGTCTTGGACGTATATGAGATGTCAAAACGGAGTGATTGGGGCCATTGTATTCATGGGGTTCATGCTGACCTGAACTCAGGTGAAAAGCAAGCTATCGAGATAGCCAACAGCGCCGGTATATGCTTTTACCCCAAGGAGAACTTAAAAGTGGCAAATGAAAGTTTTAATTGGAAGGAAAACGTGGCAGCCTGGACTGATTTAAAGTTCTTTCGCGAGCACTCCATCGATCAACAGTTACTCGACACCGACTGGGTAAATTACACTCATTTACCAGGAACTCAAGGTTACAGTTTTTTTGCGTGCAATGCTCTTCGGCACTCTTTAGTAACAGAAACAAAGGAAATCCAAGAAGTATACATACCTAGAAGACATGTTGGTTATCATTTTGAGGGTTTGCAAGCGTCCATGCTTCTAACCTAAATGCTGAATGACAGATATCCCTTCTGCCCGATGCCGTCAAACCTACCAAAGAATTTGAAAATGCCATTACTCGTGCATTACTGCCTGATGGCGACGATGCACGATTTGCAAAGTTGCAAGACGTTTTTCGAACATACGGTTATTACTGGCCCCATCTGATCATCACCGGTAATAGTTTCGAACTGGATGTTTTCAATGTCTGATATGGTTAAAGGCGGGAAAATTAGTTATACAGCAGATAGCATCCTGTATGGCTCTCCAAGCAAAATTATTGAAAAAGTGGTAAAGAACGACCTGCTACGGGATATCTTTGGTAAGAGAAAAATGGATGACAATGGCTAGATTTTCAATTCTACGTACTACAGGTGGTAAACCAAGTCTTCTGCTCGTTCGTAGCCCTGATATTGATGGATGGCTTGCGAGTACGACAGATGACCAAGTCCCTATTATTATAGCAGATGTTAAACCATTGTATGAGCTGCTCCCACCCCAGATAAGTTCGGAAATTCGACGACTATACACCGTAGCCTACAGTCAGCGAAAAGCCTTAATCCCATCTAGCATTGTCAAACATGCTGACACAGAAAATGCTTTGATTGCTCTATCAAATACTCAGGTGAAGGCTTGTGTGACGAAGGGCATTTATTATGATGGATCATTGGCAGCAGAAGACGCGGTCGAAATCGTTAAAGATAGCGACATTAACACGTTGATGGTGTCTTTGAAATATCAAGAAAAACCACAAATAGAATGGAAGACTCGGAAAACAGGGCTCTCAGCTAGCATTCATGCGCACGCTTTCCTTCCAGATCACTTTCTGAACGAAGTGGAACCACTGGGCGGCTTCAGGCAGATCGCAATAGAAGAATACATAGAAACAAGCGGCTTAAGGGGACAGCAAACAATTCGAGAAGAAACCTATCTCGCGATGTATGTGGCATATAAAGAGGTTAGTAAACTTTACATAAAAACTTTTTATGTTTGCGTTATTACTGTGTTTGTGGATCCAGATTTTCTTGAAATGGAGGACAAAGAAAAAAGAATGCGCAGATAGGGCACGATACTTCAACAAGGGGTATCGCTAGTTGATTAGCAGATTTAAACTATAGCAAAGCAAAAATTACAATGGTTTTTCTCGATAACACCGGGAATTACTACAGGCTTAACTAACGCCGCGAAATAGCTGGTTTTGCGCTCTGGTCATATCAAAGCAACCGATAACTTGACCGCGACGGTTGCAAAGGCACTAGATATGAAAGATGAACTAGAAAGATATCACGAATTGAGGAAAGTGTTTCGCCGCTTTGGCTATTATTATCCGACTTCTATCCTGCTTGGTAAGAGAATATGGAGTTTGCAGGCTTTGTTCATAGATGCTTTCTTAGGTGGACGAATTACACTTGATCATGTACCACCAAAGTTCTCAAGCATAACATCTGAAACTGATGCGATTGAGGAAATAAGCAGATTACTTAGCTCTCGTCGCGAGAGATTTGCCGCAATAGGTCAGAAATAACGAAGATCATATTGATGGTTTCACCCTTGTATTAACGACTAAGTGTATTTATAGGAGGCGATACTATTGTCGGCAGTTACCAGAATTGGATTGATTCGATTGAAGATGATCAAGCACGTATTCAGTTTAAATCAATGAGGCCAATGTATGAAATACTGGAAGCGGATCAACGCGGACAAGTACAGCGATTGTTTGATAAATATGCCTACCGTTACGATGAAATTCCCAAGCTACCAAAAGCGCTACATCTGGATGGGGTAGAGGCAGAGGACGAAGCATTTGAGTTTGCGCAAAATACGATCCTCTCCAGAATGATCATGCTTCGAGACCTATCCAGGCATCCGGGCATAGACCATACCAAGCGACACGAAATAAGCTCGAAAGAATTAGAGAAACTGTCCCTGTTAGATCTTGACTCGGAGCTTCCTAAAGATATTTATTTCAACATGGGGGCGCAAGGAGCATATAAGGAACGAGATACTAGCTTTGATCGACAGGATGTCAACGTCATAAGATTCTACGAATTGGTTTATGTGGTTTACAAAGAAGTAATATGTCGATGGGCAAACGCAGAAAAGAAAACTCAAATTTTCCCCTTAAATACAGCTATGTCTTCCAGATGATTTTGTACAGCCTACTGTGAGATTCAAGGAAGCTATATGCAGAGCGTTGCGGGTGGGAAGTATGGACAATGATACTTACAACGCGCTACAAGACGTTTTTCAGCGATTTGGTTATTTTTATCCGACCAGGATACAATTCGGTATGATCATCCCTTTGGATATATTCTTCATTTCTTATGCTATGGTCCAGGAGGTAGACTTATTCTTCAAAGGCCAGCCAATAATCAGGAAGATCAGCAAACAGCATCTATTTGTAACATTAAGAAGCGTTACGAAGATTATTTGACACTATGTCAAGTGGGAGAGATTGACGGAGATTTGCAGGCGGATGAAACCAGCCAAATGCCTGCAAGGTTCGATGATAGCGTATCGCTCACTGAATATCGACATGCATCGTCCTGGCAGGTCACCACTACAATAATTGAGAATTCCATTGCTCGGAGCGAAAATATGAAAGCCCTTGGTAAACAAATCTCCATCAAAAGAGGAAACGTTCTGAAATAATGTCTTCTGCTCAAAAGGTGGAGATTCTGTCTGCTTGCTATGGAATGATCTTAAAAGTTGGATAAGCTCCGTGGAATTAAATCAACAACTCATCAGATGCAGTGGTATACGTCCGCTCTATGATCTACTGGACACCGATGAGCGTGAGAAAATACAACAGATATACAAGAATTTAGCCTTATCGGACGATCGAATTCGCTATAACCACCCGCTGAAGTTGACAAGCTTTGACAATTTAGTTAACGAAGGACAGGACATGGCTGGGGACGATGAAGATGTATCTGTACGTAACAAAACAATCGTTGCCTTTTCGCATGGCTAACCTTCTGCCCACAGAAGGAATCATTATATGAAAGCTTGAGAAACGCCTCATTCCATAATATGACAAGCGCAATCGAATTCATTCACAGTGCTTGCGCGGAGAGTGGGTTTCTCATCACAGAAGAACATACGGCAGACGATGTAAAATATCTTTAACAGTAATCAGCATTATATGATTCGTACTAACTTGTACAATAGATTGTTACCGTCCGTTGCTCATATAGTCATCAGCAGAACAATGCATCGTCCTCGTCAAGGAATGAACAAAGCTCTAACGATTTCTGTCCTTGGAAGGTCCTTTTGCTGAGAAATGACGATGCAATATGGAAGTTTGAGAAGATAGGCGTTACAGATCAATATAAACATAATCATGAACTAAACAAAGATGTCGAGGGCTATTATCAGCCAGCAAGTCGAGAGAGCCAGACGATTTCTTTTGAGGATAATGACAGGTCAACTCTATCCGCTACGAAGGCACCAAATGAACGGCAATCTATTATTCTCAGCATTGAATCTCTGAAGCAGCAAAATACCAGATCCCTCGCAGTTGCGCAATACATTCGCTACAATGATATGCTCCATTTAAGACTTATCAACTCGAAAACGGCAGCCAGATTAAGCATACTGAATGACACAACTTTGAAGAATCTGATCAATATTGCCAAGTTGAAACATGTAGAGAGGCTACTAAGAAAATTGCTGGAAACGTATGTTTCTGCAAGTCAATGTTTAAAAACGCTTGGATACCGCAAAGAACTGATAGACAGCGTCAAAAATTCAGACTTGGACTGCATATGGTTAGCAGACAGCCTTAGGACTATAATTTGCTAACTGAAGGTATAGGAAATTGGTGCCTTATCCACTCAATAACAGCTATGATGAGAATGACCCAGGAAGGACAGAGAGGGATAAGGAAGAAAGAAAAGGTACTGTTTACTTTTGGTACTTAAGATACATAATAATTGATTGTACACATGGCTATCGTTCCATTTATTCGTAATAGGAAGAGTCATAGGCTCCTTTGATTATATCAGGAATAATGATGTCGTACTTTTCGAGAGTCAGGCAGTTTTTGATGGCTCCAAGAAACTTTATTTAAGTGCCACGGCTGATGGACCCAGTTGCACAATATCTGAAAGTCCTGGCGAAATCCAATGTAGGCAAGCTGGATGGCAAGTTATTCGGAATATACACAACGCGATCAATCCGCAACGAACGTGGGTCAAACTGTCAGCGGAATTACAGATAGAACTTTTTTCCGCAAGTTTCGGGAAGGGAGACGATGATAGAGACATTTTTTACCAAACCATGGACCCATATATCCGCTTGCTTCAAAGGGACGAGGATGAAGATGACGACGACCGCTATAACGAAAAAGAAATGGAACAAGCAAAACAGAATAATGAAAAAGAGGAAGGAAAACGCGCGATTCTGCGAAAGCAAGGCCTTGATAATGAGCATCAGATCCTCTACATGGATGCTATGACACAAAGCAGAATAAAAAGTCTCCGACTGCAAGGTCAGAAAGGAAAACGTGACGCTTACTATACACTTGCGAAGCTGCTGTGGAACATGGAACAGTACCAAGAGTCCCTGGCTATGTACGAAGAAGCTGCCAAGTTATCAATGCCGGAAGCATACTGTGAACTGGGAAGCATCTATCACAGTGGCTTTTCTAGCGATCATTATGTTATCGAACCCAATCTGGACGCAGCGTTTTTCTACTATTCTATTGGTGGTATGCTCGGTAGCTATCTAGCTGCAATGAAGGCTGCCGAGTGTTTTAAAAATGGACGCAATGGAAGCCTCCGAATAGATTACGATAAAGCGCGGCAATGGTATGTACTTGCCAATACTCGTTTTCCTGGTTATTCAGTCAATGGACCTTTCAATCCATCGCCTGCCCTATTGGAAACTGCCCGAATCGACCACGCTTGGGCAAAAGCGACAAGCAATTTCATGGAAGCTGAAGAGCATCATCGCAACGCTTTCGGTGCATTTCAGACACTGGCTGAAGCAAAACCATACGCCAAATTTATGGTCGCCATGTATCATTTATACGGATGGGGTATTCAAAAACCCGATCCAAATCTTGGCTTCAGCATGCTACTTGATCTTGTCGAATCAGGTCTTAAAAAAGTTCCACTTGCAATAGCCAAATGCTACGAAGAAGGAGTCGGTGTAGAACGCAATCCTGTCAAGGCCGCAGCATATCGAGAACTTGCTAACCCGATGCCAAAATAGTAGAAAGAAGCATATCTCTGTATATTGCAGCGATCTTCCCTGGACAGCCTCGACGCTCTTACCATGTTCGGGTTGGGTACCAAAGCGGTTCAAGACGATTTCTTCATCAGCGCTTTTTCTTGACTAAAATCATCTACCCGGTTATTCTTATGCCCGTTTAACATGATATAAAAGCCGTATGTTCTATTTGACCGCAACGCACTGTTTTTTTTGTGGACCTTGCGAGCATCTAGGTAGATTTCGCATCCTTGAGAGGACCAACTTACGCTAAAAGTAAGTATGAGAAAGCGTAATTGATCGTGCGAGAGCACGTGAATGATGCATGAGAGACTCGGTTGGTGAGGGTCACTTTGCCATCCTTAGACTATATTTGGACTCCCCTGATAGCTTGTCCATTAGGCATAATATTAAAGTTTGATGCAGCACAGCCTCACCTAGACCATTGATTCTGCCGTCGCATTACAGGAACGTGGACCGATCAATATTTAGTGTTTCCTTTTACAGAAACATGCAGCAATTAACTTTGTCATCGAGTCCAAGCCAGGACTGCAGTATTGTGGGAAGCAAGCCATATTGCACTTCAACAGATGGCTCTGTGTCTTGTCAGCCGTGCACGTCCTCCCCCTCATAAATTTAGTTCGTAAAAGAGATGTGGAGGCTCAATTGGTAAATATGACAGGGCAACAACTTAACTTTGTTACGAGACTAAAAATGTCCACCGTCAGCAGTAACTTTTTGAGTGTGGATTGTCTTGTCCCTTTTCGGTACGATACCTTGAATGGATTATGATTTGCTCAGGGCATTCGACATAGGCAGCAAAATTGCTATGTTAATAATTCGAGTGCACCTTTGCCTCTTGTCATCCAGTCTGTCATCCTTCTGACGAGGAAGTGAAGAGGATGGGAGTCGTAAGTCTAAAGCATAGGGAGAAGCCATGTTAAATTTTAATTTTTCTTTTTCTACCATTGTTGAGTACATGAGGGATAAGGCTTATGCGTTCATAGTCCTAATTTGAATTCCTTACTGCCAAGAAGATGATCATGGGTGAGGCTGGCTTACCAATCTTTTTATTTTATCCATTTGTGTTACCAAGATGATCGACCATGTTGACGACCCGTTACGCCAGTCTTTTATGCAATACACCAATAGATAAACGGTAAATAAATCGGTTACGTTTCCTATCAGAAGACCGTGCGCTTCTTTATGTTAGTCATATGTAGGTTAAGTTAAGTAATACCCTGCTGTTAGTCTGCCCATGCGGAGCTTTTGTAAAATGACAGGTTGTTGGGGAATAAATGTTAATTCCGATCGCCGAAGCGAGCAGTGGCAATTTGAAACAGCAATGACCGACACAGTTACTACGAGTTGTTATCCATGTTCTTGTAATCAGAGATAAAATAAGGGCGGAAAGAAAGGCTGTTTAAGGGGAAGGGTTCATCGAATGAAGTCGGCTTCACATCAACACTACACATAATTCTCCAGTCCAAATCGAATTAGGCCCCCAAGAATAAGGGAAACGGATCCATCGCTTTTATTTTACCCGGTTTCTAAAAGAATTGTAACTCTCGCTCTCTCTCTGTTCTCTCTCCTGAATACCCCATTTCTTCCCATTTCATCTTCGTTATCTTCTCTCGATCATCCTCATCCTCATCCTCATAATCCAAACATTGGCTACTATTGTCGAAATGCATTACATTCTCTACATTGTTCTCTCTGTCCTACCAAGCTTCTTATTTACCCTCACAGCATTACCCGTCCGACAACGAAGTAAATTGCAGGAACTCTTATTAACCACTTGCTTTGTCATCAATTTGTCCATACCATTATTTTATGCTGGTCAATACTCTTATGCTTGTAATATGGGAACTGGTGTGTGGTGTTGGGCATTTGGTATGAAAATGGGCGTATGGTTGACCATGTCCATGGAGGAACGACGCAAACGCCGATTCTGCTGGACATTATTCTACTGGCGATCACGACCACAGCCGTTCAAGTCAACCAAAGAATGGCAATCCATTCCAGTCAAACCATACCTTGTGGCTTACTTGAAACGACAGCTGATTTTTGATTTCCTCTACCGATTGTTCCAATGGATCGATACCCATCAAAGCGTCCATGTGTTTGAAAAGGGATTGGCCAATGTGCTAGGCGCCATGTATGAACCAAGAATACATCATGATGCGGCGATCACTACTGGAGCAGTGCTTATGAGTTTCCTCTTGTGTACGGCCTTTTCCATCTATCTTCAACTTCAGTTGCAGCTGACGTACGACACCATTATCCTTATGTGTGCGATCGTATACCAAGTTCTACCACGGTTAGGCAGCCACGGCTGGATCCGGTCTGTCAAAGATTACATCGAGGATGTGTTGACGATGCCACCGTTGTTCCATTCGCCCTGGCATGCAACGAGTTTACGTGATTTCTGGTCCAACCGGTGGCACAAAGTCTACAACGACTGCTTTTATCGTCTGGGATACCGACCTATGCGCAAGTTCTGCAGGAACCGATGGGTGCCAGCATTATCTGTGTTTATCCTATCTGGGATCATGCATGAATATTTTCTGTACTGCACTTCGGGGAACTGGAGAGCAAGTGGGTTTCAATTTCTGTTTTTTGTCCTCCAGACAGTTGGCGTTGTTGTAGGGGATGCCATACCTAGTCGTACTCTCGGCGCAGTATGGGCCATTACATTTATGGTCCTGACATCACATTTGTTTGTTGTACCCTATCTTGTCACAGGCTATACCTACATGAGCCAATTCAGACTAGTAGCTTCTGTTTGGTACATCATAGAAAAGGGCCATGGCATGCTAAAGAACGCCGCTTATCAATTAGGAGCCTAAAAAATTTTGATAGCATGGTTTCTTTTCCTTCTTAATGGGTTCGGACCGAGAAAATAAGCTGGTGGAGTGCGAAAAAAAAAAGACACCATTAGAATAAAAATAGAGAACGAGAAATTCGTACAGCCAAAAAATAATAATAATAACGTCTTACTTTATTCTCTCTTTTGTTTCTTCTTCTTTTGCTATAAAGAAAACAGAAAAACCTTTTCTGAGCCACACACATATACAGACGCACTTTTCATTCTTCTCTCACGCTCTTTCATCCTTCCTCTCTTTCTCTCTCGTTTTCTTTGTCATCATTGTATAGCCATGAATGCAGATAACACAAGAACAACAGTTCCGCCACCGCCACCGCCACCTCATCATGAAGATCCCTATCGATCAATACCTCCATCAGATACACTAGCATCCGAGGATTCATATTCAGGTTAACTATCATCCTCATTATCATCATCTTGGCAATGGTTTCACAAACGCTCATGTTCCTTGCCCCTTATGGTAGATGTCGAAGGCAAACTGAAAAAGAAGAAACCGCGACGGATGGCCAATCGCAACGGCTGTCTGCGTTGTCTGTGCTGTGCTTGTTGTCTACCTGCATGGGCTACCGGGATTCTGTGGTTCGTGATTGTCGCCATTGTAATCATTATCATCGTCCTCGGCGCGATCTTCTCCAAATTCGTCATGCCAACGATGAACATGATCGGGGTCACCTCGAGTCCATATAATATTTCCCAAATATCCTTTACTGGCAACAGCCTGAACATTAATTTCGGATTGCTTATTAATGTACAAAATCCGAACATGCTTCAAATTGATCTATCGAATATTAGAGCTACGGTAAGGGACTTACCAATGCAGGGGGTTCGGGCAAAAGGAAAAATGAAAGCTTACTGTTTTTGGGGATGCGTCCGCGATGGAAAATGATACAGGCGTATTTACCCAGCCAAGATGGATCACCTCGTGTTGCTGTCGGTTCGGGTTATCTAGCTTACCAGGCGCTTCCAAAATACAGTAATCAAAATTTCACGTTTCCCTTTGCCATTCAATACACGCCCGATAATGACCGCGATCAAGTCGTACTGAGCACAATCGCCGATAAATGCGGTCTAACGGGTGAACCCAAGCAAGACCTGACTATTCAATATACCATCACAGTCGACGCCACCGTTTTATTTATTACCGTTCATCCTCAAATCGATTCCACCCAGACATTTACATGTCCTCTCGATGTAGGTTTCCTGTCAGATTTTTTTGTTTTTAAACGTTAACTGATCTCTTTTTTTTTTGGTCTTATTGTTTAGGGAAATGTATCATTACCGGGTCTTTCAGCTGACACCTTCAAAACCTTTGGTTCCGTCTAGAAAACATCGATCTATCTTTTCTTTTTCATCTCACTGTAACAATCTTGCATTACATGACAGCCAATCATTCTGTACAGTTGCCAAAAATGAGTCACTTTTTACCCAATCGAAGCACCGAAATGAAAAAAAAAATTGTCCCATTGTAACCCATATCTGTGTGTGTTAAAGCACTTCTTACCTTTGTTCTTCTTTATCTTTTCTCTTGTTATTGCCCACAAATGAAGTACCGATCGACCCGTGGACAGGCCAAAGACTACTCATTTGAGGACGCAGTGATGGCAGGACTATCACCTGATGGTGGTCTGTTCATTCCTCATTCCGTTCCTTCCTTGCCACCCAACTGGCGCAAGGAATGGGCTAACTACTCCTTTCAGGACCTCTCTGTCGCTATTCTCTCGCTCTTCATTGACCCCACCGAGATCCCTACCGAAGACTTGCGAAAACTGGTCGAAAAATCCTATAGCACCTTCCGACACGATCTGGTCACTCCCTTGGCTAAGGTCAAGGACGGTTTCTATGTCATGGAACTCTTCCATGGACCTACTTTTGCTTTCAAGGATGTAGCACTTCAATTTGTGGGCAATTTATTCGAATACTTCTTGGAGCGCCGGAATCGGGCCGAAACCACTGGTAAGGTGCACCGATTGACTGTTGTCGGAGCCACCTCCGGCGACACGGGAAGGTATGCAAAGCGTAAAGAAATAAAAGAACGCTTTTTCACAGTTGAATCTTTTTATTTCCATTTTAGTGCTGCCATTTATGGTTTGCGCAACAAGAAGAATGTCTCCGTCTTTATTCTTCATCCACGTGGACGTGTCAGTCCTATTCAGGAAGCCCAGATGACAACCGTCCTGGATAAGAACGTTCATAACCTCGCCGTCGAAGGCACCTTTGATGACTGTCAGGATATCGTCAAGAATCTGTTCAGCAACACCACGTTCAACAACCGCCACCATCTTGGTGCCGTCAATTCCATCAATTGGGCACGTATCCTGGCCCAAACCGTCTATTACTTCCAAGCCTACTTTACTCTCCTGCGATCACTCAACATTGACCCTGCCTCTGATGCTGCTTCAGCCATCGAGCTCAATTTCTCTGTTCCCACTGGCAACTTTGGTGATATCCTCGCCGGTTTCTTTGCTCACAAAATGGGCTTGCCTACGCATAAGTTAATTGTGGCTACCAATGAAAACGATATCCTGTACCGCTTCTTCGAGACCCATGCATATGAAAAACAACAGTCGGCTGATGGTGCTGTGAAGGCCACCCTCTCCCCTGCAATGGATATCCTTGTGTCCTCTAACTTTGAACGTCTTTTGTGGTATCTTGCTCGCGATGAACTTCAGGGTGATGAGGATCGTGCTGGTCAAATCGTGGCCGGTTGGATGGACGAATTGAAGACAAAGGGCAGTTTCCGTGTCAGTAACGAGGTTATTTTGAATGCACGCAAGATTTTCGACGCCGCCATGGTTTCGGACGAACAGGTAAACTAATGATATGGCAACGGGATGAGGTTGCTCAACCACCCTGTTAGACACTCGAGACTATCCGCGCTTTCTATCAACCATCGACTGCCGGTCAGGTCCCTTATGTCCTTGATCCCCATACCTCTGTTGGTGTGACTGCTGCTGAACGTATCCAGGAACGCGATCAACTGCAAGTCTACCCTACTGGAAAGACGGTTATGATCTCTCTCGCTACAGCCCATCCGGCCAAGTTTTCCGAAGCCGTCGAAACAGCACTTCACTCCGTTGAAGGGTTCAATTTTCAAAAGGACGTTCTCCCTGCAGAATTTATCGGTCTTCTTGAGAAGGAACGATCGGTTGTTCCTGTCGAACGGGCTGACCCACAATTGGTGATGGATGTGATTGAAAAAGAGCTGCGCGCGGAGGGCATTTTGTTTTAGAAACAAAAACACATCCAATTTGAACAAAAACTCACATGCTGGTATCTAGAACGTAGTTAGGATTGTAAGTTAAGGTTGGTCGTATCTTGTACAAATGCACTGTGCCGCCAAGGCTTTCAGCGTTTAGAAAACACAAAGAATAAAAGTTTATCTTTTACGAGAATGCCCGAAAGGCAGATCGAGGTTTTGTACGGATGAGTCGGATGGTGCAGTATATGGTATTCCACCGTTAAATTTATTCCTTGGCTTTATATATACGGCCTTTACCATAGCCAACAGGGAATTTATCAAGTGCCACATATCTCCAAAGTATGTTTGTCTCAATATGCTGTCTGTTGTGCGTCAGGATATGCAAGTCACCGGAATCGTTTCCGGTACATGTAGGTGTACATTAGCACAAGATAGAGGTGTTCACTTCAAAACCTGGATTCTCTAGCGTTCAATTAATGTAGTGATATCTGGCTGAAAATCTTGTTTTTCAGATAACCCGAAGACCGTCTACTGCATGTTAGCCAGAGGGTAGCTGGTGAAAACTCGTTGTTCTTACTATCAAATCATTTACAAAGAGTTTAGTCTTTAAGCTTTTGTGTTACTGTAGATGGCGTTTAAAAGAAGTTAAACAACATAGCTTAGCCTTTAACTCTTTCCAGTTTCATAATGGATAAGTATAACACAACAATGGAGGATGTGACAGACGAAGCGAATGCCCCGTCTGTTACTCCTGATATCCAGGAGAATCAGGATATTGACACTGGTATATCATCAGAGCCAGACCAAGACTTTCCGCAGCGTACACTTGACATGAGCATGCTCCCTTCCGGGTGGGATAGTGGCATTTTCTATAACGGAGGGCAGGCTGATGTATCTTCATTCGAACTTGCGAATGATCAGGACCTTCCTCATTTGATTGCCGTTTTTCGAGATCCAAAAATACTAGGTGCCACTACAGACATGTCATTGAAAGGCACTTTCCGTTTAGCGGTTGCTGTCGCACCAGGATTCGCTGCGGCCGCGGAAGAAGTATACGATGAGATGAATGAGGATGCCGAATCCATGTCTGACACCAAGTACAGAGCGCTGGTACTTGTATCAAGTGGAGAGGTAAGCAGCGAGCTTCAGAAGTGGATACAATGCGTTCATATATAACTAAATCCGAAATAGATGAAACTGGGACGAAAGGATATCAAATTAGCTCCTGCTTTTACCAAAGCTGTCCAGGAAGCACTACGTGAACCTGGAGAAGATAAATCAAACCAATATGAGGCGTTGCGCGGCGTTTTTCGAAAGTATGGGTTTTACTATCCCACAAAGATCGCTTTTGGTACGCAAAACTTGCTGTAGCTTTATTTCTCACACGACTAATATACTAAACTATAGGCGGGAAGCTTTATGTTTGAAGGTGATACGTACTCATGGTTGAGTGACGCCGGCAAAGAGGACAGAGAAAAGTGTGATAGGCGATTCCCGTTCTCCGATATCGATATTGATAAAAGGATTTCGGAGAAAGAGCAAGACAGAATCACGCAGCTAGCGGAACAGAACTTGCAACATATAGTAGCAGATGGTAAGAAGGTTAGATATATTTTCTATCCACTTAATATTAGACTATAATCAGGTGGCGACGAGTCAAAGATATCATGTGGAGTGAAGGAATGGATTTCAACCATTGCAAAGAATCCAAAGATCGCACTCCGTGGAAAGTTTAGACCACTATATGATCTTTTAGATAACTCCACGAGACGCAAGGTTCTCAATATCTGCGAGAGTTCAAAACAAAAGTCTTGGGTAGACTCCTTGAATGGTGTTCACGTTAATATGGAAGCAGTTAAGGAACCGGCCATCAAAATAGCTACTGGTGCAGATATATATTATTATCCTACGGGCAATTTGCCAATTGTGAACAAAAAAAATTTTCGATCGTTTTGGGAATTGGGCGGCCTACTTAACGTTTCGCAACCGATCACAATTCCGATGCAAAGTAGATCAACAATTAACTAAAGCAGACTGGGCAGACGAGGTGCTATTGCCAGGATTACAAGGATATTGTTTCTTTGCCTGTAAAGCGCTTGGAAACATCATGACGGAAGAAAGATGGAATCGTAAAGAAGAGCTTATAATCCGACGTCATGTAAGATTTTTCAAATATTGTGATAACGAGCACTTATCTAGATGAGTTATCATAGATATTTCTTTTGCCTGGTGCTATCAAAGCCACTGCAGAATTTGAAAAAGCTATATTTAATGCGCTACAAAGATGCACTGAGGAAGAGAAGTTTATGGAACTGGAAAAAGTATTTCACATGTACGGATATTACTATCCGCAATGGGTCACACTTGGTAAAGTAACGATAATCAAATGTTACGCACTTAACGCGGTATAAAGGCGGCAAGATTACCTACCAAAGCTTTGTGTACAGTTATAATCCCTTAATGCATCGCATACAAAGTATTTTGCGCGAGGGATCAAGCTGGCAAGCATCTGGTACGACAGAATTGTTTACAGGATGCAAGTACCTCATAGAAAAGAGCACTTTTCGATGTAGGGGGCGATATAAGTCTTCTTTTCAATGACATTCCTGATATCACTGGATGGCTAGAAAGTACGACGCATAACCAAATTCTTGTGTCAGTGGAAGATGTCCGACCGATGTATGATCTTTTCAATGAGGAAATAAGTGCGCAAATTCGACAGCTATACACAAAAGCATATTATCAGTACAGATCACGCATTTCGTCTTCTCTTGATGGCAAGCTCAACGAGGAAACAGCGCTGGTCTCTCTAACAAGAGGAGAGATAAAAATTGGTTACTGGAAAGGAATTCACTTTGACGGATCCCTCGCACCAGAAGATGCAATTGAACTGAAGAACGATATTGATATCACTAAACTGCTCGTACCAGTGAATGTTACGGGACGCCCCGAAATCGAATACCAGGATCGCGTCACAGAGTTCTCGATTAATAAGAGTACGCATGCCTTTCTTCCGGACGGCTTCTTAAGTAGAATGCAACTGAACGGATTTAATACAGCCGCAATAGAGTATCACATAGAAACAGGTAAAGTGAGAGAGGAACAGAAGGTAAATACGAGGTATCTCGCGATGTACGTAATTTACAAAAAGGTGAGTTACGCCTGCTGATAATATACGACTTCTGCTCCATCAAATCATAGCTATGTTTGAGCATACAATGCTGTAGTGGGTATCAAAGGCAGTGGAGAAGATCCAAATAAGCACAAAGTTATATGTTGCTGCAACTTTCTCCAATCAGATGGCTCGATAGCACCTTCCCTTTATCTTTTGGATTCTTAAGATTCGATATCTAACAGGCTCTATTATAGCTGGACTTGGATACGAAGTATATTAAAGCAACAGAAGCCTTGCAAAATGCAGTTGCAGAAGCACTAGCTCAGGATACCGACATGAAGAAGTACTATCAGTTAAAGAAAATATTTCATCGCTTTGGATATTACTATCCGACTTGCATTTTGCTTGGTAGATGGATGTGATAATGGGTTCCGGTGGACTCATAGATTTCTTGTCTAGGTGGCCGACTTATCGTCGATGCAACATCATCCAATTTGCCTGACGTTCTGTCCACAGAAGATACAGCTAAGGCTATCGAAACGATCCTCGATTCTCAGCAATATGCAAAAGAGATTATTGGTTTGAAACAAAGGAAGAATAGTGAATAGGCTTGTAGTTGACACTCGTGGATTCTATAGGAGGTACCACTGTCCTATGCGGTCGTCAAAACTGGGTCGAGTCCGTCTGTAGTAACCAAACACGCATTCAATTTGCATCAATGAAGCCACTGTACGACATTCTACAAACGGAACAGCGAATGCAAATACAGCGCTTGTTCGATGAAAATACACTCCATGACAAGGAAAGCCCAAGAATACCACCAGGCATGCACTTTGACGGAATAGAGGCGGAATATCAAGCTATTCAACCTGTCAAAGACGACATAAGCTCCAGGATGATTATGCTTCGAGATTTCTTTGACCAGCCTTATGTAGAGCACACAAAACAATACGGGCGAGATCTACAAGAAGTCCACAGCAAGGCGACAATAGATGTTGATGCGGAGTTGGAATTCGCCAGAAACATGTATTTTAATTTGGGTGCACAAGCTGCATGGAAAGAGCGAAAAGCTACCTCTAATCATCGCCCTGGCAATACTGAACGGGCCTATGACGTGGTTTATGTGATATACAAAGAAGTATATAATCTGACGCTATGACCAAGACAAACAGGGAACTGATTTGATCATATGTAGCTATTTCTGCCAGATTACCTAATACAGCCAACCTCTCAATTTAAGGAAGCCATCAGTAAAGCCTTGGAAGTGGGGAATCTTGATCATGATACCTACTACGCCTTGCAAAATGTTTTTCAACGGTTTGGTTATTATTACTCAACAAGAATACAAATTGGTATGACGTTTCTGACTTCAAAAAGGGCAGCATTTTCAAATTATATTTAGGAGGTAGAATAATTCTTCCATGCCCGTCAAACGACCAAGACGAAATACAAGCAAACCAGGCATTCGGTATTAAAGAGCGTTTGGAAAATTATATACGGATGTGTGAAACAGGAGAACTCAACGAGATGTCGCACGAGGAAAAAAATAAGCAACGGAATATACCATCCAAAGACGATGAATTGGGGACAGTTATTGAACAATACAATCAAGAGTTAGCCTGCCGTTATGCAAACGGTGAACTTGCAAAGTCCATTGCCAAAACGAAGGCATTAAGCGCTGTTGGTAAGCTAAATGTGCATTGGCATGGATCTATACATAGTAACGCGAGCTAAGGTGGCGATGGTGTTTTTCTACTGTGGAATGATCTCAATACGTGGATACAGTCTGTGCAATCCAGTCAACTCATAATTAGGCGCAAAGATCTACGGCCTCTTTATCATGTGTTGGACAAGTGGCAACGCCAAAAAGTGCGGCAAACATACAAAAACATCGTCCTTGCAGATGACCGTATCCGTTATGATTGTCCATTGCTATTGACAGCCTACGAACAACCGGACAGCGAAGAAATTGAGATGGTTATGCCAGATCGTCATGGACTTGTAAATGTGCACTTCAGAATTAGATTTGGCTCCACTAATCTAACTTAATAGGAAAAAGCATTGTATCGGCAGTTGTTGCAGCGAAAGTTCGACGATGTTAATGAAGCAATCGAATTTTGTCGCAGTACTTGCAAGAATGCGGGATTCTCTATTTCAAAAGAATATGTCGACGATGATGTAAGAAATCATTGCGGCATGTATTGCCAGCATACTGAGTTTTACCGTAGAATTTTTATATACATTGCTCACAATGTGAGCAACAGTCATTGACTGAAGGTGACTCTGACCGAATCGCGACAGGATGGACTATTGTGTTATCATGCGAAGCCTGCCCTGGAGAATGGTGCTTTGAATCGCCCTGGAGCAAGAAGGATATCATGCATAGCCACACATTAAGAGATAAAAAGGGAGAAAATAGGGTTACCCCACCAGGTATGCAAGAACAATTTAAATCTCGGAAAACGAACTTAAGCTAGTATCTTCTATGCAGCTATCCAATACTCAATGATTCTCGAAATCAAGCATACGGCGTTAATAACGAATGGAGAATGCAAAACTGCGCAACACGTTCACTATGATGATCTTATCTATCTAAGATTGATCCATTCAGAAAACACAGCATTGATGTCCCTATTAAATGATGAACTGTTGTTGAAGGTCATGAAGGTTGGCGATTTGGAAAAGCTGGCGGATACTATAAATGATCTAAAAGATACATACATCTCCGCAAGCGACTGCCTGGAAGGACTCGCAGACAAAGAAAATGAGGAAATCACTGTTCGAGATTCAGATTCAGACTATTTATGGTTCGATATTGTAAAGATTTTCATATTGTTAACTAAAGATGTAGGAAGATAGTACGGTGCCCGTCAGATAACGAGAAACTAGAGAACAGAACGGTTGGGGCAGATTTTCACTCGAGGAAAACAGAAGGTTTGCATTTAAATTGAAGAAACGGGAAAAGATCGCTATTCACAGTACCGAGTTCACAGCTTGCTATTTGAGCTATCAAGACTGCGTCAGAAGCAATGATATTATTCTTTTTGAAAGCCAAGCAGCTTTGGAAGGCTCCAAAAGGCTTTACCTAGGGCTTAATGGGAATAGACTCAGCTGTTTTATATCGGAAAGTCCAACTAGCGATGCATGGAAACAAGCAAGATGGCATGTTATCCGAAATATATACGATGGAGTGATCAGGCGACGTGACTGGTTTCGGGTATCGTCAGAATTGGATATAGAGCTTAATGTTTCGGACGTTGAACATAAGAAAATTCATGCAACGTACGTCGATGATATCCTAGAATTAAGCATTGACATGGTTGGAGTTGGCGAAAATCAGATGGAACACAATAACGACGTCAAGAATATGTAAGATAGACAGGACAAATCAGGAATAGAGGCATCTTATCCATTGACAGTCAGGGAGATGAAGACACCAGGTCGTGCAACGTAGATCGGAGCACAGAGAGAGAGATTGAGATACTACATGCTAGGGCTGACGATGGAGACGGTGAGGCATGTTACGAGCTTGCAGTGCACCTATGGGACACAGGAGAGTATCAAAAAGCGTTGGATATGTATGAAAGGGCTGCACAGCTGTGGGACGCCAATGCATGTTATGCATTAGGAAACCTTTATCATTCGGGATTCTCTTCTGACCATTTCACCATTCCTCAAAACTCACAACTGGCATATATGTATTACTCCGTTGGTAGTACATCCCCGACGGTTTGGGAGTCCATAATCTATCTGAACATGATAAAGGTTGCTCAATATTATGAAAAAGGATGCAACAAACTCCCGGACATTCATTACGATAAGGCTCGGCAGTGGTACCTGACAGCCAACTACAGCCTTGATCCGGATGACCAGGGTAATAGCGATAGATCACCAGCATTATTAGCAATAGGAAAGCTTGAACACTCTTGGGCTATGGCAACAAGCGACCCACTGGAAGCCAACGAGCATAGTCAGAATGCTTTCAATATGTTTCACCGATGCATGGAAGCGCAACCGTACGCCAAATTTATGGTTGCAATGTACCATCTGTATGGTTGGGGTATCCGGCAGCCAGATCCAGGTCTCGCATTTAACATGCTGCTTAGCCTTGTTGAATCAGGTCTTAAAGAAGTTCCACTTGCAATAGCCAAATGCTACGAAGAAGGTGCCGGTGTAGAACGTGATCCTGTCAAGGCCGCAGCATATCGGGAAATGGCTAATCAAGTGCCTAAAGAGTAGAGCTACCTTGAGCTATCAATTCATCCAACAAAAGACCAAGTATTTCTTAGCAAGTAAAGCTTGAGCATAACTTCTGCTCTCCCTTTCGTTTCTAATTATGGGTGGAAATCTGATATATTACAAGATCCGCATGCTATGTACATTTCCTTCCCTTGATTTGGTTCCACATTCGCTTCTTTCATGGCGTAAACGCAAAGAAAAAAAAGAGAAACATGCAAGGGAAGGACCATGCTCTGATATATGAATGGAATTGAGAAAGATAACGAGTGCAAAAAAAAGAAGAGGAAATGTGTGCAAAACAAGGGAGAAACAAGAGATATCGAAAGAAGATTAAAAAAGTGGTGTAGTTTAAAGGGTACTAGATCGATTATAGAACATAACTGTAGGTCCATTCATATTAGAAACAGAGGTATTGCGTCGACGGAGCATATTGTCTTCTTCTTCGCGTTGCTCCAATTGTTCGGAAGGCAAAAGCACTGCCCGATCGATAGCAGCCGGTAGACCTATACAGTAAACAAAAATTGAATGGTATGAGAAAAAGAGTCTACATGTCAAGTCACTGTTCTTTAATTACCTCGATGGCGACCACGGTACATCAGGGCAATCAAAACGAGTTTACTCAAGGTGCGATAGGCTCCAGCTTGGGAAGTAGATGTTCCCGGAAAGCCGGTCGATGCGCCGACATTAGCGAAGGCCGAGACACATTCATAGATCACCGTTGACATGGTGATTGCGGAAGGAGACATGATTTCTTCGGCTTCGATGACACTGATGAGGAAAATGCCGACAATAACCCAACAAATATCACTGGTCAGTTGGCGTTGGATTTGGGTAATCACAAAGAAGTCTGGACCACGCAAGACACGTTTGGAAGTTGTCACGACACTGCTGATCGTCGGATGTCGGCGTAACTTAATAAATGGTGCTGGTCCATTCAGTTCCTGCTCGCTGAAACGAACAGGCTCCTCATCATCTTGACCACGGAATATACCAAGGGAACGTTCCTGAAAAGAAAAAAATTAGAGTTTAGCTATTTGTTATGCTTAAATGTTATGCTTCATTATTTTGCATTTCTGTTGCTTTTTTACCTGATAGACGTTACTGTTACGCATCGAGATGGCCACCGGATAAACGCTGATGTACATAGCCACTATATACACCAATTGCGTACCTGGATTAATATCGGCCAAACCAACCACACTAAAGCCAGCTAAACGAAGTCATGATGCATGTGAGTACACATTATTCTTTGTCACGGGAAAAAAAACACTCGGCATATGGCTTACCGTTTCGAGTAGCAACGGACTGGAAAATACCATCCAAGACGCGAGATGGCCAAGGAAGTTGGTTGATAACAGGTAACCAATAATTTAAAGACAGGAAGGCGATGACTTCCACTAATGTGATCATGATCAAGACGATCAAGAGCCACCATGTCTTAGTAGCCGGAAAGAGAGTGGTGAAACACCGACGAGGATGATCAAGTAAGTAACGAAACGTTTCGCGCCGCATGACTCTCGATTTAGGCGTGAGTTTATACAGGACCCAGATGATGAAACGCAGCAAGATCGCAAAGGCCGTGTTCCCGGCCAAAATCAGGATAATAGCTACGATCAGGGGAAACGGTGTGTTCTGGAATGGGGTCATACTGGCATCGAGAACGCTCATACCGAGGTTGTTCATCGCCGATACGCTAAGGAACATGGAGAAAAGCCAAGGGTTGGTGGGTTCGGGGTTGGAGGTGGCAAGCACCTCTTGACAGTACGGAGAGACGGCGACAAAGATCCGATAGATAAAACCGCAACCAAAGATAAAGCCCAAGTAATAACACGCCACAATTCGTGCCAACATGTCCAACGCACGGTACTCTGCCCCGCCTATGCGGTAACGCTGTTCTCGAGTAAGTTGACTTTTCTCGATCGGTTGACGCATAATGTACTCGTAATCTTGGTCATCCTCATCATCGGGCAGGCCGGCTGTCTGATCGTCATCTCCTCCAGTTTCTTTCGCAATTTTTTGCAGCAGTTCATCCAGTCGCCGTGAACGTTCCAGACGTTGGCGCGCCATTTCACGTTGACGTTCGATATTATCTGCAAAAGCGATTCCTTGGCCTACTGCCGTATTGCCGTCGGTTGTGCCACTCAGGGATGTGGCGGTTGTCACACGGCGGAGATCGTTGTCAGCGTTGCTGTCGGCTTTCTCAGCAACATCGCACGGGTGAGCCGACCTAGAAAATTGCCTTTGAAGTTCTAGCGATTCCTGCTGCTGCGGAGCTGGTAACTTGACGTCGTACTCTTGCTGTTTGCTCTGCAAATCTTTCTGGTATTCTCTGAACTGAGTAATCAGACTGTAGATATCGTTGGTGCGGGTTGCATGCGTATCAAAGGATTGGCGACGGCTTCGCATTTTTTGGTCGGTATTGCCTTGCACAGGTGTTGAATGAGTGGACATGAAGGATAAACGACGGCGGATCGGTGGGCCTATATCACTTCCTGTTCTTTTCTGACCTGTCTCGATATCGATCTTTCTCCGTCGTTTATGTTGTTCTCTGAGTTGCATTGCCTTATTGTATAATAAGATATCCTCGAAACGTTTTGAGAAGTAATAGCGTCGGACCATGACAACGAAAAAGGAAATGATGATGTGTGAACAGAAGAACGAATTGAGCATGAGAAGAGTGAGCTGCCAATTGCTCAGATCAGACATATTGATTGTGTTCAGTCCGGTATTGGTGACCCCTGTGGTTGCCATGAAGAGGACATCAATATAAGCAAAGTTTGTCCCGGGTTCACAGTAATAAAGGGCCGAACTGATAAGGATCATGAAAGCAATGTAGGAATAGTGTAGCTCCAGGAAGTGAACCTTTGTTTCCCAGAAGTGACATACACGCTCCCACAACGCTTTATGCAAACGCACCATGGATATGTATAAAAAGAAAAGGGGGAGGATACTATGGAGACGAATTCAACAATGAAAATGGAGATGGAAGGTAAGTGAAAAGAATGGAGAGAAGAGAGAGAAAAATAAAAAGAAATGGAAAAACTGAGAGAGGACTGGTTTCCCAGCGACAACAACACACACTCCTATATCGGTCTTTCAAACCCAAGAACAAATCGAACACTGGGTTTAGATTACGGGTTGAGGCATTTTCATGAATAAGGCAAAGAAAGAACGGGTGGTCAGAAATTGCCATTTTATGAACTTGCATCGGCGCTTGTATCCAGCTAAACCCATTTTCCCTCGCCCCTTTATGGTCTAGATTAGTCAAACAAAAAGATATGGCCTATACCTTTATACCCGTGAACGGGAAAACGATTATAACATTCTTGAAACTTAACCCTCTTACACCGACAAAAAAAAAGAGATAAACAACCTTTCGATTCCTCCCCCGATATCATCAACCTACATAAAACACGAGGATAATTCAACTGAGTCGCCCATGTCACTCTCCAGAAATAGAAACTAAAAAAAGAAAAAAAGTTTTTATCTGTGTTGCTACAGATAACTATGCAGTAAGAAAAATGAATGTCATAGTGATCTAGTTCCTTTCTAAATGATAATGGAAGAAATTTTTTTTGCATTTGTTTTTTGTTACTGACTAATAGGTTCATATAAAGAAAGAGATGCTTTCTATTTTCTGTCGGTGCGTTTACCGCCCTATGCACCCAATCACCCGGTTCGTGTAACTGATGGGTTGTTTTTTTTTTTCAGCAAAGCATTAGGTTGGAGCTTTTCAGACGGCCCCCTTGCGTACGCAGACTCGTTTGTAACCATGGCATGGACGTGTTTTGTACCACACTATATGTCAGCTGTCAGACAAGCAAAAAAAAAACGCCCTTTTCCCCAGCATAATGCGTGCACAGAGGTAACATGACATGCTAAACATACACTAATAAGGGGAAAAAAAAAAAGGAAACGAAATACACATATACACATAGGCCCTCGGTCTCTTTTTCTCTTCTGTTTCAAAGATTTATTAACAGGGTATAAACTTTGTCTTTTTCTTTGTTACTCTAATCCATTTATTTTTCTTTTTCTGTCCTATTTACACAACTCGCCTGCAGCGATGTCGACGCCCTTTTCCATGTCAAATCCACGCGCTTTGATCTCATCGAGAATGGTCTGCGCTTCTTTGACCTTCTTGGCTCGTATGTAACACACCACCAATGACTCATAGCTCTTGGCTGTAACCAGTCCGTTTCCTTGGAGTAAGTGAAACCATCGTTCACTTGCTGTCACATCCCCTTCCAATGCACAGGCTTGCAGCACCGCTTGTATTGAATCGGCCAACGATTCGATGTTGTCTGTCTTGATTCTGTCTGCGAGATGCATTTGTGCGCCGTCCAGATCCCCGAATTGCAGCTGGGCCTGGATAATGATATGATGAGTAGTCGGATTAGGTCGTGCCAGGGGATGCGCCAGTACGCGGTCCACCTGATCCCACATCTCCAACATGGAATAACCCTCCACCATGATGTTGAGAGCTGTTGTTGTAAAGCTTGTTTTGTTTTGCCACATGGTCTCGGCTTTGGCTAATTCGCCATATTTGAAATAAGCATCCATTAATATGTCTCTTGCGTGTTCCATTGTCATTTCCGGTACACCCTGTGTCTCCAAAAGAGATGCATACTGCTGTTCAGCATTCGTCACATCCCCCATACGGCAATATTCTCGTATGAGAAGGACATACCACGCCCCTCGTATGCGGACATTCGGGTCTTCCGACTTCATTTCTCGGATCACCTCCAGCATCTGCTTCGCTGATTCCAGATCCCCTCGTTTACTACAGGCCCTGATGATCGCATACACCACGTTGGTACTCGGTTGCCACCCATGAGATAAAAGATCATAGAAAAGTGACATGGCTGAAATCAGATGACATTTGCTTGCAAACATAATGATAGTTTTATGTATTTCCCCCAAGATCGGTCGACCAAACCGATACCCGTGGTTCCTGAGATCCCAGTAGATCTGTTCTGCGTCAGTCAGGGCATCATGTTTTAAGTAGTAAGATAATAATGATGCAACTGCTGTCTCATCAATAAACGGCCCGGATTTTCTGGTCTTGATTATGGCCTGCCATAATTGCCGTAGTGTTTCAAACCGTATACTGTCGTCATTTTCCAGCAACACTGCATCGGAAGCATAGGCCTTCGCAAAATACTCGTACACCTTTTGGTCTGCCTCGACTCCATCCTGAAGCATCAGTCGAAAGATACGGATCGCGGCATCCACATTGACCTGTGCCGTCCTAGCTGCTGCCGATCGGTACTGACAGAGATGACCGCGAATAAGGGTATGGTAAGTCTCGACGCTTAATCCTCCTTTGGCAAGATATCGAGCACGGAAATAATCAAACAATTGCTCGGCGGCATCCATACGGCCGCCGTATGTACAACCCACCAGGGCTTCATTCCACGTTTCAGCATCCAAACAGACACCGGCATTGTGCGCCGTGAGTAACATGGGCTGTATCGCGCGATGACCCACACTAGCCATCATTTTAAACAGCTTTTTTAGCCTGTTTCCTGTACGTCGGTAGTCTTTTTCCGCTTCCAGGACCATCAGTTGATCAAACCATAGCCGCATCGTCCGTAATGCCCTAGGACTGCCATCGTCATGCAAGGCAAGACCCATGAGAAGTTGCAAATATGTCGTACGTGTTGGTTTGACGCCATGCAGCCTCATTTCGTAAAGCAACTTTTTTGCCGCGCGTTGACGACGTATATCACCAAAGTTCTTCGCGTGAGCTTTAATAAGGCTATTGTACATCTTGATACTGGGTATCTCTCCTGACTGATAAAGATCGCTCAGCACTCGATAGGCCTCGTCAACACGATTGTTTTTTGCATGTTCCAGTACAGTTTTCTCCAGTAAGGCAATGTGAGGGCAATGGGAATGAGGTTGCGAATGGGGCGTGCCCGGTGGAGTAGTAGTGGTAGTAGCAGTAATAGTAGTAGTAGTTGGAGGGAAACGACGTACGGTGGTAGGCGATCTATTCACTGTTGTTGTTATTTTCTTTGGTGGCCGGTGATGAAGATGCAATGCGGCCGGATTCGCGTCATGACAAGCCAATGTTGAGGCATGGCGACACGGTTTGACGGCGATGGCAAGCAGGTTGATGTTGAGCCACGAGATTCTTCGTTTCCATAGGGAGCGGCACAAAGTATTGCCTCCGGTAATAGACATGAAGGGTTTCCAAAGAAGTATACGACGGTGAATGTGCGCGATCGTCCTGCTTTATCTTTTCAGTGAAACGCCTCTTTCTCCTCTCCCCTTTCTTTCTTTTTGGGTATTTCCGGCGGGGCACACCACATCAAAATTTTTTTCCAGGAAATTTAGATCGGGTGCAAGATTCGCAATTTAAACAGGATGACGTCAGTAATAGCAACCCGTATTGTATTGTCGCTATGATCTCAAAGTTCTTAAGTTAACTGTGTTAAATACATGTAACAAAGGACGTTCTAAACACAGATGCATCTTGAAATAATTGGCCTAGGTTAGCAGATATCTACTAACGATCCACTTCAAAACGGCCATGGTAGAAGCTGAGTCTTAACAGGCTTCTGCCTGGGGTAACACAGAGCAGATCTTTCTCCTGGAGATATAGACTTCTTGGAAACTATACTTCTTGATCTATCTTCAAAAAAAATTTGTAAAAGACATGGTATTAAATAAACTTAAATTGTTATTTAGCTTGAGAGATTTGGTTCTACCATGGCTGATGAATAAGCTTGCAAGCCTATCATTATAATTAAGAGGAGAGCCTTTTTGTATCAGTTCATTGACCGTATCCTATGAGGAATATGGGCAGCAATTTCAATACAAAGATAATTATTACAGTATACCCAACAAACAAATATTGCATCTATTGCATTACCTTTTTCTTTTGCACTTTGCTAAGTTACTGAGATCTTATTGGCCAATCATCCAGTTATCTTTAATTAAACGAGGAACTCTTCACTCCAAAGTTGATTTGCTTCTTGAAGCCCGTGCACGCTTTAATTAGTCTTTTTGTAAATAAGAAAATGTGCACGGGCCGTTGCATCATTGTATAAGCGCATATTGTATCACCGACCTGTCAGTGACGGAAGATCACTCTTGAAAACCAGTGAGAAAGTTCCCATGGTATTATCCTCAGCATTTAACTGTCAATCCCGCAATTCGGGTAAGACGTTAATTTCCTTATGCAGGTAACCTAACAGTTAGTACATAGAAGGGACTTTTCCCTATCCTTGTTCCAGTCAGCTTCTGGAGCAGTACAAGAATAATAAAGTAACGGCCTGTTGTTATCTCGAAACTGATTGGCACCATGCTTTCCTAAAATGAAAAGGAAGATCTGAACCAGATTTACAAGCATACTCTCAAATACTTATAAACAAAGGAAGTGTAAACCTGTATGATATTTAAAGAAAAATATATTCTTTTTTGGTCACTGGACGCGCATATAAGCACATATACTCGAGCCTTGCTCATCACGCAAGTAAGATATCTCTTTTTATGGCGCTGGTAACGATGGCCTTATGCTGTTCAAATTGACCAGGGCCAAAGCTGAAATTCCGTATCATCAGTAAACAACTTGTCGTCGCTATAAACTCCGTGATTCTTAAAACGTGCTGATCCGCTTGTAATGTAGCGGAGATTGCTACGTTTCGGGAAAGTTATGATCTGCAGCCAAGGTATCAATAGAACTTATTGCATTGTTTATACATTATAAGCTGTTGATGCTATATAAGTTGGACTGATGCAAATTTTTCTGATCTGTGTTTGTAAGTAGATACAATTGCAGTAATGCAGTAACTTGGAGCGCTTTCTGGTTTGAAATACAATGTTTATTCTAGAAGATCCTTAATCTGGTTTATGATACACAAAGCAAACCGCTTGTTGCGTCGTTATGAAAGGTGTTATGCAAATCAGGGGACGGTCTTAACTGCTGCATTCGAAAGACTGCCGCAGGACGAGAGTGGCTGCTGTCTGATGGTGACCGGTTTAAATAAGCTTGATTGTCACATAGTTAAACGAAAAACGTAGGAATAGACCTGTATTCCATCATACTGCTTGATTTGTCTTACGCTTATGGGATTCTAGGACACAAAGACCCATGTTGTCCATGGATTTCATACCTGTGTTGCTGTGAGGAAAAGGGAAAAGGGTACTGCAATTAACGCAATTTATGACAGACAGCTTGATTTATGCAAAAGCAATAAACTTAGTGGTATAGCGAATCCATAACAAATAGATGCCATGAGTCATGGACTGTAATTGAGAATGGAGAAAAGCTGGAGAGTAGTTTAATGTCCGCCAAAACGCAAGGCGACCAAACTTCAGTACGAAAATTAACCTTTTCTCTTCTCACCTTGACCCTACAGCAAAAAGACACGCACTTTTTTCTGTTATCACTCGAACCATTCTCACCATGACAGATGAACATAACTGGAAATTCGCTCAATGCTTTGGTGACAAAGGCGATTCAGACGATGTCACTGAAGGTATAAAAGAAAAAAAAACTTCATCCCATGTTTTTTCTTTTTATTTTTTCGGGGATACGGAAAACGGCAAGGGGTACATGCAATGAACCCGAAATGCTCTTACCATAGCGCATGAAAAGGGAAGAGAAAATAGAGGGAGAGGTTATTGAATAGTGCATTCGGGGAAAATGACATCTGGAACACGTTACGTTTTCTGCGTGATTCACACCGTGAATAACGTTCTTTTCTATATCTTTTGATAGCCGACATTATCTCGGCAGTAGAATTCGATCAGACTGGTGATTATCTAGCTACTGGTGACAAGGGCGGACGCGTCGTTCTGTTTGAACGCAATGAAAGTGTAAGTTCTTGTATTTAATGACACGCCAGAGTCATATCCAAAATTGATCGGATCGATGCTTGATTTAGAAAAAAGGATGCGAGTACAAGTTTCATACCGAATTCCAATCGCATGAAGCAGAATTCGATTATCTAAAGAGTTTGGAAATCGAAGAAAAGATCAACAAAATCAAATGGTGCAAGCGGCAGAACTCGGCTCATTTTCTTCTTTCCACAAATGGTAAAAAAAAGATTTATTACCTTTTGCAGATTTCGTCTTTTGTTATGAGTCTGACAGAAAAAGCAATCAACAGACAAAACGATCAAACTATGGAAAGTGTTTGAAAAATCACTCAAGGTCGTTGCGGAAAACAACTTGGGTGACGGTCCTCAACCAGGAATTAACACGCTTCGAGTGCCCAAACTGGCGCATCATGACACTATCATCGCGGCCGTGCCAAGAAAAGTCTATGCAAACGGTAAGATGAAAAAGCTGCGCACAATGTATTTTCAAAGAAAGACTGCTCATATCACCTGTATTTGCGATACAGCCCATGCGTATCACATTAACTCGATATCCATCAATTCTGATAGCGAGACATACCTGTCAGCAGACGACTTACGGATCAACTTGTGGAACTTGGACATTTCCGACCAAAGTTTCAGTAAGTCGCCAAAAAAAAAGCAATTGTAGGATGATCTAACGCTCAATGGATCAGACATCGTCGATATCAAGCCGGTGAACATGGAAGAATTAACAGAAGTGATCACTGCCGCCGACTTCCACCCCTACCATTGTAACGTGTTTATGTATAGCTCAAGCAAGGGAACGATCAAGCTCAGTGACATGAGAGAATCGGCTCTCTGTGACCAACATGCAAAAGGTACATACAATAACGCCAAGTTATCCGATGTTGATTAGCTTTTGAACGTACGCAGTGTTTGAGGAACCGGAAGATCCTGCCAACCGATCTTTCTTTTCCGAGATCATTTCTTCTGTTTCGGATGTGAAGTTCAGCCATGATGGTCGATATATTCTATCTCGAGACTATCTAACATTGAAAATCTGGGATATCAATATGGACAACAAGCCTGTGAAGACCATCAATATTCACGATCAACTTAGAACGAAACTATGTGATCTATATGAAAATGACTGCATCTTCGACAAATTCGAGTGTACTTTCAGTGGAGATGACAGGTAAAGCCTTTTGGCCTTGCTAGAGACATGTGACTCATTCGAATTATGATAGTTCTGTTCTGACTGGTTCCTACAGCAACACCTTCCATCTTTATGATCGTGAAGGAAAGACGGATATTGCTCTGCAGGCGGATAAGAGTGCATTCAAAGCTAAACGCTTAGGCTCATCAAAGAACAAGATGACATTGGCAAGGGGCCCTAATAAAGCTGGAGGAGCGGGTGCAGATGGTATGGACTTTAACAAGAAGATCTTGCATGCATCGTGGCATCCACAGGAAAATACCATTGCAGTGGCTGCTACAAATAACTTGTTCATATTTACGTAAGTTTGTTTTGGCACGAAAAAATGGATCTCTCTAATACCTTCTTTTTTTTCTCCCTCTTGTTTTAAACCAGCGAGCAACATTAAAGTTAAACAAGTACTATCTCCCTATCTTTCTTTCGCATGAGGATAAGAGCGGAGTGTATGTCAAATGCAAAGAAAGAAAAGACGATCCATTGGATTGTTCTTTTTTTGTTTTACCCCCACTAAACAACGGCATTCCCTGTTCGAATTTCTTTGATGTCCTTGTTGTCTTTTTGTTGATGCTGTTTTTTATTTTTGTTTTCTATCTTTTTTATCCATGTTTCTTAGTTGTAAGCTGCCATTTTTTGAAAATAAAAATCATGTCGTTTCTCTCGTCAGATCGTGATTGAAAGCGCTACTTAGAACAGCGTATACCTGCAATAAGACAAATGTTATGAAAGTAACATAACTGCTGTATGAATATATGGGGAATGTACAATTGGTAAAAGGAGAAGCATATCCAGTCTCCGGATACCTATTGGTTCTTGCCGATAACAGGAGGCTGTCAAACATGGACGCCCATGCGCACTTTGTGGGTGCAGTAGGACGAAGCTTAGAATAGGACCTGAAAGCATGCCAACGCGAGCTTCTGTAACTTGCTCTTCAATCTTTCTCTCTGTACCGCAATGCACGTATCATGATATTTACTCTCGCTCCTTAGCATTCTTCGAAGCCCTACTGCTATTGTTCGAAAAACTCTTTTTCCTTTCAACTATATAGTAAATTTAGTCGCTAATTCTTCGTTTGTATTACATCCATGAATTTTTTTCTTTTTGTTTCTGCTGTTATGGGCTTTTTTGCTACTGTTTTCATCACTATCAAAAAATCCATACGTCCTAAATTCAGTGCGCATTACCGCTGCTAAGCAAATCTGATGTTTGATTGCAAACATCCAGACAATCATTTCGGAAACTTATATTCTGCATCTACTTGCTAAAGGAAAGTTCAATATGGATTAAATAGAATGTGTTACCAACTGAATCCAGACCTTGAAGAGAACCAAGAGTATTCCAGTTGTCCTCTTCGGCCCCGTCCAATACATATCCCATGCAACCCGTACATGGTAAAGTCAAAGACGGAGCAGACCGGCAAAAAGCTCAGAGGTCTTCAACTGGTACTTTTTACTTTCCACTTCTGTAAAACACGATTATAGAGTTTATCGAAAATCTCTAAAAACGTGATGAACCTCGATGTGACCCACCGGGAAATACTTTCTAAAGCTTGTCGCAAAATGAATGGTTAGGCGAAAATAGCGCATCGAACGAGCGAGACACCTAGGTAAATAGAAAGTTCAACACGCTCATTTGACCGAACCCCTTACGCTTCATTCAAGAGCTCTAATCAGAGTCCTCATAGCAATGACTCCAATCCTCTTTTGGTTCAGTATAGCAGCAAGAGACCGCGTCTAGCATCATCCTTCAATTCCTTGACGATGCATGCTAAATAAAGCGCCGCACTAATTCAACATAAAAGCTAAAATAACCATGGCAACACATGTATTTTCCTTTTTTTTTTTTTGCAGCAAGAGAGAGGGAGAGACAGAGACGGGGAAGGAGATGAAGTGTTCATAGTGAGGAAGGAAAAAAAGATAGGATATTAAATGTTTTGAACTTATTGGATGTTGGGACGGAACACACTGAGGGCGTTTCTAACTTTGCCAGGACCAGTCCATGTACCTTCCAAAAGTCCATTCCAGTACAAGGCAGGAATAACCTAAAGTATAAAAGAATGGCATTCAGCAACACTGAACCGTGTACCTTCTTTAGAACCCTATTTCTTTGTTTTACCTCTTTGTTCAAGAACTGGGCCACACTGCTGACTTGTCTTTGATCCACTGGGAAGGTTTCCAGAGGCTGTCCGGTATAACCCGAAAATTCGGCCAATACAAGTTGCTTACGTCCCAAGATGAGGGGACAGCTGGTATAACCGTCGTACTCGGCCTGTTCCACTTTCTTGCCTTCGAGATCGGCAATCAGATTATGTTTGAGAGCAGCCGATTCGCCAGTAATGGCTGCTGCTGTTTTGGATGTAGGCAAGGAGGAGCAATCGCCTAAAGCAAAGACGTTCTTGTACTTGTTATGGCGACAGGTCAGTTTGTTCACGTCAACCCAACCAGCCTGGTCGGCGAGCTTCGATCGACGGATAAACTCGGGTGGACCTTGAGGAGGCGCAACATGCATAAAGTCGTAATTAAACTTCTTCAATTCCTTGGTAGCGTTGTTTCTGAAGGTTGCCTCGCGGTTATCACCGTCAATAGAAATCAATTCGTGTTGGAAGTTCAATTGAATCTGACGTTCGTCGGCAATCTTCTGAAGTACCTTGCCGTAATGATCGATACCGAAGATCTTGGCAGCACTGGTGTTGTAAATCACATTGGTCTTATCACGCACACCACTTAATCGGAAAGCTTCCTCGGCCAAGAACACCATCTTTGTAGGTGCACCAGGACACTACACAAACAACCCATTCATCACCCAGGAAAAATGTCAGCTCCCTGGACTGTCTTTGCTTCCCAATTTCTTTTTTTTGTCCCTTTTTGTTACCTTGAGAGGTGTGTTCGGGAAGGTAAAGATGGCATTACCACCTTTGAATTCTTGGAGGAATTTGTAAGTCTTTTGTACGCTATCAGGAGAGTAGTTGGATGTCACGCCATTCTTTCCGAGGGTTTCCTTCAAGCCCTTGATTTGGTCCCAATTGATCTGAATACCAGCGGCGACAACCAAGTAATCATATCCGATGGCCCGGCCATCGCTTAATTTCACCAGGTTGTTATCCGGGTCAAACTCCGTCACTTTATCCTGAATCCAGTCGGCATTGGCTGGAATCACCTTGGCCATTGGCTTGACAGACTCGCTGAAATCCTTAAGACCTCCTCCAACATAAGTCCACAAGGGTTGATACTGTTTGATAATACAAGATGGTTATGACCGTGCCAAGGAAAAAAGAGCCAAGGCGTTTCTTTTTGGCAGAGAAGAGCTTACATAGTGAACGTTAGAAGGATCAATCACGGCTACCTGGTTCTTGCCGAGCAATTTGGAGATGGTCGAAGATACTATCACAGAATAGGAACGTCAACGTTTCTGGGCATAACTACAAGGTTTAATATATTCCGTTACCTGATAGACCACCCGGTCCGGCGCCCACCACGACTACTTTGAATTTCTTATCTGCAGTAACAGGTTTTGGTACTTCTGCTGCTGCTGTTGCAAAGGCGCGTCTCGAGGTGGCGGCGAAAAGTCTAGCACGTGCGGCCAACATTGTATTCAAAGAAAGAAAGTGCGAAAGAAACTGGAAATGAACGGGGAAAAGAGATCTTTATTTTTTGGATTTTTGAAACGCCGAATGAGCACGCAAAACATGCGTAATCCAACGTAATCGCGAAATGGCGGTGTCCGATCTGCCAATGAAAAAGGCCTTACCGACATGACGGAATGAACAAAACCACTTAAAATCGTTCTCAGCCATAAGTCTCATCTCTATCCGCCTCCTTTCTAATTCTTTCATCTTTTCTCTATTCTACCGCTTTTTTGGCAATCACATAATGATTATCCCTATCATATCCAGATGCTTCGATACTAACACCAGGGACTTGGTGAAACAATCCATCTAATTCACCTTGCTGGAAAAGATGGTAATAGCTAACATGCAATATAAAAAAAATTGAGCACTTTTCCAACGACGATCAATGTGGCCTGACTTACCGATTGTATACCGTTGGAGCTTGTTTCTCCTCTTCATTTCCCGTTTTCTTCGTTAACGTCCATGGCACAAACACGTCTTGCTTCCCAGGTTCAAAATTCCTTTTACTGAACTTTGTCTGTTCCAATGCCCAAACAAATACTAATAACCTTCCTCCCGGTCGAACTATTCGTAATAATTCCTAAATGACGTAAAGAATCCCTTGTTGGCTTGATCAAACATAAACATTTGTCCCTTTTTTTCCCTTTTTACCTTTAATGCACTAAGGCGTCTTTCGGGTGTGGAGAAGTGATGAATGACAGCAATGGAAATAGCAAAATCCTGCACTTGCATTAGGCTTGTTCAGCCACTGAAAATCCATACTGTCAACTTACAAAGGCAGCGGCTCGATAGGGTAGATCTAATCCATCGCATACCATTCCTTCAAACCCTCTTTGGTTTACAATCTTGATCAAATTGGTACTCCTTTGAATGGCATAGTTCAATCGAAGATATGTAACCATGAAAAAGTCGACGCGCTATCTTTGGCTTTCTCCTTTTTATTTCTTTTACCTGTCAGATCCAAGCATCATAACATGAGGATTGACGCCGATGTATTTGCCATTACCACAGCCTACATCAGCACCTAGGCTACCGATCGGTAAACCATTCAAAAAGTTTTCCACTACTGGCCAAGGCTAGCCGGCGTTTCAGTAAAGAGAGCGTGTTATGCTGCGATGATTGCTTTTACTTTGTATCTCGTGTCGCTGAAATGATCGGCGATGACTTCGTAGACTTCATGAACGTGATTTTTTTCGTATTCCTCTTCATTCCGTGTAGGTGCTTCCACTGCGAGAGGCTGAGGTTTGGACATGGTGCAAAAGCTCTGCAATAAGCGAAACAGGTAAACACAGAGAAAAGGAAGAAAAAAGAAAAAGATCACCGCCCCCTTTTCCAGTTGTCACAGGCATTCGGAATAACCGTCGCCTGTTACTGCCCATCCAACCTTCATATTTTCAAGCTGGTTACCCGATTTGACTGTGCAGGATTAACATTTTTCGTCACATCAACAACTATGAACACTATCACAAACTGCATCTCAATGGGCTGTTTTGTCTTTAGTAGGACTGAAAGGGAGAAGGACAGCTCTCACGGAGCACGCCAGTAAACCTCTCGCTAGTGACAATAAACACCGATCGTGGATGTATGTTCATTTCGTTGTTCGCCCTCAGCAGTATTAGGCAAGTTTCCCATAAAAAATCAAGCATTATACGCACTGGACATGGGACGTTAAGACTGTCGTCTGCAAATCAATTATGCCAACTGAAGCGAACCAAAGCAATAAGCTTAGCTCAAACGTAGGATGCTATGTAATTTTATGTGTATGGATACAATGGCAAGCAAAAGAAAAAGACAATTGACTGACGAGTTAAAGAGAAGAAAGGGAAAAAGGAGCTGATCTATAAAAGAAAAGAGGAAGTAGGTTGTCAGCAGGGAATACTATGCATTTTCTTGCGTTGTGCTTGTTTGCTTTTTCTTCATTGTCAAGGCTTTGAGCTTTTCTTCATCGCCTGGTCGGATAAAAGTACCATTGGTCTCCCTAAACAAAAAGTGCATGCCAGTCAACCAATGCGTTTCCTTTGCTCTCTGTCTCCATGACCCATGCAAAGGTGTACTGAAGCTTACTCTTCGAACTGTTTCAACAGTGGTTGGAAAGTATAGAAACTCGTCGTCACACCCACACCAATGGCAACCAAGACGGGGACCAGCCTGCTATTCATGATGCTGATTTGGAAAGGATAAGCGAACCGTTGCCTTAAGACACGATTTTAGCAGAAAAAGTCACGATCTTCGCCCCTTTATTGGCGCCACACACACACAGAGCAGCATCAGGAGAGTGGCTTGCCTGTCAAACCTTTTACAGTACAACACCTGTGTTATGCGTTCGAGTATGAAATTGCAGCATTTACATGTAAAAACAACGACATCCATAGCACGTATGTACTTGTTCTTGGCTACCAGAGACAATCTTTCGAGTGGGTCCCAAGATGAATACATCTGACCTAGATATCAAGCCAAAAAGAAGCCAATTTTCTGAATTTTTACTAGCAACGGCTGGTCAAATTATACTTCCTTTTTTTGGTTCTAGCCTCAAAGTGTGCTCTTTCAATTTTGGCTTGAATTAGTGGCAGTACCAGTCCTTTAAAATGCATTTTAAGCAAGAATAAGTTCGTAGATGTTCGTAATCTCTCAGTGATAAAAGCGGACTCGAACATTTTCTTTCCTTTATACGGCTGTTAGTCAGCGGTCCCTAACCCATACTTGCAACTACTCTTGAAAGGCTGAGTTTTCTTTGTTTTTGTGGTGGCATTTGGGCCAAAAAGTACCACCGAGCAAGAATGCCAATGACTCGCGCTTCTCGCTCGGCAGTTTGCAATGAATTGAAAATGTATACTATTTAAAACAGTATGATTGTGCGAAACATTGATTTTGGTTGTGAGCTGAAAACACATGCATCTGTAACTGGGTTGCACTAGCCGACGTGTTAGATTGCTCATATTGAATCAAAAAAATTATGCGGACGATGAGAGGACCGTAGCAATCCCAAAAGTTGGCAAACGGGATTTGCCAGCAACACATAATTATTTTCTGCAGGTATGATGTTTTCTGATTTGGGCCAACTACGATTTTCGTAGTTGTTAACCTACGACTTCAATATTGGCGAGGTGCGACTTTGATAAGGGAATTGACATAGAGCAGATGACAAAGTATTTTTTTGTGACTAGAGGGGGCGATCATTCGATCGCACGGAAGGCTAGACAGTCACCTTTGGTTTCTGATAAACTAGCAACCCCAGCAAAGAAAAAAAAAATGCATAATTTTTCAATTCTTTTTTAGCATGGACGAAGAAAAAGTAAATGACTAATATCATATGCGTGCCCTATATCCTGACACTTGTCTAAGAGAAACGTTGACCGGATTGGGATACATGACCCAGAGTCTGTAACACCCAACCTTCAAGAAACGCAAGGGCCTTTCACTCGTCAAATGGCGCCGATCCTTCAAGGGAAACATATAGATAACGCGGAGACTTCATCTTTACCTCAAAGCGATAGTCAACCATTGACGCGACCACTTGGGTCACTGCAGAGAGGCCATCCTATTGATGAAGGTAATGAAAATAGCTCTGGGGGAGAGATCAACAAATGAAGCAGGGTTCATATTCTTGTTTTGCTTAAGCCTTGTTATGGCTATGGATGAACACATGAACACCGAGTCAGGGAATAAAAAGTTGATTTTGTTGGACCATCGGAGTATGGTTGATTGCGCTAACCCCATACCCAACAGATGGCGTGCGACTAGGATGATATGTGGAATGTGTTCGGGAATAGATATCGGCGACGATATGTATCCCGGAGATAAAAGGGATGGGTGATCGAAAAAAGAGGACACACCAAATCTGGGGGCTAACCCCAGCGGAGACAACGTGGCAATTCTCATTCCGACTCCATCAGAAAAAAAGGAATCAAAAGAAAAAAAAAATAGCCAAGTTACTTTCTTTATTTCTTCTTACGTAAAAGTAACATGTTTGCTATCCGTAAATCCGGATATATTTTTCGTCGAGTCATTGCTTTGAGAAGCTTGACCACAGCTACAAGACATACCCTGCATCAAGTAAAGCAAACCTCGTCTGTCAATGAAGTCGAGAGTAGTACTTCCAGTAAGCATCGATATTTACTTTGACGCGCAAGTTCACTGTGCATAATCAATGGCTTCTATTAGGACTTTATACTGTCCGTCCAGTAACTTTCTGGATGGATAGGATTTTGGAGAAGGAAAACAAAAGGCCATTGACAGAAGAAGAAACACCGCATGAACACAAGCTCTTGACAAAGACGGTAAGCGTAAAAAATGAAGAAGCATTTTGTTTACTTGACAGATGGATTAATTTTTTAGATGGCCGATAGCTATATGGAAGAATATTTGCCTTTCCAGTCTTCTCCAGCCTTGTTGGAAGAATATGTTTCCAGTGGTGGGAAGATTCGTATTGGCAAGATGCTTGAGGGTATACGAAATGACCCCCCATGTCAACAACCATGTTACTCATTGCCCTGACAGATCTCGATGCCTTGGCTGGTGCCATTGCATACAAACACGTGGATACTAACCCGCTGCCACCTGGGCCTCCTGTTACTATTGTTACTGCTTCCGTGGGTAAAGCATTGGGTTGCGCTATGCCGAAAAATCTTTATATAACAAATCCGTTCTAGACCGTCTTGAATTGTTACTGCCTGCACAAGTAGGCGATCTTAAACTATCGGGACATGTTACGTATGTCGGAAAGAGTAGTATGGAAGGCAAGTTCTCCTAGCTATCGCCAATTGGGCGATATTGACAGAGAGATTCCTTTTCCTTCCATTTTTAGTGTTCGTCAAAGTAGATACTATTCCTGGTTATGACCCATCCGCTAAGACGACGGATGCAGTGCTTGAAAAAGATTTTATGGCGAAGCCCACCTCCAATACGGTCTTGTTTGCACGTTTTACCATGGTTGCCAAAAACTCTGCGACAGGCAAATCGATCCAGGTCAACCCCTTGGAGCTGAATAATGCCGAGGAAAAAAAGTTGTTCAAGTTTGCTGAAGGTAATGAACATGAAAGGATGGCTAAATACGGTTTGTTAATCAATCTACGGGATATAAAGATTCTAAGATGCGTAAGCGCCTTGCTGGAGAGATGGCACTATCAAAAGCTCCGCCTACTGCAGAAGAGCGTTTAGACATCCATGATTTATACATCAAATATTCCAATTTTGAACACAGTAAGTTGTGTCCCATGCGCCGCGATGCTAAATTGCTTATGTATATTTAAAAGAAAAGGAAATGCTTCCTAAGGATACGGTTTGGATGGAGGATACCACACTCCAGAGCGTATTCCTAATGCAGCCACAGGTGAGTCAGACATGGTTGCAGTGTACTATTTTTTTTTGATATTGCTAAATACGCATCAGGACCGTAACATACACAACAACATCTTTGGCGGTTATGTAAGTGTAGATTGGACCTTCTTTTCTTTTTCTTGCAATAGGGTTTAACGCGCTAATCATAGTTAATGCGACGAGCTTATGAATTAGCACATGCGACAGGCTGCATGTTTGTGAAATCCCAAGTAAAGTTGCGTGCGCTCGATGAGATCGTATTCAGTAAACCTGTACCAGTCGGTGCCTTCCTTAACCTGTCATCACAAGTCATTTATGCCAAAGGAGATCCGCATCGGTCCTTCCAAGTTAGTGTAACCGCCGAGGTGAATGATATCGAAAAAAACACAAGCTACGTTACAAATACGTTTCATTTCACATTGGAATCGCTTGACCACCCGGTTCCTAATCTGCTTCCAAGAACTTATGCAGAAAGTATGCGCTATATCGAAGGTAAGCAGTTTTCGGGTTATGCGAAAATTGTTCGATCTTATCTGAACATTTTTAGGAAAACGACGACGGGAGCAAGGAATTAAAGCAAGGAAGTCGTTGCTTGATCTCATGCAGCATTACTCCTCTTCTCCTTTGTCCGCTTCCTCTTCTCCATCAGCACCGTCAGCATAGACTTTGCCCATGTAAGATAGCCTACATAGCAAAAACGGAACCTTGAGTATATGTCGGAAACCCATCGATGTCGCCCTTTTCCAAGAGTTGGTCTTTATTTAATGCGCGGTCATGGAAACTGTAAAGTAACCATAGCATACTAATTTCATTATAAGTCAAAACAACTCCATCCTACTTTATTTGATTATTTTGGGACAATGCCTTTTCCCAATGCCTGTTGCATTCGCATATGGTCATGTCCATTGCAAACGTGATTAAGCGATGCCAAATGGAACTGTATTTTGTGCAAAATAAAGACGGTCCTGCAAGCGTATCAAGAAGTGTTGCCACAAGGAGAAAAAATAAGCGAGTGAGCAAAATTTGCTAGAGAAAAGTTTACTCTGAGCTAGGCACCATGCCAGCCAGAAACTTTATATTACCAGGCCCCATATCACATCATCCTAAGTCTTCACGTCTAATTGTTGCTTTACAAACAAACATGGACGTTATTTTATTGCATTATGTCTATTCCATAACAAAAAAAGTGTTGACGCATCCAATGAAAATTAATCCACATGCTGCCGGTACGCCCTTCCCTTTCTAAAAGTACCGCTCTCTCATGGATCCATCGTTGGCCAGTCATGTACTCGCTTCTACGCCAACACCATTATACTTTGATCCCAACTGACAGGCCTCATGGACAAACTCTTGTCACTTGGCTTAATCGTTTCTTCTCATTTCCTAGCCTTTCGGCACATACTTTCCTTTACTTTCCTTTCTTGACGAGCCTCTCAAAGATACATTTTCCGAAGACTGTGAACCAACCGAAGAAGGTAACATTACAGACTAGATGTCCTGATGCAATTGGTAACGCTTAAATCGCAATGGCAAGTTGGAATTATTGACATTCACACTGCCATATATTCATCGACCCGGTACCGACCCGTATAAGCAAGGCAGTTCTAAAAGATAAACGTACAATGGAAATCAGATATCACGACACTACTAGGTACATGATATCTCTCAGCTGCGTTATTATTGTTCTTTAATACGATCTCACATTGGTTTTCCTGAATATAGGCGAAGATTATGCATCACACGTATGTTACTGGAGATTGCGAATGGATAGATGGTACAAGATCAGACCTGTTGTATATCTCTAACTGCATGCTCAGAAACATATTACCGCCTATTCTGATGGAAGTCCAGCACACCGTGGATTTGACATTTATGAAACGCGCTGCCACTATGGGAAATGTGAGTTCCTTCTGGTCTCTATCAGTTCCTATTGACTATTTCTGGTTCCTGATGTACTATTTTCGACTAAGTAAAAAATATTCTATTCGGAAGTAATGCTACACTCCACAGCGGATTCAGAAATTTTTGGTTCCTGATGGACTATTTCTTACTTAATGAAAAAATGGTACATCAGGAACCACTTCCCGTAGTGCGCGCAGTATTGCCTGTCGGTGTACAAGTTTTACAAGCAAGAACTGAACACTTTGATTGTTCCCATCGACCATATAAGTGTCAATGATGTGGAAGGAAAGATATGAAGCAGCGAACAAGCTCCATATATGTAGGAGGTGCCGTGCGAAATTTTGGCGAACAAATGCTTCCTGTTAGATGCACGATCTAAAGATACCTTTTACCAATATATGCCATTACAGCCTATGGTGAGGTTGTGCTTATTTTTCACCAAGCAAAAAAGGTCTTTGTTAGCGCTATGGGAACGGAGAGACCCTACTATACAGTTGCTTTACAAGATTGCGAAGGAAAAATACAAGGCTGAATGGATGAGCAAGGATGATGACACAGATTTACTGTCGAAATGGTGTGGCCAAGTGGAGTTAAAATTTCAGAGGATTTAGTCTGCCTCGGAAGAATCTTGTTGAGATCATGTACAAGAATATATTAAAGGAAGGCTTTGAATTTATTGCAGTATGCAGAGACAGGCATCTTGCTACGTTGCAACCTGGGCAATCTGTTTATGAAATTCCAGTTGCCAGGGAAAGAGCTCCCGACGAATTGCCAGATATCCACATGTACGACAGCCCTGCCTACAGATTCCTGATAAAATTCAAGAAGAGCAAAAGTCGTAGAAATGAGCGCATGGATTGGAAGAAATGCTATAATAGAGATCAAGAACAAGGCTTATTCAACGGTTATGTAGATTTTAGTAGCCTCAAAACATCCTTCAACCGGAAAGAGCGGAAACATAATTGGAGATTATCTAATCGTAATGAGTTATCGTAGTTTGAGTATCCGAGAGCGATCATTGATCGTAAGTGATTTGTGTGAACTGCTTGTCACAATATCCGGGTCTTCAAAAGCAGTAAAAGGAATACGACACGCCCGTTGTTTGTCTGGATAAAAGCTTCGTTAAAGCATTAGTATGTCGTTTTCAGGGGTTCCTAGACTTAATCCGGATCACTTAATAGCGAAGTCGATCGGTAAGCCCAACGAGTTCCAGGGTTCGATTGTAAAACTATAAAAACCGCGTAAAAAAGGTGTCCTTTATTTTTACAACATTTTCGCCTTTTTATACATTTTTGCTTCCTGAGGGAGTCGGGTAGAACAGAATTATCCAGAAAATACTTGCCTAGTTTGTGAAACGCATCTCAAACATTCTCAATAAATGTGTAGCGGATCCAATTCCTTGGAATCGTTCTCGACGATTGGTAGCGGGAAACCTGGCGACGACAAGTACAGAGAAGTGATATGATTGGGCGCCAACTTTGTATAACCATCTGGTGTCGTATCAATCGTTGATCTGAGATAACCGTACAAGATCACTGAGGAAGATAGACGAGAGCGCTAACAATAAAATAAAAGACAAACAATGGATGATGTTTATTTGTTTTGCTTTGCTCATATTTATATTGCCTAATTCTAATACAATTGTTGCCAACTTGACCTGAGGTGATCCATGGAGTATTGCTTGCGTTACAATGTCGCAATGACTTACATTGAACAGGTCTGTGCTACTAAGAAGCATAGTCGTACAAAGTGATTGTAAAAGAGGTAAAAGATTACACGACACTGTGTCGTATCGATCCCGATCTGAAATAGTCCGCACAAGATCTTCAAGGGTGATCGACGAGTCCAACGAATAAAATAAACGATAGATAAAAATGATAATGTTTATTCTGTCTTGTCTGTCTAATATTTTTATCTTTTGATTCTAGCTGCATTATGTAATCCTTGTCGGCAATGGGATCAAAAGGAAACCAATTGAGAGCATTACGTCAAAGTCGATAACCGAGAGTACTTCTTGTAGTTCATGACATTTTTGGAAGAGGGCCGAAGATTACTATCTTAAGCTCTTGTCGTCGCCGTAGTCTGAGCTGGAAATCCAATGGCCAGGTAAAGACGGAACAATAGTAGAAGACAATAAAATAAGATAAAACGGAAGATGTCCTTTATTCTTTGTAATGTGCCCAATATTTATATCTTTTTGATTCTGGATAAATTATGTAATCACTACGGTAATAAGATGCAAAAGGGAAACAGCTGAGAGTATTATATCAAAGATCGATGATCAAAGAAGACTTGTAGTTCTTGTCATTTATGGACGATGGCTGAGCGTAAAAGGTGATTACCAAATCCGGTCCTTAACCGTGATTGGTCTAACGATTTTTGCCACGACAGTGGTGTAAAAAGGGCCTGAACCGGGATTTGAACCCGGGACCTCACGCATCCGAAGCGTGAATGATGCCACTACACCATCCAGGCGGAGTTGAAAGCCTGGACTGGTTAAAGTTTTTATTATATAAGCGAATGTAAATAACTGATACAAAACTTTGGTTAAAGTTTTTATTATATAAGCGAATGTAAATAACTGATACAAAACTTTGGTTAAAGTTTTGATTATATAAGCGAATGTAAATAACTGATACACAACTTTGGGTAAAGTTTTTATTATATAATCGAATGTAAATAACTGATACAAAACTTTGGTTAAAGTTTTGATTATATAAGCGAATGTAAATAACTGATACACAACTTTGGGTAAAGTTTTTATTATATAATCGAATGTAAATAACTGATACAAAACTTTGGTTAAAGTTTTGATTATATAAGCGAATGTAAATAACTGATACACAACTTTGGGTAAAGTTTTTATTATATAATCGAATGTAAATAACTGATACAAAACTTTGGTTAAAGTTTTGATTATATAAGCGAATGTAAATAACTGATACACAACTTTGGGTAAAGTTTTTATTATATAATCGAATGTAAATAACTGATACAAAACTTTGGTTAAAGTTTTGATTATATAAGCGAATGTAAATAACTGATACACAACTTTGGGTAAAGTTTTTATTATATAATCGAATGTAAATAACTGATACAAAACTTTGGTTAAAGTTTTGATTATATAAGCGAATGTAAATAACTGATACACAACTTTGGGTAAAGTTTTTATTATATAATCGAATGTAAATAACTGATACAAAACTTTGGTTAAAGTTTTGATTATATAAGCGAATGTAAATAACTGATACACAACTTTGGGTAAAGTTTTTATTATATAATCGAATGTAAATAACTGATACAAAACTTTGGTTAAAGTTTTGATTATATAAGCGAATGTAAATAACTGATACAAAACTTTGGTTAAAGTTTTTATTATAATCAAACTTTTAACATAATTTAAAACAATTTATTTTTTTAAATATAGTATAGCAATAAGTACTTTAAAAAATTTTTACTTTAAAAACTTTTTTTAGATATATATAACTAAAAATTAGAGCTCAGAATTTAACCTAGCTTGATTGAATATTTAGCAGTATAATAACTTCCTAAAAATAAAAAAAAATTATTATGTTTACTTCTTTCTCTTTTTTCTGTTTCTTATTTTCTTTTTATTATTATTTTATATTTCATACTAGAATAAAAGTTGGAAAAGCTGCAAAGCTGATAAGAAAAGGATGGTATAAGTGTTTTCTTAAAAAATAACTTATCCTCAGGTTAAAGGGACTTTTTGACAATGTACACCACAATTTCTTTGCTATATACACATCCTTTCCGATTCTTATTACTATATATCCTTAGCTTATTTTCCAACTCTATTATTAGTGTCCCGCAAAAGAACTGAAGAACCAGAACCAAACTGGAACTGAACCAAAAAAATCAGTTCAATTCTTTTCTAGAACCAAACTGGAACTGAAGAACCGAAGCCATTTTTCACTTAGACTAATTAGCACAATTCTGAATCAGATCCAGTTTATTCAAAAGAAAAGGATGACCAAGATTCTAAAAGCATTAACTGTTTTATAACATGTAGGTCTAGTCGATTACGTGTGTAGGGAAGTAAAAGGCGTGATGCTGAAAAGCATCGTTCAGATGGTGTTGACGTTGCTGGAACAGTTAAATATTGTGCCGCCATGTTAGCAAGATTTGGCCATCGATGCGACTGCATCTGCCAGTATACCAATTCCAAGGCTTTGTTACCTCCTGTAGTAGGAGCGCAGATTTTCTCTGAAATGTAATCAGCTAGCTCGTCTGACGTATTCGGCATTCCGTACAAGTCATAAAGCTCCTTCATCTTTTCGTCAACCACAGCTTCGGCCTCTCCTCTTTTCGGAAAACTGGACCAAGTGTCCTTCACCATGTTCTGGCTAAGGACCTGCCATTCTTCCTCCCAACCACTTCGATACCACCATGAGAACTTCATACGTGGGTCCATTGCGGTGGCAACTGCGTAGATGTGCGTATTATCCGTTTTGCAGTAATACTTTTGCAGCTTTTTTAATCCAATCCCGGCAGCGTTTCGCAATTCCGTGTAGTTCTGAGTATCAGCTGCGAAATCTTCCAGCGAGTCCATGAGCTTATTGTAAAATAAGATGCTTGTATTGATTGTCGCATGGGATTTGCTTGCAGAAAGACGTTCGGTCACGACATCAAACATATGGAGCAGATTCTTCACTTGATCAATGCATGTCCACTCGTGGTCCGTAAGTTTATAGTGATTCAGCTCTGGCAAACTGGAACACATTGCCATGTAAGCATCCTTCAAAACTACCGCACGAGCAAGCATTCGGAACGTCGAATTCCAACGGGTACGAACGTCGCTTATAAGTATGAGGTCGGGGCACTTTTCATTTAATTGAATGCGCTTGAATTTTTCAATCCGTTGGGGTGAGGATCTGGTAAGTAGTTATTTAGCGAAGACGAAAAATGAATGCGCATTTGTACCTTATCTTGTTAATGCCTTTTCGCAGTTTAATGATGACATTTGTCTCCATGGATTCGCGTTCATTATCAAGTTCGTCCTCAGTCTCTGGTGCTTGTGCTGATAGGCCGATCTTCAGTATGTCTTGGACAGCCAAGTTGATAATATGACCCAAGCAAGGTATATGATGCAACTCTGCTCGGAAAGGCTAGTTTTGCAAGGGATTATAAGTATACAGGAATTATATGATTAATTTAATTACCCATCCATTTTCTATAGCGCGTGTTTCTATAACCTGTGTCATCTTTAGCATGTTTGAAGCATTATCGCTGGTTATAGTAAAGAGATTTTCGCACAGATCAAACTCTCCAAGGATTGTTAAGAATGCTTCCGCCAGATTTTCTCCAGTATGTGGACCGTTCAGAGGCTCAAAGCCCAACCGTAATTCTTGCATCGTCCAAGTTGATGTGGAAATCCAATGACTTGTAACCCCAAGGAATTCTTGACGAAAAGGACTTGTCCAAGAGTCAATGGTACAGGATATCATTGGTATTTTGCTCAACAAAGCGGCAACCTTGTCCTTATAACGGAAATACTGCTCTCTGTTCTATTTCTCTGTAAGTTAAACATGTATGGATAAGATGGAAATAAAAACCTTTTTGGTAACTGTATCTGCCGACGGAAGCTTCACCGAATCAACCGTTGGTGCTGATTGTGCCATTTCAAGTAATGTGTGTAGTTCCTCGTTTTCGCTGATATTGAATGGTAGCTTAGCCTTCACAAGGAATTTGACAAATTGCTCATGAAACTGCACTTTGTCGAAAGTTCGAGGTCGTTTTGTGCCAATTAGAAACTTGTCGAGAGCACCAAGAACCCGTTTATTTTTGCCTGCATGAGGGCCATGATCCTTGGTGACATCGTGCTTGACGCGTAAATGTTTAAGTAGTCCAGATGTGCACGACTGGTTTGCTGCAAAATGCTTGCCACCACATCCAGGAAGAAGGCATCGAATCCGGCTTTTCCCATCTTTATCAACGAACCGCTCGCCATACTTGAATTTTAAAATCCAACTACCCTTGGCCTCGTCATTATCAATATCAGTTGAAACAGATTCTTGAGACTGTGTATCCAGCATGAAGGATCCAGATTCCCCTAGGTCAGTGCCTGAAGCCGTAGAGTCTAGCGACATCACAGATGACTCTCGTGCTATCGACATACGTTCTGTCATTGCCTGCTGACAAAGGTTAATCGAGACAGGCCACAATAAACGATAGTAATTTTACCCTATCCGAGAGAGCACCTCGAGGATCTCTGGAAGATTCACCGCGTTCGAAAACCATTATAAGTGTCTGAAAATCGTATTGAAAAAGATATTGACTTTTTATTGTAGGAGACTTCTCAGTATTTATACTATTTGTCAATTCGGCATTTTGACAATTAAAGTACTTAAAAGGTTGACAGCTTTGCTTCAAACGATAATACGGCCTGTCTTTCTAAAAGAGGAGCAAGGCCGATGATCTCATTGAACAGATCCTACAGCTATCCATTTTGGGTAACTTCTACGGCCTTTTGCTGCTACTGCGCGAAGCCAAAACAGGGATACAGTACGTACGTCATTTCACTTACCGTGTCCAGCGCATACCATTTGCCTGATTTACGACCATCTCCATAGAAATTCATTAATGACGAAATGCTCATTTCATCATCTGAATGAATTAGTAGAGCGCAAAACCAAGGCTCATCTTAGCCAACTGAAATGAGTGAAATGCCAAGCTAATCTCAATGTAAAACAGTTTTTGAACTACGATGACTGTATTTTCTACAGAAAATATTCTCTTTTCACAATAACCACATTATGTACAGGTTTTATACTCCTTGGCTTTCCAGTAAAAAGGTTCCTATATAGTCCTTTTCTTTTGTTTTCCCAAGTTTTAGTTTGATTAGGTCGGTTCGGTTCCTCGGTTCCTCGGTTCTTCTCAGTTCGGTTCGGTTCGGTTCCTTCACTATGACGGTTCGATTCGGTTCTGCCGAAGAACCGAGAAGAACCGAACCGTACGGAACCCTAGAATTTACTTTGATTATTTTATTTTACAATCTACTGAAAGATTTTGTCATTTCTCTTTTACTCATTTTATGAACCATACTGATGATCCATTTTGACAATTTATTTAACGATCCAAATAATGTCTTAGGTATTTCCCTTAACAAAATCTACTAATAAAACATTTTCTTTTGTTTCCTACTTAGAAATATATAAAGCTCTTTGTTACCTTCATCTTTTTTTCTGGCAACTCACTTACAGTTTTGGTGTTTAACCAAAATACACACCTGGTACTCACTTTTAAAAGATGATCAAGGATCTCTTTATTCACTTTACTAATTAACAACCCTTATTATGGCTCAAAATAATCTACATCTTTATAGCAATTGAGAGCATAAGTTGAATGCTTAAAACCACCAACACATTTGTGTTATATGTATATAGAAAAAGGGACGGATAGAATCCTTTAAGATTGCTAGATATCTTTATTTTTATTCAACTTGTCTGCCTATTTATAATTATTTGATCTTATATGGGATTTGTAATTAGTGAACGTTCTTCTTGGTGATAGGTGTATGATTTATCAAAGTGTAATAACTGCGGTAGACCAGTGTCACCTTGTCTTCATTCTCGATAATAGATCTCTGATTTAGAGAAGAGGTGCAGTCAGTGTTCCAAACTAGAAAAGTTCACTGTAAATGGAAACACATTAATTCCGATCATCCTGTTCATGGAACACAAGTACTAGGAAGTCACACTACGACAGCAACATATACCACAACATTATAACAGATTCTAGATGTTGTAATACAATTTAAATCATTTCAATTGTACAGTTTCATTCTTATCATTCTGCAATGCTGTTGTTTAGAGATTGTAACAGACATGGAGCTTTTTAGTGCAAATGAAGTAAAAAGTGTAACCGACTCATTGAACAGAAAATCTAAAGTCTTGTTACATTCTTCAATAAATATGTTCTTTCTGTTATAAACTTCCTTTAATTATCAATAGCTTATTATACTAAAGTTACGTGCAGCTTTTTTTATCCTTTAAAAGATATAAAACATATTTAGACCTACCCCAAACTTGTTAGGGTGATCCGGATCTTGGTGGACTTTGGCGTGAATCCGGTGTAACACTTCGACGTCTCTCCCTACTTCTCGATCGAGAAATTGAACGATCTGAACGACTACTACGACGAGGCGAGGGAGAGCGCGAGCGTGCACTGGATCTTCTCCTTGTACGGGGAGAAGGAGAGCGTGAATAGCTCGGACTTCTTCTATACGCGGCTGGAGAAGGAGATCTAGATCGATAACGTCTACAAATGATAATCAGACAATCAAATAATAGGCAAAGCAACAGAAGAAAAAAGCACTCCATATTCTCAAAGTCTTAAAAATCAAATGAAACTTCTGAATCTTTCATATTACTCACCTGGAGATCAATGGGCAATCTCTAGCCCAATGTCCTAACCAATTCAGTGTATAAATAAAAAACATATCCAAACAATATCCGCCCACCTACCTTCTTTTCCGCATTCAAAACATCCACGATCATAGGATCTACGGCTTTTAGCACGTTCCACTACAATACGTACGCCATCAATTCGCTGAATCAAGAAAAAAAAAAGAAGTGGTCAATAGAATTGAAGCAGGTAAAGCGCTAACAAAAAAAGACATACCAATCCATCGTTATCTCTCATTGCATCATAGGCATCGTACTTATCCTCAAACTCAACAAACCCAAACGCTAAACGCATAAAAAGGAAACATTGCAACAGTTGGCTGTCTAGTCCGTGCATAGTCCTCAAGCCATCAAAAACTTACCGTAGCTAGCACCCCGCTATAAACGGCAGCACAAGTTCAGTCATGATTCGTTTTTCAACGTTTTTACCCATTCGTACCTTGACTTGGCATCGTAAGATTCTGCCATATTTGTAGAATAAATCTTCCAGTTCGTCATTTCGAAAGTCTGAAGGTAATTTTCCTACGAACAAGGACATGACCTTCAAGTCAAGCAAAAAAAAGAAAGAAAAAGCACGATAGAAAAAGAAAGAAAAAAGCTCAAATATGAATGCGAAACTTCGCCAGCCTGACGTCATTTAAAATCAGCTGACTCTCTATGGGTTTTAACTGCTTTATATGGTTGTAACTGCTAGGAAGCCGCTAATGAAAGACGCTACAATGAATAGAAAATAAGCGAAAAGACATTGCTAGACTTCGGGACGCATGCATGATAGGTTGAGAGATAGTATGGAGAAAAAAGAAAGGTGGTTACACAGTCCAGCAATTGCGCATTTGTACCAGATTGCAACAACCGAACAGACCTTTGCCAGAAAGAGGCATATATTGCATGGATTAAGAAAAAAGATAAACTTGAAAGGAACGGGTAAAACACGATTGAAAACTGAAGAGCAAACCGTACTTATGAAAAAACTATAAGACGAGTTTTGTATAATAATTTCAAGCATTCGAGAGATGTGTCTTAGGCATTAGACCATCTGGCTTTCAAACTGCTCAGTGAAAATCCCAGACCCACTCCGTCAAAAGAGAAAAGGCGCACTTTCTTTTAACTTTTGTGTTTCGAAACGATAATGAACCTGGGTGAAGAAAGCAACAACGAATTGACATACGTCAACTTCAACCAAGACTTCAGTTGTATATCTATTGGCACAAAAACAGGGTATAAAATATACAACTGTGAACCTTTTGGCGAATGCCATTCGAAAGGTATACGTATTAACCAGTGCGATCGAATCACTCTATAACGACAAGTTTTCTTAAAAAAAAAGGCGATGTCGCGACAAGCATAGTTGAAATGCTGTTCTGCACTTCTCTTGTGGCATTGGTAGGGTCGACTGTTGAGAAAGAGACCACGTTCACTTCAAGGCACCTGCAGATAATCAATACCAAGGTGAGGAAGAAGATTCACCCCTTCCGATTTATCTGATCCTTGTTTTTTTATTGACTGGCGCAATTTCTTGCCCATCTTTTCTTTTTTTTTTTTCCTCCTCCATTATGCCAGAGACAGTCGACCGTCTGTGAATTGACTTATCACACTCCTATCTTGGCTGTGAAGATGAACCGTCGAAGAATTATTGTCGTATTGGAGGAACAAATCTACGTCTATGATATCAGTAACATGAAACTACTTCAAATCATCCAAACATGTCCGAATCCAACAGGTAAGCAAGGAAATAGGCCAGGAAACCAGCAAGGAGACCGGGAATTTGCATTGAGCCAAGTAATGATGTGTGCTTTTCATTTACTTTCATCTTAAGCGGTCTGTGCTTTATCTCCGTCAAGTGATAACTGCTTCGTTGGATATCCATCAAAATCATCTTTGTCATCACCTTTAGCGGCAAATCAGTCTACATCACAGTCCGCCGCTACTTCCGGTGATGTCGAGATCTTTGATTCCAGTTCGCTTCGGTTAGCTAATATCGTGCAAGCACACAAGAGTCCACTTAGCCACATCACCATCAATTCCGACGGCAATTTACTAGCCACAGCGAGCGAAAAGGTTGGGTCGAAAAAAAAAATAACATCTCCTCTACAACGAGTTGATCTCTCGTTCCACTATTAGGGTACTGTCATACGTGTCTTTTCCATTCCAGAAGGTCACAAACTCTTCCAGTTTCGTCGGGGATCTTATCCAGCCAAGATCTATTCAATGTCTTTCAACTTGGTGAGCTCACTATTGTGTGTCTCGAGCGACTCCGAAACCGTGCACATCTTTAAGTTGGCCAATGGCGATCAAAAACAAGACACAGAGGATGTATTTCCTGAACAAGATCGAGAGGCAATGGACAAGAGAGCGCGAAGTGGAAGTGTAGGGTAAGATAAGAAAGAAGAATAAAGCGTGTAGTGGAGAAATGGATGCTCAATTATTTCAACAGACAAATGCTCCGACGATCATCTCTCAATATTGGTCGCAATATAGCGGGCGGCGTGGGATCCTATTTACCAGAAATGATTACCGAAATGTGGGAATCCTCGAGAAATTTCGCATCCCTAAAGCTTCCAAGCTCCGGTGTTCGTAGTCTGGTAGCATTGAGCAGGTAAAGAAAATGGATCGAAAATCGCCTATGTTTGATTAAGACGAGAAATCTTTTGCTACAGCTCGACACCCCAAGTCATGGTGCTTACTTCTGAAGGCTATTTTTACCAGTACAACATCGATTTAGAGAATGGTGGTGAATGCGTCCTTGTCAAGCAGAATAGACTTTGACGTCGTTATTATCCAATATTTCCCTCCTCCTTGTTGAAACCAATACCTTGACTATACCAGAAAAAAACCCTGTTATCTTATGTTCATATCCTATATGCAACTAGTGTATTGACAAAAAGAATTAAATGCAATTGTCTATTGGTGTAAATTTATGCTTTTCTCTTTTTTGGTGCCTTGTCTTCCAAGATATCCTGGAACAGCTCACGTTTACGCTCAGCTCCTTTCTCTCGCTGAATCCAATCATCATGATGTCTCTTAAACTGTTCAATCCTGCAAGTCCAGAGAATACATTTGCCGATATAATGTTCTGATAAATCTCTTTCTCGTTTCAGAAGCTCCGTAGCGATTTTTTCCTTAAGAGAAGTTTTCAGTTTGTTTCGGTTGCTCATGCTCAATTACTATGTTTACCTTCATATCAATATCTGCCACAGCCCAGCAATGTTCTATAATATGACTTCCAAACTTGTCCTTAGCCAAAGCTGGATAGCTGCCTTGCAAGTTCTTCAAAACGCGTTTCTTCATCTTCGGATTGACGTTCTCAGATGTTAGAATAGCTTCATATGCTCTGGATCCCACGGGAGAGAAGCACCAGCGGTTCGTCACGTCAGTACTCTGTGCGAAGAAACTAGTTCTCTTAGTTTTCGCACAGTTAAAAATTTGCTTTACATACCTATTTGTGACAATTGCGTTATGTTCAGATGACATTTTAACGATAGCCTGCAATATTAGTGACCCTTGAAGATGGAAGTTGCGGGTATTCCTCTTTTCCTCTTCGGAAGCATTATTCCAGTCCTACAGGTTGGTTAAGTCCAAGCTCTTATAGTATGCCCCCCTTTTTTTCCCTTTATACCTCAAGGCTCCACATGCGCATCACACAGTTGACGAACTCCTTACGGTCAGTGTAGGCATCTGAAATATGTAAAGCTCCAGCCAGTGCGTCTAACACTTCTTTTTCTGCTGTGGCAAGTCTTGCAGAAGAGTCGATCAGACTACGAATAACGCCATACTTTCCGTTTTCTATCAAATTTGTCCTTTTTTAGTACAATCTCAGGCATCGGTGTCGCTCAACGTACTCATCAACTTTTCAAACGACCCACTAAGCTCCTTGACCATCATTTCGAACTGTTTTGCATTCTTTGCACTGCTAAGAAGGTTCTGAATCACAAAGTTGCCAATGGGATGCAGACTGAATTTTTCGAGCTTTTTCTGTAAATATGTCGAATAAATTTTGTTATAGACAGAAGTTGGCGCCACTTTAACAATGACTTCCAAAAGATGTGATCCCACTTGGTCTCTAATTAACGTCTCAAACCATGAGTCGCGGTCCTTGTTCTCAGCTTGCGACTCCACTGCGCATATGCAAAAAGTGAAATAAGCGATCATAGCTCGGTCATCCTCTCCGTCCACACTTACTGTCCGTTACGATACCCCACAAGATACGGTCGATTAGCACTTTTCTCGCATTCTGCCCTTCCTCATCATCCTCTTGCATCTCCAACAAAAGCTATGGCACTATTTAGTCTATCACACGCCGTATGTGCACGTCTTGCAAACATACCTGAAGTACAGGGTTGGCGACTCGATGGACGGACAGTGCTCTCACTTCGGTTTCCGAGGAGTTAATAGCCAACTCTTTGGTAAGTGTGCGAAACATCGCTTTAAAGGAAGCTGGCACGCGTCTCGTTTTAGAAGCTCTTCCAGAACTCTACTCTTGCTTATTTAGGCCACTTTTACGCAAAAGACATTCCTTGTTTTACCTTTGTTAAGTTGTCGTTGTTTTCGGTCTTGTATTTGACGGATTTTTTGCTCCTCAATCGACCCTTCACATCACCGGTCTCATCCACTCGCTTTCCAGCTAGTATGAACAATAGAATACGAATCACATGGGAGGCGAACTGCTGGGAGATTAGACCACCTACAACTGGTTTGATATCCTGCATTTCGAAAATGAGTGATGCTGCAGCTTGAAAAGGATGCATGGTAAATACCTCGCACATCCCGAGAACCAATTCTTCCATTGACAAAAGCTGACCCATTTCTTCCGAATTTTCCTGATTTGGCTGCTCCGCTGTGCCATTGATAACTTCTTGTTCGACCACATCGGCAGCGAGCGTCAGTAAAGTTTGACAAACATGGGATGCAAATCGATGTGCAAATAATTCAACCGAACTAAGAATAGGGCCATCAGTTTCCAAAAGCTAAATTCAGTTGGCGTCCAATGTCTCGGACGTCCTTACCGGCCACTCAGTTTATCCATAAATACACGCAATTGGAATGCATCGGAAACCTTTAACAGCTTCTCGAGGATCAGTGAACAGGAATAGTTGGTGGACAAACGCAATTCGTTGCCTTCGACTTCCGTATAGACGTTTCCCACAAACAATCGCTGATCTGAGGCATCGTGTTGAGTAAAGGTCGATCATAGTTTGGTTCCATTTGGTTTTTTTTCTTTTTACCTTCGGCCGACTCAAACTGGGGATCGTCCAAAGAGTTCTCGACACTTTTGAAATAGCCAAGCATTTGTTCGTCTACTTCACCGTAATGACCTGCTTGAAAGTGCTGTTCGTCGATCGAAGGCTGCGTTCCTTCCATGGGGACATAGTTAGGTTGATCGGTTGTTGATCCAAAGTCTTCCACGGCTGTGTTCTCATTGTCTTCAGTCTTCTTCTGCTTCTTTCCTCTCTTTTTGTTTGGGCGTGGCTTTCTTTCCGTACGAGGCATAGTTATGAATTTTTTTTCAAAAGGCTGCAGAAAGAAAAAAAGTAGGGATTCTCAGATAACAGTCCTTCGGGACAGTAAACAAGGATCGTCTTTCCCGCACAATGACTGTACCCTCTTCTTTTTTTCCTGCTAAATACTGGTTTATTCAAAAGTTTTTAAAAATTTCATTCAAAATTGTTTGAAGATTTGGATATAAAAGTTATAAATAATATGCCAACAACTGTTAGTGATTATCCTTTGTTAAACTGTGATAGTGAACTTACCGGCGTGACCACCTGCGAAAGATAAACGTTAGTAAAACAATCCTAACTAGAAAAATTGGCTAATACACTTACCGTAAAAACCTAAAAGTCCCCGGAGGGACCAACCGTATTCGTAACGGCGGTGTATTGATCTAATGAAGGCCGGGCAAACTCTCTTGGTCTTCCTTGCCCAGACCAAATTGACTCCGCAACCAAGAATAAATTTTTACTGGCCAAGACGTCTCGGTCCCATAACATCTTACAGTTTTTGCATACCAAGATGCTATGGTGAGAAACGCAATCGGCTGTAGTAAGCTTTTGTAGGGACCTGCATCTGCAGCTATGGCACACCTAAACAACGTTTGTGAGCATTATATTACTATCAATCGCTCCAACTTACTTGCGAAGAAAGGTACCATCTATCGTGAGCACCAATAATTCTTCGCGCTTTTCCTTCCGTTTCGACGATCTCCATAGGATATTCACAACTCCCTATCGATGTCCTTTGTAATTGCATTGATTGTTGAACATCCCGTCCCCAAATACAATGAGTGGCACTTTCCTTTCAACAGTGAATTTCTTTTGCCTCCAGTGAGGTAAACGCTTGGTTTTGTTAAGCGTACTGCGCTCGGCAGATGTATTTGGCTGGGGAAGGCCATCAATTAGCTGTTAATTCCTGCAGGTAACGAACTGTCATGCAGATAAATACTAACCTTTGGTGTAACGGATTGCCAACTTCTGAATCTTTATTGACATGCTTCTTCCGACTTTTTCGCTTCTTTTTCCGGGATTTTCTGTTTGATCTCGTCCGTTTCCGTCTGCTACAGTTGTACTTTTTACCACCAAATGCTAGTATATTGACCATTTCCTCTCTTGCTCTTTGCACGCCTGGGATATCCTCGAAATCGAGCTTCAGCTTGATGCGGACCATAAAACTGGAAAAGCATATCCATATTGCCGAATATGGATCGTAGATAACCGTCGTAGGCTTCGATATGCTCTGTTTTTCCAGAACTCCAATAAGGTTTCAATGTCTTGTATACCTTGCTGCTTTTTTTCCTTCTCCATTTTATTCTGTCTATTCGGCGAACCAATATACACATAGTATTCTTTGATTGAGCATCTCCTTATTTCATGAGGTTCTGATCCGCAGCCATAAGAAGCAGTAAAGACTTGATTGATGCCCGGATCAATCGCACATGGTGCAAAATTGTCATAGATATGGTTACCGTCAATGTCTTCAGAGAGGCTGACGTCCGTGACCACTGACTCAATCTTTCGTGCGCGAGCGAACTGGAAGTCAATCGCGTAGCCATCGGTGAAGATAACGTTTTTGAAAGCGATTCGTTCACTGTTACCGAAATTTTGAAGCTGCTCCAGACTAACAAACATTTTTGAGAAATTTAGCTACAAATAATCATAGTAAATACCTGTCAAATCCCAGCTTGTGGAAATCAAAAACTTGATAAAACTGGGCAAGCTAGTCTTCATAGTCTTTTCGGTGGCTGATGTTCGTTAACTGTTGAAGGGTCTTGGAATTAACGCAGATAAATCTCCAATGAGTTGAAGGAGACGGAGACAGAGACAGAGAAAATAATCGCGGTAGATCCTTAAAACTACCTTTTGCCTTTTCAGCTTCTTCGTTTCTTGGATCGTATTGTTCTTCTTGAGCGTTTTGTTTTTATTTGGCTTCTTCATGCTCTCGATTGTATTCGGTGAGTATATATGCTAACACTGGAATGTAGCTGCCTGGAAAAGCAGATAGTTTTCCGCGTTTGTTTGCCATTCGGGCATTAGCGTCGCAAACTCGCCACAAATGGTTTCTACAGCCTGATCAAAGTCCGAGACGGCAAGTTCATCTTCGAAAGGCCAGTGAGGATCACCTCTAGCAAGTAGTTCATAAATATAGTCTCCTGCAATGACTTTTGCATTTTTTTGGGATAAGCCCTATACATATATAGTTAGTTGAGAGGTATGCACTATGTATGCTTTCATCTTACAAGTATAAGCTTTGTAAATCGTCTCGAGATATAAAACTTTAGGCGACCTTCAAAGTTTTCAGCGACATTGTTGGAATATGTGGTGGCTAACGTGACACAGGCCGCGGAAAGGGCATCACTGTAACCGGAAAAATTCCTAACAGGATAAAGAGCATTTGGATGGTTATCCAAGAACGCTCTCCAGTGATCACGTAGTTCTTGAGGGAAATTGGGGTTGTAGTTGCTAATATTGATGCCCATGATAAGCTGACACGCCGAATACCAGAAGTTTTGAGTATAAATATAAGAAGGCACCGGTCTATCACAGTTCGCAATAATGTACGAGTTGACAAGTAGCTGAGCACGGAAGATAACTTTCCTAAGGAATGCCGATAATCGAACGCTATTCTTCTGGAAAATCTCTCGAAATTCTTGACGCACCACAGATGAAGTTGGTAACTTTCGAGTAAAAGTTTCGTAATGATTGTCGTTTAGTTTCTCCGCGATAACGCTCTTTTTCGTTTTGGAGGGTTTCCTGCAATTTTTAGAAAAAGATTTCGAATGATCGATACCGCCACGTTTTTTTGCCGCTGAAAACTCTGCCCCCTCTGTAACATTCAATTTTCTTTTTACTCCTACTTACACAGGAAGAGACATTATCAGAGACACCTTGCGGATTAAAAGCTGTATTAGCTTACCAGGTTTCTTTCCATGGCGCGCGTTCAATGGACATGCCTTGTATCTTTTATTTGGATGACCATTCTGCCTGCAGTCTTTGCAGAAGACTGAACATGATATGTGTGCAATGATAAATAAGGCTATTGGTCAAGAAAAACCTGTCCCTTCTGTAAGACTCACCTTCTTCTCGTTTTAAGCGTTCTGCTTCTTGTTGGAAATATTTTCTGATTTTGCAAAGGCAGACGATATCTTGCCAGTTCCATTCATAGGAACGCGGAATCAAAGCTGTCAGTCTTGAGCAGCACCACTCAAAAACGGCTTGAAGCATAATGAGAAAAGACAACGCAAAAGAGATGTGATAGAATGTTCTTGTTACTTCTGTTGTCTCTTTTAAGGTACGACGGTAATCCGAAACCGTCACATGCGTAATTGGACAACTTTTGCTCTTCACTTATTAATGACGGTGTATCCAGACTATAACTTCGTCGTCTTTACGTGGGAACAACTTTTTCCATTATGCCATTCGATGATCTATTCTTCGACATTCATAAATAAGACCTTCGAAAGTTTAAGACCGACTTTTTCATTTTTCTAACAAAACAAATTCTATTAAATCTTTTAAGCTGGTAGGTTGGACAACTTTTTTTTAAACAGAGACGCATCATGCTTGAAACAAGAATGTCAAATTAAGCTTCAGGGTCTACGCTGAGCTACTGATTCAAGGTTATCAAAACCATACAAGCCCCGCTAAACAGGACTTTTAAGATGTGTAGGCCTAACCGGTTTTCCGAAATTGTAAGTTACAACCCGATATCACATACTTGACAGGTGAGTCGTGCCAAATGTCGCGTATGTGTAAATTATACAGTATACTGCTATATTCTACGATACTCATGTTTCTGTCAAAGAAGATTACAATATCTAATTCTGAAATGCATACAAAGACACTTGTAGGTCAAGGAGATAAATCTTTATGTCAAACCTTTGTTTTTGGCCTCCTATACTATTTGAAGCTTTTCTGTTTTCCTTAAATCATGAAAAAAGCAAAGGTGAATAGACTAATAAACTGATGGAAATGAAAAGGGCAAATAGGAGGTCTATGGAAATGTGTAATACGGAATCAGTCATTGATGATAACCATTGAAGGAAAAACCAAGGGAAAGTGGACGTAAGGAAGAGAATATTATATTCATGCTTGTCAAAACAAGTATCATCTCTGACTGGACTCGAACTAGGTTTTGCCTTTGACAACGTTTTGTTTCGCACTCGATTCACACGTGCCTATAATGCGGATTTCCACAGCTTTGCCAAACTTCGTCCATTACACAGGTGGTGACGATAGATTCAAACGAAAACAATATAACTATCAAAGCTAGAGAAAGAGAACACGAAGGTGCAGTATGTGATGCCTCGTGTCACCAATCAGAATGCATTAGTGTGTATGAGATCAGAATGAATTCATCTAGAGATAATACAGGTATGATGTGTCATTACGGTCATCGTCTGCTCAACGAAGGGCTATTGATACAATTCTTTGTACACTCATTGTTAACTTTACCACTAAAACATGTATTCATCATTGTTTTGTTAGAAAGAACAATCAAACTTTCTTTGATATGCATTCTGGATCACACTTTATAAACAAAGCAGGGTCATGCTTAGTGGACATTTTTAAGTCTCATTTTCTAATTTTCTATCACTTATTCTTGTGATCACTAACTACACTATGAATAACGTTCCTGGACAAGAAGTGCTACTCTCATTTATCCAGCGTAACAGGGCAGCTATGGATGAGACCTCACGTATTGAGGAAGCTGATATGGTAGAATGGTCAAAAGTTCCGTGATCATTTTGTTCGTGACAAAATCAGCAGGATATTGACAACAAGGATCAGATCGTTGGGGAACCATGGCTTGCTTTAAATATCACGTAAGCCTCTATGGTATGTGTTATAGACTTTAGCCGGAAGTAGAAAGTAGAAGTAGAATTGAAAGCCAGCTATTTAATTAGTCCGTGCTTAGAAAAATAAAGAACTCTTTTTCAGCTATATCTATCTTAGACCCTGGAGTTGTAGCTCTATTGTTCTCTACTACAATCCTAATATAGTAGTCAGTAACAGTATGCCCTGACATAATACTCAGTAATTCAAACTGTCGGCGTTTATAATTATCAATGATTTTCTTTTCGTTGCTAGGGTAAATGATATGTTTAATAAAGTTGGACCTTTACTTATTGTATTTGCATATATCATACAAGTGTCTGGAGTTTTGCATGAAACAAACAGAATCGGCTACATTACTTTTGCTGATATTTTCGCGTATCCTCAACTGATGTATAAAAATAAGAACAGAAAAATAAGCGAGGCTCTGATTATCTTTATTTCATAACTAATTGCTCTCTTTAAATATCTTAGACAGTGCGTGCGGGTAAAAGCGGGTTGGGGTAGTTACTAGTATCTTTTGTGTCCGCTGGTGTCTCAGCAACAGATGAATACTGGTTTTTTCAAAGTTTTTGAAGATTCCGCCCAAAATTGTGTTTAAAGCTGCGGAGAAGGAATTTTTATAAATTGGTCCAATGAAATTCTGAATAAAAGCGAACACTTATTTCGGAGTCAGATATTTGAAGATATGTTTATTATAAATTCTTTTGCTCTGCCAAGCAACGAGGAAAGAACGAAATTGAATGTCTGATCCATCCTTCACAATCCTTCTTTCGAACTTCCTTGCATGCTTCAACAATCCTAGGAGTCAAGTGATCACTTTCACTCAATGGATGCCTTTTTATTGCACCTTTAACTTTGGACCAGAACTCCTCGATTGGGTTAAGAAATGGTGAATACTGCGGTAATCGAAGAAGCTTGTGACCTCTTGCCTTAATTTCCTCTGCTATACCATCAGACGAGTGAATTGGAGCATTATCAATAACGATGTTAAAGTTACGTAGGTTGTTTCTGTCAAGCACATCCAACACATTTCTTACAAAGACCGCAAAATCATCGGCCCAAGTTCCACGGTGTGTTTCAATCTTTTCTTTGCCATTTGCTTTTCTTTTCTTTCGGTGATAAACACCTGGCAAACGCAAAAGTATATCAATCACTCCAGCGGAAGAAATGGCACCTAGAATAGTGATTGATATGCCCCGTTGGGTTGGAATGATGACTTTTGCTGGCTCCCCTTTTCTTAACCTCGCGTAGTTTCGCATAATGTGCATATTAAAGCCAGATTCGTCAAGGAAAACACAGTTTGTAGTGTACTCGATTGAACCATCTTTCATGATCATTTCTACCCATTTTTTCCTTTCCTTAATAATTTCTTCGCTGTTTCGTTTAGCTGGTAACTTCTCTGCTCTTTTCAGCGTAAAGTTGCATTCGCTAATGACATGCCTGTGCACAGTGGGGATACTGACGCTTAGACCTTCAAAAGCAGCGCATAAATCATTTCTAGCGTCTTCCAAGACAGCAAATGGCTTATCGTCAAAGTATGCTGTCAGAAACTTAGTGTGCTCCTCATTCAGCTTAGTAGGTCTTCCATGTTTCTTTCTCTCTTTCCGTTCAATGCCAGGCAAAGCTTTGTCAGGGTCTTCTTCGTATTGCTTAACAAAATTGTATGCGGCACTGTATTTAATTCCAGCCTTTCTGGCAGCCTCAGCAATGGTTGAGCCGGTTTCAATCCTGCAATGGATTAACTTCGCGATTTGGTCTGCCGAGTACTTGCTATTTGTCCTCTTTTGACGTTTTATGACCTTTATAAGTGGGTTTTCTTCTTTTGCTTCTTCCGAAAAGCAATCCTCATCAGGAACACGTTCTTCATCTATGTTCATTTGATAAACAGTAACTAAATTCACTTGGGCGTCATCAACGACCATGTTCTGCGCTAAATCAGTTTCCTCATCAGAGTATTGTCGCATTTCAATGTCTTGCTCAACAAGATGCTCGTTTAATATTCCGTAGTTAGTGCTATAAGGACCCATTGCTTTTTAAGTTTGGTGCGCTACGCCCTGAACAGAAAAAATGAAAATTTGTTCGAAATATCAGTAACACGATTGTCAGAATTTCATTGGATGGTTTTTCAAGCTTTCGCTCTCCGAAGCTTCAAACAATTTTGGGCGGAATCTACAAAGAGTTTTGAAAAAACCAATAGCGAAGTATTCGCGTGAAATAGGATAAAGCCTTTTTTGTTGTATATGATCACCCGGGAATGCATGCAATTGTGTTTCTTACCAAGGTCTCAAACTCATAAATAAAGCACCCCAAAGCCATGTTAATTGCAAATATGGAATGAAGTACTTCGTGGCATTGAATGGTATACTATGTGATATAGTGCTCACTAAGGAGCAAAGCTGCACATAGTATCCTAAAAGAGACGCAAAATAATCGTACAAAGCCCATAATATCAATTACCAAAGACGTGCGGATATCCCAAGGTATTAGTTACTATAAAGCTTGAACTATAGTGACTTTCAGACTCCCTTCAATAAGCATTCCAGTAACAGTGATGTGCAAGCCATTCATTGTGTATTGAATCGATCTGTCTATTGTGTCTTTCATTGGGTTTCTAAACTTATAGAGTTGGATCAATGTGTCATTTAGAGTTTTTTCAAGGTTTGACCTGCACACTACCGTCGGAACTATATTATTATGACGATCATCCATCTAAAGCTGAAGTTCAACCGAGGAAATATCTGAATTCTTTGAAGATAATCAGGGCAATTGATCAATTGAAAGGAACGTTAATAACAAAAAGCAAAAAGAACGAATGCGTAAAGCGCTTTGTTATAGAGTTTAAACATTTTTAAGGAATATGTATAGATGAGAGATGTGGCGATTGCAGTATCGGAATTTTCATTTCTTGAAGATCCCTAAAATTCCTGGTATCCAAACATGTCAAATTGAATTTGATCAAGACAGCTTCTTCTTCTTCTTGCTGAACAATAAAGAGAACCGTCTGTCCAAAATCCCTCAATCGCAAAATAAATTGTTCACAAGCTGTATAGGGTGAAATTGCACCAAGAATGGTATTTGGGCTTAGACGGGCTGAAGTCTTATTTAGTTAGCGTGAAAAAAGAAAGACAAGAAAGACAAGAAAGCGTTGTTCGTCGTGTCTTCTCATCGTCATGGGTCAGCAACAGTCAACCTCCGAGAAAAGTAGCGCTTCCGTAAGAAAAGCGATGGTCAGCACACGCATCTTAATGACACTGTCACTTCCGACGTTTAAAGAATGGTTTGAGCATTCTCAAAGAATGGATACACGGTGTTTATGCCGACGGCACACCTGCTGAAGCCGAAGCTGTTGAAGTAGCCAACAGCGGCGAGATCTACCTTTACCCTCAGAGTGATCTGGACGTGCCACGTAGAAATCGCACATGGCAAAAGTTGCTTGTGGAAAGTGCTACAGAGTACGATGCTTCGGCGCTCACTTTGCCAGGAACAGCAGCTTATCGTTACTTTGCATGCAAGGCTCTTGAAAATATTCGTGCGAAAACTGTCCATCAAATGCAAGCTGTAAATATACCTCGAAGATATGTCAGTAAACCTTGTTTAAATCGCAAAACGCTAGTAGTGATTAACACCATCATCGTCAGGTTTTCTTCCCGTCAGGGGTATTTAAACCAACCGAAGCCTTTAAACAAGCAATTCGCGATGCATTAGAAGGCGATACCGACAATGATAAATTGAATAATCTAGAAAAAGTGTTTCAATCGTTCGGTCATTATTATCCATCTTTAATTGCAATTGGTAAGACAATGAGACGCGATGAATTGATTGAATCGATCGACATGTTGACCTTATTTCTATTTTTTAAGGAGGTAAATTCAAATACAAATCCGATTGCGATTCCTTAGATGCCCCGAAGAAGATCATCGAAAGTGTGTTACATAAGAACTTACCGTGGGAAGCGTTTGGTATGATCTGCGTAAAAAGAGATAGAAGATCTATCCGGTGTAGTTAACTCGTCTAAATTTGCTGTTGCAGGTGGCAATACCAGCCTTCTTGATGGCTACTACCCTGATATTGATGGATGGGTTGAGAGCACAATAAACCAACCAAGTCTAGTTCTAATTGGTGATGTCGGTCCATGTTACGAACTGTTTGAAGACAACATTAGTGCAGAAATCCAACGCATATACAGAGCCTGTTATGATAATCAGGCAATCTCTATGAAATCCCCGCATAAAGCAGATGACACAGCGGCAGATGCGCTTGTTTTGTCTTCCAGACAGGAAGCAAAAGTTGGTGTTGTAAGAGGGGTGCATTTTGATGGATTACTTTCGGAAAAGGATGCAGTTGAATGGATCGACGAGGAATATATCGGTGATTTGATGAGACCAACGGTTGTTCAAGGGGAGCCTCGTATTGAATGCTTGGTGCGTCGAACGGATCTGTCGATCAGTCTAAATACACATACCTTTCTACCAGACAACTTTCCAGAGGTGATAGATCAAGTGCCTGGTTTTGCAGATGCTGCAATGGGTTATTATATCAACAAAAACAGGGCACGGCTGCAATCGGAAACGAAACGACAAAGATATTTCGTTATGTATGTGTCATACAAGGAGGTGAGTAAGAAATAGAAAAGACTATGCGGAAAGGGGAATGTTTTGCCTACGCAGCCAAATTGGAGAGAAAAAAAATTCATGGCGACAGAGGAAGCATAATGCAATCCGAATTATCTCATTGTAAGATAGCTGTATGTTAATTACATGGTATGGACATGTCTTTTAACAGTTATCTGTCGCAGGAGTGATGAGCGACTAGTAATTGCCAATGAATGATCGATTTGAAAGCGCATAAACCCTTGCTTTTCGTTGTGCTTATTGTACAATCTAACGTGAAATATTAGTTGATTTTCGATCCAAAGCACATCAAGCCAACGGACGACTTAAAATTAGCAGTGGCTAAGGCGCTCAATAAGGAAGATGATGAAGAAAAGTACAATGAGCTGGAGAATGTTTTTAGTCGTTTCGGATATTATTACCCGTCCTCAATTTTACTAGGTAGGAGCATATTCGCGCTCCATAACAGAGTATTTATCCATATGTATATCTAGGCGGACGGATTGCGTATGAAACTAGATTTTGTCACCCAACAGGCGATTCGTTGTCAAGAAGCGATATAGAAGACCTCGAAGTCTTGCTGTATATACATCACATGGTGACCGGAGTTGACACCGTCGGTAAGAATAGCTATGAAGGTCCCAAGAAAGCATGATCCGATCATATAACGCGTTTTAAAATCGTACCAGGAGGCAGTTCTACGTCTGGAGGATATCAAGGTTGGATCGATTCTGTTCAAAATAATCAAAAACGTATTCGGTACAAGTCGCTGAGGCCAATGTATGAGCTGCTAGACCAGGAACAACGTGTCCAAGTGCTGCGGCTCTATGATCGCAAAAGACATTGCACTGATTATTTTTTTGAGCTCCCGCGTGCAGTACATTTTGATGGAGCAATTGCCGAGGAACAAGCCATTGAGCTTTCCGAAGACACAATTGTCTCCAGGCTGACTATGTTACGGAATTACTCGAATCATCCTAATATAGAGATTATCAGGCGGTATGGGAAGAGTTTCGAACACGTTGAGAAATATTCATCCTTGGATATTGAGTCGGGACAAGACTTTCCTGGAAGTCTCGGCTTTACGTTGGGGGCAAAAGGCGCATATAAAGAACGCATCGGTGATTATAAAGATGAAGATATAAGCACGGAGGCTCCATACGACATAGCTTACGTAACTTACAAAGAGGTTCGTCGTACATGCTTATGGCGGCTATAGCGGCAAGAAGCAATTTACGCGTCAATCATTAGATATACCTTCCGGATAAATTTATTCGAGCAACAAGCCAGTTTAAGGATGAGATCAGCAAAGCATTGCAAGTCGGTAAATCAGACTACGATACATACTACGCATTACAGGACGTTTTTCAACGGTTTGGGTACTACTACCCTACGCAAGTGAATATTGGTAACAGCTGGATCTGTAAAACAATTATTAGAGTTTTGCTCATGAGTTCGGTGTAGGCGCTAGATTGATAGCTAGGATCCCGCACGACGGACACGGATACCAACAGGAACCGCTTGACTATAATATCCAAAGCCGCTATGAGCGATATTTGGAGACATATTGCATATCAGAGATAGCCGAATTGGCACAGGAAGAAAACGAAAGCAAAAAGTCTGTAGATTTCAACGAGCACAGAGTCATTGCACGTTCCGAAGGACAAGTTTCCCGCAACTTAGCAAGAGCAAGCATCGAAAAATCGATTGCTCAGAGCGAGAAGCTACGAGCTGCTGGTATGTGCTTAAATATCTTTGTAAAAGCGTCCATGTAACCTGTTGTTGAACCTGTAAGGTGGCGATTCTGTCCATTTACTATGGAACGACGTCAAGAGTTGGATAGCATCAGCGAAAATTACTGCCACAGCCATTCAAAGCAGAAACCTGCAGCCTCTTTACGAACTATTAGATGACAAGGAGCGACAGCAAGTGCAATTGATCTATGAAAATGTAATTGCAGCCGATGACCGTGTACGTTACAACTGTCCGCTTGAGTTCTATTTGGAAAAAGAGGAAGACTCCGAAGACGAGAGCATTCCGTCTTCACCCATATCAATCCTGCAACAGCAAACGGAAGCTTATTTTTCTCCTCGAGAGAATGTGAAACACAGTGTTATTCTCCAAATCGAGCCTGCCGAGGCAATGCAAAGCAGAAATCTGGCACAGCTGCAGCATGTGCAGTACGGCGATTTGGTCTATTTGCGATTCATAAATTCCGTACTGACAGCCAAGATATCTACGGTGGATGATAGCAAATTCATATCCCTAATCAAAGCATGCACCAATTCTACAGATTCCAACGATATAAAAAAGTTGGCTTACGACATCATCAATTCATATGTATCTGCAAGCAAATACCTGAAAGAGGACGCTTTCTTGCTGGATATCGCGGAACATGAGCAACTAAAGAAAACGATGTCAATCTCAGATGCAGACTATCTATGGTTGGAGAAATAGACTTTTCTACACATCAACTAACTGACTGACACACACATACCCGTAGGAAAATAGTGCCCTGTCCCTGGAATAGCGGAAGCGAAGAAACATCTTTGCAAGAGAATATAAAAGAAGAGGATGACAACGGAGAAAACGACGATTTACCGTTGCCTGATGGATTAGAAAGAAAAGTGCGTCGTCCGTCCCAATTTCTAAGTGATCCAGGCGAGCTGAACCAGACAGCATCTGTGCAGGACGATAATAATGACAATTACATCCGATGCCATGATTGTCTTGTTCTTGAAAGCCAAGTCGCCCTTGAAGGATCTCGTCGGATCTACCTCTGTTTTACCGCAAATGGACTGAACTGCCTTGTGTCCGACAAACTGGAAGCATACGGATGCAAGCAGGTCCAATGGCAAGTTCATCAGCATTTGAGTCAAACGATGGCGGAGCACAGGTTTCCTGATGAAACTTCCAAAGCGGTTCTGGATGAACTTCGCTTTTCAGAAGACATCCTGAGACAAGCGGAAGCCGGTGTTGCTTCCAATGGTGACATTGACGCTTATCAAGACCGTGGGCAACCCGCTTGTCAACACCAGAAAGAGCAGGGTCTGCAGGGCACAGCTTGTCGAGAAATCTATAAGCAGGATGGAATGCAACTCTTGCCTTTGACGCTTGATATTGGATATGGATCACACTACTTCAAATTGATCAAGATATTGCGCAGCCTTGGGGACTATAAAACAGCGTTGCGTATGTATGAAACGTCCGCATCCCTCTCGGAATGGCAAGCGTATTACGAGTTGGCAACACTTTACCGTACTGGGTTCACGGCCGATGAGGTCGACATCTCCGAGAATCAAGAGGCGGCATTTCTGTGTTATGCCATCGGTGGCCTCTTAGGAGAATACCTATCGGCATTAGAAGTAGCTGAGTATTATGAAAAAGGCTATAGCAAGACAGTGGGGGTCCATTACGACAAAGCATTACAATGGTATACGTATGCTTATCAACGAGGCACCGTATCCTCTGCCTTACTGGGTATTGGAAGAGTGGAGCATGCGTTAGCCCAAGCAGCCATCAGTCCTGTGGAGAGGGAAGAACATCGACAAAGAGCCTTACAGACATTTTTGCAGATTGTTGAATCAGAACCATACGCGAGATTTATGGTGGCCATGTACCATATCTATGGATGGGGTTTCAAAGAACCAGATGCTAGCCTCGGCTTCCAAATACTACTTAATCTTGTTGAATCGGGTGTTTCTGGCGTCTTTTCCGCAATAGCAAGATGCTATAACGAGGGTATTGGCGTTGAACGTGACCCTGCGAAAGCCCTGGCTTATCAGAAGCTATCCAAAAGGATGTATACATTGTAGAACCAAATGCGCTTAGATACCCAAATATGATCCAGGTCTATTTGATCGTTTGCATAGTTACTCTATGTTCCTCAGAGCTTAATTTATTCTTATTCATCCAATGATACAAAAAACTAATCTCTTCTAGCCGCTTTTCAATATTACTGCTCTTTTTTGCTGTGAATCCTATTCCTACTAACGGAGTCATCGAACAAAAGTGGTAAAAAGATCATGCATGCATCATTTATTTTTTTTTTTTTTTAAGAAAATGGACAAAATGAAAAACGAGTGGAAGAGAGACGGGGGGGGGGAGAAGGAATCAGGTTGAACGATGGATTTTTCTTTGCTTGATCAAGCGAATCAGTTCACTCGTAGAAGTCATCTTGGATGCCACTGGCATTGGGCTGCTCCTGGTCTTCCTGAGCTGGAGTGGCCTCTTCCATTCTATCTTCTTCCAATAGCGGTTTGACTTCTGGTATCTCACCTGCCCTGACCAGTGCCTTTCGGTATTGAGCCCTATACCATTTACGTAGATCCTCCATATCGCCACTGTGATCGAGGATCTCTTTGATCTTTCCTCGCACTTCTTCCCGTACTTTGAGGTTATTGGTATCGTCCGCATTCTCTTTTGGAAATAAGGATACATAGGGTTTCGTCGGTGGATAATGCTACAGAGGGAGATCCCAAGTTAGTGATCTGCAACCAACCACTTCTTTAGCGTACCAAGATATACATCAAATCAATATTCAATTTCTTTGCTTCCTCTTCGGCTTTCTGTTTTTCCTCCTCAGTTTTTGCCTCCTCCACATTTCTCTTCGCTGCTTTTAATTTACGTTGGACCTTATTTTTCTCTATAACCAAAGTTCATAGATCAGTAAAGTGCCTATGATATTTCCGTAAAAGACCAGAATCTTACCGAAATGTTTTACTTTGTGGTATTTTTGCTTCATTTTCTGTTCTTTCGCATCAATCATTTTCTCTCCAAGCTCAAATTCCAACGCTTTCAATCGTCTCTCATAACTGATACGAGCGGCAGCAGATATAGTACCCTTTATTTTTGTTTAGGACAAGTTGAGCTCTTTCTTTTTTTTGTTTCCATGAGGATCCATCCTCATGCTTTCTTCACGCGTTTTACCTTGTTTAATGCTCGTTTGGTGTCTCTTAATCGTTTCTTAATCTTTCCTAAACTATCCCCTTTATCTTGTTCATGGTTTTGCTGCCGCTTGAATTTAGTTCCTGGTTGCTGTTTCATCGCTTTCTTGTGCGCTCGGTCGACAATAGAAGAAAATTGTCTGGATGCCCAAAAAGGAGTTCCCTTCCAGAGCAGAGGAAAAGCAAGCTTGTCACGGTGGCTTTGAATTATGCGCACGGCGGTGCATGAAAAGGACAAGGTCCGCCGTGATGATCTCCTGGTTTTCCGCGACGCATCGGCCATAGTGAATTCTTCGGATTTCAAATCCAGCCATCCTATGTTTTCTCATTAGCCAGAGCGATTCTTGCAGTGACTTGAGTGATAGACTCTTAGTCAAGGATCATTTTAGGTTTCGGATTCCGAGAAGCTCTTGAATGCCATGGGTCAATGGGAACACAGATCGTAAATTTTTTAGTTAGAAACCCTCTTCGGTTGTCAAAACTTTGCATTGTCTGTGTGTCTCTCTATGAAGTAAACTTACGGGTTCCTTCGGTCTTTATTACGCTTTTGTTAAATTTATCCTTTGTTTCGTTCCGAGGATGGTGCATGGTTTGCTCTATCGGGGAATGGCCAACACAGAGAGAGAGAGAGAGAGAGACTAAGAGGGACGATGCAGCTGAGTTCTTGGAAAGACATGAAGTTGTGAAACGTTTCCAAGGTTCTCCGACGAGGTAACACGGGAACAAATGAAGATAGGGGCTGTAAAACGAACCTTTTGCCATTTACATATGCTTAAATGTTCTCAATGTTTCTCGCATTTGTCATCCTATTTATCTCTTTTGACCTGTCCAACATGGATATACTGCTACTTCGCCAAAGAAGCTGAGCTGCTATCTTTCCCTTTTCTTATGCCTTGTATGACATCAATTTGCTAAATGAATGGAAAGGTTATTTTCGATCGAAAGGACCGATTGGTTCTTCATGGCCCTGACGACCCTACTTTTTTCTGTAATTCGGATTCCGTAGATGAATTATTGGATAGGATTACTCACCATGTATAAAACGGCGGCTAATGGTTTAAACCGTCAGAACAAAAAAAATATACAGCCAGCCAACCTGGGGGACCCGAAGGACTTACCTCAACTGCTTCTCAAGGAGGGGATCTATCGCTGGTTTGCATGCTTTCAGTGTCCATTCCTGTCGGTCAGGTGAGGTAGTATGGGCTGTTCCCAGTGGCAATGTTAGTTGATCACATGGATATTTTGTTTTTAAAAGTGGGGTAAGTGGCAAAAGGCGGCAAAACATGGGTAAAAATGGCAAGACGTTTGAACTCCGTTGGGCGAAACAGGTTTGTCATGAGAAAAAGGGGATTGCGAAGAGAGGGGATTGACATTTTATCTGTATGATAGAAATCTGTAATGGCGTACCCAGTCATGGATTGCTTCTCCTACTAAATAAGAAAAAGGAGAAATGAGAGAAAAGATAGAGGAGGCATGGACTAAGCTAACTTCATTAAGAGGAGTATATATTCGTCTTTGGTTGTTTATTTCAATGCAAGATGCAGAGCTGACAAGTGACTTTTTGCACATGAAAATCCCGCGAAAAGACGGACAGCGCATGGAGGCGGGAAGAAAAAAAGAAAAAGAAAAAAAACTCGCCATGTTTCCTTTGGCCCCGCAATTTAAAAAGCAACCTCCTTAGATTTATTTCCCTTTTTCTTCTCTCCTCATTCCCTTTAACTTCTTGTTCCTCTTCTTCTTCTTCTTCTTCTCTTTACTTCTCTTTATTTCTTTATTAATCCTATATAACACAAAGAATCATCTACATGAACGACATTGCCTCCACAGGATTCCAACCCACCACTTTCGCATCACAACAACAAGAATACACTCACCCTACAGCGCCACGGATACCTCAGGACAACAACACCAATCCATCCTTTTACGATCTACAGGATGTTATTCACCAATACAAATCCCAACCAGAACTTCTAAAATTGATCTTGACAAGCAAAGTCGAGGAAGACAAACGACGAGCGGAAGAAGCTAAATTACGAGCAAAGGAACTCGATCTGTATTTACAAGAAAACTCCCGTCGGCTGTCGGTCCATTCTCATTCTGATACGGACGGATCGGGAAAATCAGAGGGAGTGGTGCCACGATCCAAACGACGTACAGCACCATATCATATCCCACAACGACGTAAAGACAGTCTAACAGATCATCAAGAACGACGCCATTCAGCAGCCGCTGCCATGCTTGCCATGGGAAGCCTAACTGTTCATCACCATCATCATTCACATCCTAACGACCCCTCTATTGAACATACAACACCTTCCCCCACTTCTCCCTTGTCCAGGTAAAGTAAATCATGTCTTTTTGTGTATGTGGGGTGCATGGATCGACTGGATGCTGACCTGTTCCCTTTTCATGTGATTAATTTTTTATCTATCAAAACAAATAGCGCAGCCACATTATCCTCGCTATCTGCGTCCTATCCTTCCCCTGTTGCCGATCAATATGATGATGAAGAAGATGAAATTATCGAAGAAGAACAGCTGGAACTTACTTCTTCGGGTCGCCCCCGCCGTCGACGAGAGATGCAGGCCATCACCAAGATTGTTGAGACACGCGAATTTCCCTATGTGGATGATTACTTTTGGAAGAATAATGGCAACACCACACAGAAAAAGACAGGCTGCAAAAGTATCTATTACAAATGCTCCAATAGTAACAAGGTAAAGCAAACAATCCAAAAAAAGGAAAGAAAAAAAATTTAGTTTTGGAGAACGGTGGAAATTCGCGGGATCGGAATGGTGAAGGCGGGTTTTCCCGAGCGGGGTTGACATATGAAATTCATGCTCTCAGCCAAAATTTCTCACGTTGGGTCCTTTTTATATTAGGGTTGCCCCGTCAACAAGACCGTCACTGCTCGACCTAATGGTGAATATCTTATTAAATACCGTGGTAATCATTTACCAGAATGTGGACGTGTGGAACGAATTCGTGATCTGTAAAGAAGAAAATAAACCAAAAATCTCACCAAAAAAAATCAGGAAAATAATAATAAAGAAATAAGCCAACGTTGCAAACAAAGAAAAGGAGGGATTTGAGACATGTTGAGGGCAAGGGGTCAAGGGTATCCAACCTGTCACGCCATTTCCTTAAGCTGCATGATCCATTCCAATTTTTTTTTTCATGGAGAGATCCGGGGAACCTAAAGTAACAATGGGGAAATGTGCATAATTCGTATGCTATATATAAAGGCCAACCTTTTCCCAAATTCTCCCTTTCTTCTCATTCTCTTTTTTTCTTTTAATTCTCTGTTCGATCATGGCTACTCTCATCCTTCCCAGATTTGCAGGCTCCACATTAGAACCATCCACCGAACCTATTGTGATCCGTCCAAACCTTCATCATCAGCCTCATCCTCATCATCATCATCACTATCCTATGCCTTATAGCTCACAGGCCAAAGCATCCGTCAAGGTAGAACCGACCCGATGCACGAAACCCTTATGCAGAAAGAATAAACCAGCATCGATCGCCATTCCAGATCCTTCCGAACTGTCAGATGACGATACTTTCTCCGATGAAAATGAAGAAGCGGCAGCTGATCAACCTTGGCTCATCTGGGATGAAGAAACACAATCCATCAAAGTGGCCCCTCGCTACAGAAACTACGGTGATATCCCACCATGGATTATGTCTGCCCTCCTATCCCCTTATTCGGATGATGACAGCAGCAGCACAACCAGTAGCTGCAACTAAAAAGAAAAAGAGAAAGAAAAAGGAATGCAACACCTGCCCTGCCATATCCTATTCATCACCATGACCGAATATTTCTGTGTTCTTATCACAACGACGACTATTAGCTTACCTACTTGTTACTTGTATACCATTTTCTGCTTGTTCTTTGTACCTGAAACTAACTCTCTCCCCACCTTTTCTTATATCTTCCACTAGCCCTCCTATTTCTTCTTGCTTCCATTACCCTCTCGCTCTCTTCCTCTTGGAATCCTTTGTATATAACTCCGTTACTATTCTAACTCACTTTTACCCTTTCGTTTTCTCTCTTTTTTTTTGTCTATTTTAAGCAGTGAAAATAAAAAAAAAGTTGAACTTGATAAAAAAAAAGATTAACATACATAATACGAAAGAGGTATGCTTGATCGTACAATGAAAGTGAGAAAAAAAAAGAGGGAATCATACACCTCTGTTTAGAATTTTATTTTTAGCCAAAGACAACGGCAAAGCTATCACGACGTTGGACCCGTTCATAGTACCCAATCAGTGCCGCCCGGTTTTGGAACACGATGTCGGGGTTAATGATTGCGAGGCGATGAAGGTAAGCAGTAAAGTGGACATCAGCGAGGGTGTACCGTTGGCCCATGAGATATGGACGCTCCTCCTTCTGGAGTCTGGATTCAATCTGGTCGAGGAATTCGGTCAATGTGTCCCAATAGCTTCGATTGATATCGAACATGAAGGAAGGGCTGGTCGTCCCCTTGTAGACAGCCAGGATCGGTTCCGTCTCCTGGATCAGGCGCTCATACCGTGTACGGTGTTCACTCGTAGCACCATCAGCAGCAGCGTAACTTTTCCAAGCCTCGATCCGGCCTTGAAGAAAAGGGGAAATCAAGGACCGCTTGGTCTCGATTTCGGAGAGACTGCCAGACGTGAAGAAGACTTGGTTACCCAGATCATAGCGTCCGTGCATCGCCTGGACCAGTTCCTCCATCTCCCGACGTTCCTTTTCTCCTCCTTCAGGATGCAGAGGGCTGCCTGCTTGTTGGTCAAGGTATTCCGTCACCGTGATGGAATCGGTCAATATTGTATGTACGTCCTTGTGGTTGATCACCTCCAGTGTAGGCACAGTAGCATGAGGATTCAACCTATATAATTTAAAAGGTAAGTGTTGGTGTCACGACAGCAGATTACACTTCGTACTTCAAAAAGTCGGGTGCATAATTTTCCGCCTTGGACAGATCGACATTGACTTCCTCCACATTGGGAATTGCTTTCTCAGCTATCAAAAGTCGAGGGACAGCTGCCCAAAGGGAGAGTTTAAATGTATATAGTTTCACACGTTGGATTGTATTGGCAGCAGCAGTAGTCATTGTTGTTGTTATTGGAGAGCAAAGTAAAAGAAAAAGGGATAATGGTTATAAGATAAAGGATAAGCAAAAATCCTTGCTTTTATATAGCTTATATAGCTTTGTAAGCACTTTGATCTATTTTTCTTTTTTTTTTTTTAGGTTCCTTGTTATGGCAGGCCGCGTAGAACGCTGGGTGGAGTTCAAGTTTAAAATGGTGTTCTTCATGCCTCTCTTGACTTCATCTGCTGAGTCATCTCCCATCCGCTTGGTCGGTCGGACATCTCTTTAGCCCAATATGGAAATCCGCGGGAAAGGACCTCCGGGGGTTTACGGTAAATGACTAAAGTCTTACCAGACATTCCCAATCTATTCTTGTTCATCAGAGTAGCATCCGCTTCCTTTCCTCAGGAAAATTGACGTGCAGTTTACGGGCGAAGCAGCGTTTATTGTTGCTGCCAAAGGATTTGTTCTGCCAATAAGCGATCAGGACATCGTCTAGTGTGGAAAAAAGAAATAGACAATAAGACAATAGACTATTAATTAACCAGACTAAAAGGTATCGACCAAGTTTTTATTTCTATTAATGACTATATTATACTGGATGTAGGACACCTTCCAACTGAGGTCGTAAAACTCTTTCATGAGGCTTATTTTGATAATGCAAAATCAAACGATAGAACGAATCATATGTTCTTTGATAGGACCATTAGTTTCCAAGGAAGAATAAGAGATCAGATCCATTGAATTAATATGCACCTAAAACCCAGTTGCATGATAGCAAGCATCATTTGTTAAGCTGAATTTAAATGTTTAATCGTTAACCCAATTCGTTCCCTTAAAGTGACAAGCTGAAGCCGAATATTGACAGTCGTTGACTCATACATGGTTAATCATTAACCCATTGCGTATGAATACAAGCTCCAGTACGGAACATGGCAACCATAGGACTTATCAACAATACATATACACAATAAAGAAATCGACAAAGACTCATGTCGATAGAATTGGGATGAAAATGAAGAATGAGGATGTGGTTCTGCCGTTGTTACACTTGTTGAATATTCAGGAATTGCTTCCTATGCTCTCTGAGTTACTGTAAGCCATTAGCACCTCAACCTTGTTCTGGATTCCTTGCTTGAAGCACGCTTCCCGGGTGATCCTCCCTGTTCCTGAATTATGGAAATCTCTATGTAGTCTTGCAGCAATTCCATGGATTGTTTATGGATCCGTTCAATTGTATTCCGTAGGAATATTGTTCACCATCACATAATGTCTCTTTCTATGCTCCTAGTTACCCATTCCGTCCATTCAGCCTTAATAAAATTGAGGTACAACAGCAGAATGACCCGACTCTCTTTCTTTTTTTTTGCCGGTAACTAGGGGAGCCTCAGGCTGCATTAAATGGTGCCTGAAGGCGCCCCATCTCTCCATAGATTGAACATGCATTATCAACTACTTTATAACAGCTGACGCATATAAAAACTGGACTATATATTGATCTGTGTGAGTGTCATAGTCACGCTTGGGTTCCGATTGTCCCATGCGAACATTTGTATCATCCAAATATAAAGGAGTACAGAGGGTAAAAGCTCTCGGTTCTGAGAAAGCTGACATGCTCACATACACACACCACATTTGCGATGGTCAACTTTTCTGTGCATACGAGGTTTATGATTTACGTCATTAAAGGCAAAAGTTTCTGAACACATACGGAAGTATGTAAAATGAGCCCAAAATCCAACAATGCATTTAGGATCTTCGCACCTGTCAAATGTACGTCGTAGTACAAATAAACAGATATATCGAGTCTAAGTGCATCTTTATTTGTTACGATGAAGAAGTATACTTCCACTTCTCTTCATCCAGACACTGATACAGTTTTCATTGACACTATCATTGCTTCCACAACCCGGTACCGACTATTGCTCTCAAAGAAAAATGTTTCGCGTAGTTTCATTAGTGGGTTGCATTTTACTCATCTGCTGCGAATATGGCTCTATTTTAGTGTGTGTCTTATATACGAATTATCCCAATCTGCTTGGCGTGATCTTGCATAAGGATTGAAAAGTATGTCTCAATAAACCGGTTGTTTATCGTGCATCATATCATCTGCGCACGGCTTCTTTGGTTATGCTTATCCTAACTTATTTGCAGATTTGCAATGGAAGTGAGCTTTATCCTGAAATCAGATTAGCCAGGAACAGGATGAACTTTACCATTCTATATTCATTGTAGCCTTTGATGTAGTAACATGGCTGGCTGAAAAAAATGCATATCAGGCAATGCTTATCAAGGGGAAATCACCCATGGTGGCAGCCGATAGGCATATGTCTGAAAGAAGGAAGGAAGAGCATTCTTTATATACGCGATCTGTCCAATCTTGAAAAACTAATATCTTCTTTTGCCAGATGCCTACCATTCCTGTAACAACTGCGCGTCCATAACCTTTGCTTGCCAGTCTTATCATACTGTCCCAGATACAGTCAGTGTTCCATCCATTGGTCCATCGTGATTATTCATCATGCAACATGGACTGTTTACTCATTAACCTTTGAAAAACCACTAAGTTTAAAAAATCACAAGCCGAAAGAGAGATAGAAAAAATGAAAATAGTCAAACGAAGGAAAAATACTCCTTTTTCCCCTTCCAAACTGTGCGTAATATGAAGAATACTGAATATAACATTCAAGCTTTCCTTTCTTTTCTTTTTTTCCTTTTCTTCCCGTTTGTAAGATATCCATTATCAATGTCTACGTTCGAAATAGGAAGAATTACTCATAAGTACAATGGTGGTATCCAGAATCCATTCTCCAACAGCAAGATATTTTTCGAAATAGCCACGGATTTCCTTGTTCTCGATCTTTTTTACCGCAGGTCTAACAAATGATCAGCATAAACTAAGCAGCAAAAAGTCGACTTTTCTCTTTTCTTCTAAAGATATGCTCACTGTAATCCTGTTGTTCGTTTGATGCCGGCCAGAATGGTCGAAATGAGAGCAGCATCCACAGCCAGATGGAGCACTCGACTAAGCATGACGGTAGAAATGGAGTTCAAAGAAGGTTGCGCAATCCGATATAGAACAAACGCGGGTTGAGGGACCGAAGCGGAATGACCAACGGAGTTGCAAAATTTCGGATGTCCTGCATATCAGTTTTCGCTGCATTCTACCCTAAAAGGAAGAAGCACATAAAACTTGGATAACGGGAACAGCGGGCAAAGTCAGTTTCTCGAAATCAGCCGTCATTCACTTTTGGTAAGACTAGCAGGAACCCGCATGTCGCGCAAAGGACGCTGAAGCTCTTACGGAGCGCCACACCTATGTTTCAATGCAGATGGAGTTGGAGCTGTTCCACAGTCCAAAGTTACCGATACTTATGACTGGCTCAAGTCATCTTTGCTGTTTGGTTTTCCGTAGCTGTTTGCAAGATCTCTCTGAAAAGATGGCTTCCGTCATTCTGCTGGTCATCTTTGAGACGATAACAGGTTTACTGTACTATAAACAGTTATTGATAGAAAGTAAGCCATGCGGTACCAATTACGTACAGATCGTTTTCTTTTCTTAACCACTTACAGTTCCTCGTTATCATAAAACAAATTTCAACGTGCGCACGCTTCATAGAAAACACATTGTTTCTTGGTGACTGAAGACAAATTTGGTTATTATGTCATAAACCAAGCAAGGTTGGCAGGGTAGACGACAGTGTATTTCATGCCTGTGGCGATCATTAGTAGAGTTTGCCTAATTATTGTATGTGTCTTGTTCACGGAAAGCCTGTTCAAGTTTGGCCGTGTAACGCAATTTCCTGGTAGAAAGGCTTAACAGGTGTAACCAGCATAGAGGGTTAGCTAAAGATAACGGCATCTATGAAATAAAACAAAGAAGCACCCACAATCTGGAGTTGCTATTCTTGGTACAGCTCGAGGCCGGTAAGTATGTAAGGCGGATGAATTTTGGCATGGGGAATTGCTCACACCCAAGATTGTAAGCTATCATGCAATTGCCACCTGTTCCTAGAAACTTCTATCAAAATTGACTGTTTTGATCTTAGAGTTTGTTACAATATTTTTAACTTGTAAATGAGATGATTCCGAATTATTTATTGGACAATTTGAAATTATAGATTAGTCGATTGAACTCTTGTAGGACGGTCTAGGCTGAAAAAATTGGACATTAGATATGTTGTTGGAGAAGCAACATGTTTTGGTAGACTATACAAACTCACTAACCCATGAAATAGATACCGCTTTGATGGACATCTTGGTTACATTAACCCGTTGCTGTTTTATAGATTAAACAACTCATAACCAGATCTGACAGATTCGTACTCTAGTTATATTGAATATTCCACAGTATAAGCACGCACTTTAGCAACATTCCTGTTATAAAATAGCAATAACTATTCTGACCAATTGCATGTATGTAATAGTAAGAAGAACCCGGATGTTGGACGCTTATTTCCTATCTTTGGATCTGAACATAATAGAAACTTCCGAATTCAAAACGAATAAAGTAATTTACCGCTTAAAAAGTTCGCAGCTTTCCATCTATTGTGATTGCACAAATCAGCCTACCTTTTGCAAAAGTGTGCTGCTGATATTCATAAATATGCATTGCTCAGTTTCTATAATAGTAAAGCAAAGAACAATGCAAAAAAAATTATAGGTTGATAATTGATAGTATGGCGACACGGCTTTTTCTTTGTTTCCCGTAATGTTGTCCTGCTTTGACTTGTAATCTTATCACTGTTTTTAAGATAGTTGCATGAAGGTCTCCGTTTGAACACTCTTTCCGTCATGTTTGTACTTGGGTAGAATTAGGATCGACTGACAAACTGTATGTTTGGGATAGTATTTCACTAAGGCTGAATTTCAGTAACCTGTTTTACTGATCTTTTAGTTCCTTTACTTTTGTTGTGCGAGGGATTAATGACCTATGTCTGTCTCTTTAATAGGTTTTTTATTTTTTTTTATTTGCTAGTCTTATAGAATTCTTACCTTAGAGATAATCCGAATGAGCAGCTGAACCATCCAATAACGAACGGAAGTAGTCAGTGTACTTTCTTTATTTGAAGATTTAATTTCGACAAAAATAATCCGTTTGTGAACTTTTGACTTCTCTGAGATCCGAAGAGTTGTTTTTGAATTCGGAAGATAGGTTATTGAAGCAGATTTTTTTTTGTTTTGGTCATTCTTCTCTCTTCTTCATTCGATTTTGATGGTCTTCATTGAGTTAACGTGCGATCTGCAAACACTCGTATTTTTATTCTATCTTTATCCATCTTGTCTCCTTCAACGCCACTTCTTTTTAATCATCTGTATTTCCAGTTAATATTATTTGCGTTTTATACGTGCCATTGTAATGATATTACATCAAGAGGGTCCCCATGGTGTCCAAATGTCCACACATAACTAGGACAGAATGCGGATTACAGAAACTATTACTTAAAAACCAAAAGCTGAGACAGTTAGAGATAGAGAAAAGTATATCAGAAAGAATACTAGCTTAGACATTGTATACAAATTGACCATGTTTTCTATTCTCTATAATATTATGGCGGAAATCATGACAAGGGAATGAGGACGATAAGGAGGATAATGATCAAGAACCTGAATCTAGTGCCCAGGTCAACAGCGCACACAGCGTCAGTTGTCTGGCAGCAAAAGAAAACGGAAACAGTCTGTAGAGAAGGAAAAGAAGAAGCAGACTCTGGCCAGAGAAGGGCAAGAAGCGGTAAGAAAACATCAACCAAATTGTACCCAATTTGCTTGAAAGCCGGTAGATTTGGACCTGCTGAGGCACATAGAAGACGTGCTAGCAAACTTTGCAGGGACTACCGTGGAAGAACAAGTCAACAACGTATGCTGTACGGTAAACTAAAAGAAACAACCCAAGAGATTAGTCTGCGACGGCTGTTTTGAATGCGAGATCGCGAAAGAGAGCTTTTTTGCAACGTAGTTAATGAATTGCTGCCTTGTCAGCATGTCTTATACAGAATGCCAAGGATCAAGCCAATATTGGTGAAGTTGAAAGAACAATCATGACTAACAAAAACGCTGATATGGATGGCATTCATAACTACATCGGATCAATGCTACCAAGTGTATAACGAACTGACGGATTTTTATGCCCGGCCATTGCATCAACGGATTAAATTTCGTAATTTCCACGGGAGACAAAGAGTGGACGCGGAGCTGACAAACATCATCATCACTTATGGCAACGAGTATGGAGACATGTGTGAGCCGTCCGACGGACCTCAACGAATAAGAAAACGAAGAAGACGCCAGCATCGCTCGTTTGCAGGCACCGGTCTTATTACTTCCCTTCAGACTTCTGCCTCGCCAAGGAAAGCCTGCTGGAGAGAAGCGTTTGTAAGTTATCAGAAATGTTATTATAACAGAAAAGCCGTTCCTCCGTTTCTCACACGTTGAAAACAATAATAAATGGATAAACGCACCGATCAACAACAAGGTGAGCAAGGTTTCTGTTGTCGACTTTGGCTCTGGCAGGTTCGATCGAAGGCAGTATGGCGGTAAATCTGCTCACAAATGTCGCAAAACTTTAAAGAAGGCGAAGCACGAAGGCAAGCTTATTGTCATGAGCATCGGAAAACAAAGACGTCGGAAGTATGTTCCAGGTGTGGCAAGAAAGCTTTGGAACAAATTTCTGCTATGAGTCTCAGTCCGTGTACTGTGCTAACTTGTAGAAGTTGTTGCACGGTATGGCAGCCAGACATCGACGGCTAGAGAAATATTTTCGGTCTGTTCATAACATCATCTATCATGGTCGCCGGCCAAGCATTTTTTTCAGTTTCTGGAGATAGTTAATATCTCTTGGCTTGGATTTGTAACTATCGATATTCTCATCATACGATTCTTACTAACGTTATGTCTAGTTTGTCCATTCTTATATTGCTATTCGTCTACTTTACCGTTTTACTTCGTCCATCGTTTTTTGGTGTTTGTCCTTTCCCCGTGTGCATCTTGAAAGGAAACGCTGTGTTTAATGTGGCGGTCATTTTGTGGAACATATCACAAATGGTAATGCCAAGCCCATGTTACACAGTTTTTAAACAAATATAAAGTAAATCGATCTGAAAATAACACGGCTGGCGATGGACGGAATATCCTCTGCGGACAAGTTGGATGATCCGTCGCTAAGCGACGCGCAGAGCAAGTTGCCCAATGAAATACTTGCTAATATCGCTCGTCGGCTACCAATAAAAACACTGGTCATTGCAGTTGCTGTGTGTCATGCATGGAATAGTGCAATGACACCAGAGTTATATTTTTCAGTTGCAACAAGTTCAGAAGTTCAGTTGAAGATGTTCATTCTTACTCTTATTGAAACTAATTCGAATAAACGACTGGCTCAGTACGTGCGCGAGTTAACGATAGCGGATCTAAAGTATAAAGCTAGCATGCACAATTTGTTGGAGCCGTATCCTGATACAATAAGGCATTTGGATTGGTCAACAATCTTTCCAAAAGATGGACATCCGGTGAGAATACGAATCGATCGCAAGTTCCATACGTTGGATCGTGCTCCAATGGGCTTTCTACAAGATCGGCTTAGCCGCTTGAAGCTAGGTATTAACGGTCACCAAGCGGATTGGGTATATGTGGTTTCGGAATTCGGATCGGTAGAAGAACTAAGCGTAGAGTTCGATTCCTACCACGATGTTCCATGTCTAACCGTACCGTTTTCAAACTTGGAACAGCTCCATAACGGCTTACCGAAACTGCAGCAGCTCCATCTCGTCGATGTTAGATTTGCTGGAGAATTACCAGAACATATACAACCTTGTGCTACAGTTCGCGATCTAAAGCTTGAGGTGGATTGTGGCAATGGATGGGGACAATACTTTGCTCGAAAATACACGCATCTGGCGAAATTACACCTCAGGGGGCCAAGTGCTTTCTCTTACAAGAACGATAACGAAACCAAGACACTTGTTGAATCATGCCAAGGCCTTGAAGAGTTACGTATTCGGAAACTCTCCTATGAATGTTTAGAGATGTTCGCATCCCTAGGAGCAAGATTAATATACGTGCCATATGGCAAAGGGTACTGGTTTTCAAAGCCGCTCCTCAATTTTCATCCAACAATTACTACGGTCAAGATCAAGCGGGATTGTTATCGCGGTACGGTTGAAGAAGTCCTGGAAGGTCTAAAAGCTTGTCCATTGCTGCAGGACTTGGAATGGTTTCATCGTTCGAATTCGCTTTGCTTGGATCGGATACTCCACGAATTACCTAATCTGCAACGTCTGTACATTGAAGCCGACCACATTCGTTTAAAAGGTAACTACAGTTCAGCTACTCATTGTAAACTGCGAACTTTGCGTCTGAATGGCCGATTTATCGAAAACGATGTTTATTTGTACATATCCCGCTATTGTCCTAGGATCAACCAGCTTACATGCACGTACAGAGGAGAAATCGAGAACTCACCTAAAATCTATTACCCTAACCCGAGTTTGAAGTACTTAGAAGTCTGGTGCGAGGCCGACTGTATATTCGAGTTTACGCAGATGAACGAAGAAGAGCGTATACAAGAGTACAAGAGCAGATACAGTGGGTCGAGGGAAAGTCATAGAGTGTCAGGCCACACCGAGTGGTTGCACATACCATATTTTCCGCCTCGTGCCATAACCTCTATCAAAGCTCACAAGATCATCGACAAGCTTCGTGCGTTTAAGCTAGAATCATCCAAGGAAAACCACCGCGCACTTAAAAGAGCTTTAACTATTCCTGTCGTTTCCATTATATGTCATTTTGTGGAGGAATACCAGCTGAAGGGAGCAGTGATTCTACATTAAAGCTTAGTATGGTTTCACTCATTTGATTTCATTTGCTACCCGTTTCTTTCTGTGACAGAGACAAACATAGGAATCTATTAGTTAGTCAACTACACTTGCTAAACCAAGTAAAAGTGGCCATTCTTATGGTATAGACAGGTGCCGATAAGGTTATCATAAATTAAGGTTGCATGAATAGATGGATATCCAATCACAACGAAATATCAAATTCGCTCTTTAAATCTACTGTATTACTGGCAACGGCCCGCTCAAGTTCAGGCGGGATGGGCAATGAACCCCAGCTTGCAAAGTTCGATATGATGAATGATCACAGTTATCGTGNTGCAAGGTCATTAGAATTTCCCTTCAGATATTTTTAACATCCGCTCTTTGATCTTGCTTTGGCTCGGGGTAGGGAGCTTTTATTGTACATAGAACAGTTCCACAAAACGTCATATGTACTTCCTTTATCAGCAGTATAAAGTAAAGTAGGTTACAATAGAAGAACATATTTTGCTTCTCCGTGTGGTTTTTCGATCCCAATTTCCTTTCAATATTGCTATTTCCTGTCAGAAACTACTGTTCACTTTAATCTATGCTTCAAAATAAGTTCAAAAGAGGAAGCAGCCTAACTGCACATCATCACTTAAACCCTTTAGCCGTTAGCTTTTCCGGAAGCAGACAGAAAACATGATGCGCCCCGTTGGCAAATATATTATCATGGCTTAAAGTAGGATATAGGGCATCTTGTACTTTTTACTTATCAAAAAGACCAGCTTGGTAAACAGTCTATTGATGAAAGATATGGGGATGCTACAAGATTGCTGTTGTAGCGGACATGCACCTTACTTTCCTAAATTTACAGTCGACCTTTTTTAAGCTCGCAAGCAATAACAAGAGGAATACACAACTATAGATTATATATAGATTTTTTTCCCATAGAACATAAAAGAAGACCGTGTTTAACTGTTAAGCCATGAAACAACAATACGAGAGGTCACTGTAAAGTATGATTCTGCCAATAGTCAGGCAAGCCTGGTGGGCAGGTTCAACCAATGGCATCACATGTTTCTGGCTAACTTGTTTGTAAATCATGAATTTTTTCTTTTGCATTGAAGTCAATTTTCATTGTTGGTTTAGCTTTTATTGATATTTATATAACAGAACAAAACTTATAATAATAAACAAGGTTATATTGGTTTTTATGATAGCCGATTTAACCTTGTTATGCTTAACCCCAAACGTCTTCGTTATAGCGCCCATCTTTTATCAAATTCTCGATAAACGCGACCGCGCCGTCCTCTGTCTCAGCCGCACCAAAGCTTGTAGCAATAGTAGCAAAAGCTCTGCGCACATCAGAACTCATGGTACCGCTGCCGCAAACATAGATATTTGCTGCCTTGCTATTCTCAGGTTCGATCAATCGCCATACATCCGCACCATGAGCTAACAATTGATGTTGGACATACTTGGTAGGAGAGGGTGGTGTTATTCTTGAAAAAGCCACGTGAAGTTCCAACAGACCGTCGTTCACATAGGCTTCCAACTCGTCGGAATAGATGTAATCCTGGTCAGGACGCCGGCACCCAAAGAACAAAATGGTCTTTCCAATTTCTTGACCGGCTGCGCGTTGTTGCGCACGTTCTTGAAGGAAACCACGGAACGGAGAAAGACCAGTTCCAGCCGCAACCATGAGAATAGGTACAGAAGGATCAGATGGAAGAGCAAATGTACTCTTGGATGGTTTGAGCGTAGCACGAATAGAACCTGTGCTAGTACGAGAGAGGAAAGACGAAGCTAAACCATAGTAGTGTTGTCCTTGGACCAAATCATCCACCACGCCAACGGTCAAATGCACTTTACCAGGATGCTGCAAAGGTGAAGAGGCGATGGAGTATCGTCGAGGTTGCATAACGCTAACAGCAGCAAGAAATTGGCCGAGGTCGAGTTGGTTAACTTGTGGAAAGGCCTTCTGCAGATCCAAGAGGTTACGATGTTGCTTGACAAAGGCAGGGTATTGGTCGTTATTGTTGTGATCTGGCATGGTCATCCTCTCAAATTCTTCGGCTGTGTGCGGTGATAGATTCTTCAGCTGAGAAGCAAAGATGGCCAGCATCGTACGCGAGGGGGGTGAGGAAAGATCAGCAAAATAGGTTAAAGCGTTTCGGATGGTACATGGACCACGAATGGAGGCTGCAAGGGAACGAGGCGAGAGACCGTCGAGACTTTGTGGTTCGACTTCAAATACGGAATCGAGAACCCATCCGAAGCTGAGGGCAACTGCTTCAACTATCTCTCGATCATTCTCTGGCATCACTTCCAGATGATCACCGGCTTTGTAGGCAAGATCTCCAAGAGGAGTAACTCCCGAGATATCAAGCTCAATATGACGGGTACTTCGTTCAGCACCGGCATGCTGCAATTCTCGGTTGATCAACACATTGGCGTCGCCTTTGCCATTGATATTGTTTTGTGCGATGGCCCATTTGTCTGTTTCCTTTGGTGTTACAAATCTCACTTTGACCATCTTGTTCTCATTCACTGCAGCAGCTGCAGGGACGACCGATTGGCCCTTGGAAACCGGAACTTTAAAGTAATCCAATGTGTGGGACCAGAAGAAAGCGCACCTAAAGACACAATGAACGTAAGTCCCAACGCCTTGTATCTCTAACTCCTTTTTTTCCCTTTACCATTCGTTAAACTGAGCATCTATGTCTGTATCTGCGTCGCCTTCGCCACGGCTATAGAAGCGATCTGCACCCAACTCTTCCATACACCGGTCAATCTTCCGCGGGAAATGCTGATAGGTGCGCCAGTTTTTGTTTCCAACACCAAAGACAGCATAAGACACTCCTTTCAGAACAGTTTCATTGCCTGCCTCTTTGGTTTTATCAAGGAACTTGTCGAATGCTTCGGCTGAATCTGGCGGCTGTCCATTGTACGTTGCGGTACAGATGACGACCAGTTCGGCGAGACCATCCGAACGAGCACCGTCCTGCAGAACTCTCCATTTGTCTATTTCACAAGTAGTGACACTCTTAAAGCCGAATGTTCGAGCCTGGATAGCCAGTTGCGAAGCATAGTCTTGGGCTGTGCCTGTTTGCGTACCAAACAAGAAGGTAATGGCTGGAAGATCGATACTCTTTTCTCGCGCAGCTGCTACTTCTGGCATCGCTGTCGGAATAGACACAGCATTTGTCTTCTTATTGGGCGTCTTGGGCAAAACGACTTTAGCATTTGCCTCAGGAAGGCCTGTACGCGGATGGATTGTCATGAACAAGTCTTTTGGTTTCAAAGTAGCCATCTTAGGATCGTGGTGAATAATGGAACCATCTGAAGAATATGCTCGGTTAGTACCCTGTAGATAAACCAGTTATGAGTTATCTACCATGACGGAATTGGAAACGGTGCAAAATCATGGATAATACGGTCTTTGCTTCCTGCAGCGCAAGGGCCATACCAATGCAAGCACGTGGTCCATTGGAGAAAGGCAACCAGGCGAACCTCGATCGTTTTTGTTCTTCTTCTGGTGTCCAGCGATCGGGATCCCAACGAGAATGATTGGGATATACTTTTTCATTGTGATGCATGGCATATATATGGATGGTTACGCCTGTTCCTTCCTTGATCAAGTAACCGCCTGGAACGACACAATCTTTCTGGCAAGATTTCGATATCATAGGAACTGGTGGATACATACGCAAGGTTTCTTTGAGTACTTGATGAAGATACTTCAGATTACTGATTTGTTCTGTTGTGGGGAGCTTATCATGGGTAATACCACAATCAACAATTTCCTGTAGCACCTTTGCTTCCACATCTGGGTTGCGTGCTAATTCATACAAGGTCCAGGCAAGCGTATTTGCTGTTGTGTCGTGACCTGCAATCAAGAATGTAACTACTTGATCGCGAATATTCTCGTCGGAGAGACCCAGGTTGTGTTCATCACGCGCGTTCAACATGTAATCGAGCAGATCTTTGTTGCTATCGTCCGTCTTGGGGAAATTTTTACGTTCTTGAACGACTTTGTCCACTGTTCTGTGCATCAATTCTATAGATTCAACAAATCGACGGTTTGCTGCGGTGGGTAACTGTTTCATGAACTGTGCTTGTTGAAAACGGACGATAGACTGGGACAACAAATATCCCATAGCATCGATGAATGGATGAGCCGATCTGTCACGTTCTTCAAGAAGACCGAAATCATAGCCAAAACCGACTCGACCAATCGTCTCAAAGGTAACGTTTGTTGTCCAATGCAGGATCTCCACAGGTTCATCGTGTTTATATTGTTCCAAAATATTGATGAACTGTTCAGTAATGACGCCCATTTCTTCTTGATATGCCTACAAGGAAAGAATTAAGCAATTTCATAAGCCATCATTACCTTTACTACTATTGCATTACCTTCACTGCACGTGGGCTGAAGGCTGGCATGAGCAGTTTATGGGCTAACTGCCAATCCATATCCGAACTGTCCGTCGTGAATAGACCTTGACCTCCGAACGGTTTGATTTCTTGTAAAACGGCCGTAATCTTTTTGGTGAAATACTCGGATTCTTTGGCAAATAGTTCGGCAATAGCAGGGTCATTTGTGCCAACCATTCTGTTTCCTAGGACAGTGATGTCAACCACAGAACCATGTGTATCGAAAAGCTTGATCCACGCATGGACACTATTTGAGTGATACGTGAGTGACTCAAAATAAATGTACATGGTCAATACTTACAAGTCAGGGAGCATATCGTAAAGATTTCCCACAAATGGCAGCTTTCTAGGACCAGGAATGACTTCTTTTATACGATCTTTCAGGCCAACATATAGCACTTGTTGTTGACGCGCATTATCAATCACAGGGATCAATTTCCCCGATCCATCGTACAGAAGGACATCATTAGAGCTCATAATACCAAGTTTTTCTGCTGCAAGACTACGAACAGTATCCAGATTGGCGCCATTACCAAATCGAATAATGCGACCATCTCTCTCGATATCGGTCGAGTCATTACGCACGACAATAAGTGATGTAGTAGAGTTTGCAGACATGGGATAATATGAAAGAATGCCAAATATGGAGTGATGCTAACAAAGCAGTCCACAAGAAAACACAGCTTCACTTTATATGCATGATCGCGGCTTGAGGATAGCGCGTTTGAGTCATCGGAGAGCTGAGCCTTGGGATTATCGGCCATTGTCTGGGTTGTACCGTGTACGACCATACAGTCAATGGACTGGCGTCGGACAATCAGTATACGCCTATGAAAATGCAACTTCCAGCTTTACCCGATCGGTCAAATAATGTACCGGTTTTCCCCATAACCACGGCCCTCGGAAACACCCGATGACGACTATACCTAAGTTTGGAAGTGTACAATAGACGATCGATTTTCGGGAATGAACTGATGTACGACCTGATCACATACCAGAGAGTTGCATTTCGATTTGCTGTTATTCATACCTCCAATCTCTTGTTAGCCGAAATAGTTATTGTTTCCTTCAAATTAATGTTTACGTTTGTTTGATTGATAACAATTACTGGATATCAGTGATGTTGCCGGTTGATAAGCTGCTTACATGATGAATAGTGATTTTAAAAAAGCTAAAAATTCAAAAAATTGTTTATAGAACGTAAACAAAAAAGAAAGTCGAATGAGAGAAAGGTACAGGAAACCGTAGTGAAATAGAAAGTGTAGCAAGGAGGACAATGTTGGGGAGGGAGACTGAGTAGTTCGGATTTAACAGGTCAAAAAAACAACAGGTAGCGGTTTTGGATGTTAAGGTAGAGACGAGGTAAGGCAAAGCAAGAAAAGGCTGTCGACACTCTAGTGTTTTTCCCTTGTACATAGCAGGAATCAGGCATGAGGCATGGAGTCGGTTTGATTGTGTGTCGTCAGGGTTTGAAAAGGATTAGATCTGATCCCAGCCTGGAAGCATAGCGATTTCAGGAATTATCACCGAAAACAGCGTTATCGCTGAGGTAGAAATGTATCTTCAAGCAACTGTAAAAACTATACGAAGGATTTGCTTTTGAATGTTACGACTCTGATGATTACTGGACAAAACAGAAGAGAATGGCGAATGACTCTTATACAAGAGCACATGTGAGTTTAATAGAGGATCCCTCAACCATGTGCATATGGTGCATGCTGACTTAAATCGTAAAAACTTTTAGTACTCCGATGCAAATTTAGGAATCTCAATAACATCGAAAACAAAACGTTTTTTCGCTTTTCTTCAGAATAGATATCTTTAATTAGATGTTCTTTATTGATCTATTCTAAAAGTTTTTAAAATACCCAACGTAAACCACTTTTATTGACTCCCAAAGTTTCGTCGGAATCTGAAATTTTGGCTGGGAGACCTCAAATTTTGACAAGTTGGTGAGTGCTCATGGACAAAGTGCACAGGGCTGTATAACAATATCACGCATTGTGTAACATATAATAAAACGCCGGCAGCCAATCATAAAGCCGCCCTTGTCTGCATTTGTGAAGGCTGGGAAGCAGTTCGCACTTCCTCGCTAATTACAAAATGGGACGCATCAACAAAAGACAGCGACTTGCTAGAAACCGTGCTCGAAACGAAACTGGAAATCAGTTTCTGACTGTAACTGCTGAGTATCAGCAGATCACACAAGCGCCTGATCAGAGCTCAGAAGATAACATGCTGTTGGAAGCTGATGAGATTACAGATTATGAGCTTCTAAACAATTTAGGAACAGCTGACGATAGCCGTGACGAATTAGACGTACCGGTGTTCCCTATTAAGTGGTCCCCTAATATTCCTTCTAGTCGCCGTTACTGGGGTACAGCTCGAACAACAAGATTGTACCGCCAGAAGAAGAGCGAAGAAATGGCAAGGGGCAGTATGAAAATTACTAGCTTCTTTAAAAGCGATGTTAAGCTTCTAGATAACCCAGAATGCCCTGAAGAAGATGAGAATGATGTTGGAGTATACGATGAAGAAGAAGGGGCAATCATGTCAATGGATGAGGCTTTGGACAAGCTGTCTGAGGTCACCGTACCTCATATGAACCAGAAAACTGCTGCTAAGCGTCAATTATCTGACTATGAGCTTGCTAAGTATCGTGGTGTCACTGTGTACTTCATGGGTTTATTGGATGGAAAGAAGAAAATGATTGCCTCACAGGAAGCTGCTAAGGTAGCTTGGGCAAAGCCTTCTCAGCACTATCGAGCCACAGCAATCAGAGCCTACGCAAAAGAATATCTGAGGTTCGGGAGTCTTACACCGCACCAACAAGGCAAACATGCCAAGCGAGTATCTCTGTTAAATGATGAGGATATTAAAGCGGCAGCGTTAGATTGGCTTATGCGTACGAAGCCAGAGAAACGAGGACTACTTGAGCTAACTAAGTATTTGAATGATACTGCTATTCCCAACATATTAGGAGTCCCGGGAAAAATACACTTGACGGTGCTTAGAAACTATATGTATGAATGGGGATACACGTATAGGAAACACAGCAAAGATGTCTTTTTTGACGGACATGAGCGTGAAGATATTGTAGAATATCGAAGAAAATGGGCTGCGCGTATGATGGAATACAAAAAACTAATGGAAGATTACGAAGACAATGGAGAAGCGAGTCCCAAACTGCTACAGATCCCCACTAATGCCAAAAGAATCGTCATGGTTACTCACGACGAAGCAACTTTCTATTCCAACGACTCTAGAAGCAATTTGTGGCTGCTAGAAGATGAGCATCCGATTCGCAAAAAGAATCCCGGTCAATCCATCATGGTGAGCGAGTTTCAGTGCCCCTGTCATGGCACGATGCGAAGTGGGGCATGGGAATCCAGAAAGATCTTCTATGCTGGTACGAACCGTGATGGCTACTGGTCATCAAAAAACATGGTAGAGCAATTAAAAACTGATGCCATTCGTTTATTTGAATTGCTTCATCCCGATTGCAAAGCTTTGTTTATCTTTGACCAATCTAGCAATCATTGCGCATATTCCCCAACAGCACGAGTTGCGTCAAAATTTGGCCTCAATGACCGAGTGCTCAAAGAAGATGATCCTAAGGATATCCGATCTGGATGGTATATGTGCGAGGGCAGAAAGGTTGCCCAAAGTTTCTACGATTTGCAAATTGAAAAGAGAAGGAACAGAAAGGGTGTGGTAAAGGAATACAGAACTTGGAAACTGAAAGGCATTCGCCGTATTCTGGAGGAACGAGGACTTGGACGATGGGAAGAATTCGAAGCGAAGAAGCAGAAGTGGAAAGCGAAGTGTGGACAGTCCAGTCCAGCACCGGAAAACGGCTGCTGCCCATTCCATATACTTCAAGCGCAGCCTGACTTTGTTTCACAGAAGTCAGCACTTCAAGAAGCTGTAGAGAGGGCTGGGCACATATTCGAGATGTACCCAAAGTACCACTGTGAAACCAACTGGATCGAGAGATACTGGGGAGCGGCGAAATGGATTGCACGTCGTGAATGTGACTACTCTTACGCTTCACTTCGTCAGAATCTTCCTAGTTTTCTTGATCAGATTTCAGTACCACAGATTCGTCGCTTTTATAAACGCTGCTGGAAATACATAGAAGCATACAGCAAGACAGATGATGGCAAAGCTGCGTATAAAGAGGTTTAAAAATTCACAAATCGCAGATATCTATCACACCGGCGCATTGGTTGCGATGATTAACCATTCTGTTTAAAACAGCCAATAAAGCCTACTATGACATTTGTCATGCGACCCTTAGTGTGCAATAAGGGAAAAGCGCTTCATTCTAAAATACCTATTTCCTTATATGGTTTCGGAGTTTAAGAGACCAAATTCTGACAAAATAAAGTTTTTATGATTTAAATCAGCATGCACCATAGCGAGTTCGGATACCAATATTGACGATATAGCGAAGAATCTCGGTAAAATAGAGAAGATAATATCGAAGATCCGCAGAAACCGAGTGCTTTTATTAAGCTATCTTGGACAAGCTGGATAGGATCCATAGATGCCTACATAATAAGCGGAATATCAAATTAAATGAATTGACTACTCTGTTGTAATTTGTCTCCGTAGAAAGACTACACCGAGCCGGTCAGCTAAAGACTCCTTAACTCAGAAGTACATTGCACAGCGTTCTTGTTTCTCATGGTAACTAAGTTCCTGCATAAGTCATACACAAGCAATCAGCAGCAAGGAGTTAGTGTGGTTTCTCGGCTAGTCTTTACATGCACAAGTTGTTGGATCACTTTCTTTAATCTGCTGTTGCTAACTCTATATCCGACATGTTCCATTGCCGGACTTGTCACGATTTAGGTCATTGCTACAATAGCTTACATTTGAAGATACATTGAACAATAAGATGCGACATAAACAAGTCTATTAGATCAATAAAGAATGGCACCAAGAGGTTGTACGACATGTAAAATGCGGATTGGCTAAATGGACTCGAACGAGGAATGATACACTAACAGAGTACCGGATTCCGGTTACATATATTTGTTACAACCAAGGGGCCACCTACGATGCAAAGGAAAGGTTGTTTCGGCATCGGTACTATTCTCGCGCCGCTCGTCAACATATTATCTAACGAGACACCTATTCCCGACAGGCTTCCGGCAGAATCGACAGAAGGGATCGCTTGTGTTTAATAGAATGCCGCAGTAATTATAGACAAAGTTTATACTTATAGCAGTAAAATGAACTAAAATAACACCGAGCGTACGGACAATGGCTGTAACACAGGGTACTATGTTCAATGTTGCAGACATCTTTGCGTAACCATGACATGCCATACTGCCAAGCCCATGGCGCAATTTAGTAACATATAAAATAAGCCATCTGAGAAGCAAGTTGATGATGATGGATGGTTTATCTCTTGAGGATAACTTCCGTTGTTTATCGCTAAGTGTAGCTAATAGCAAGCTACCCAATGAAATCCTCGCTAACGTCGCTCGTCGATTGCCAGCAAAGACATTGGTCATTGCTGTTGTTGTGTGTCGTGCATGGAATATTGCGATGACATCCGAATTGTATCGTTCGATTACAACATATTCAAAACAACAGTTTGAAATGCTCATCCTCACCCTTATCGAGACTAATCCAGACAAACGACTTGCTCAGTACGTGCGCGAGCTAACAATGGCGGATGAAGGTTACAACTGCAGAATGGAAGATTTGTTGGAGGCATTTCCGGACAGCATTAAACGTCTGGATTGGTGTACTCTTTTCCCAAAAGATGGACACCCTGTGAGAATACGAATCAACTACTGCTTCCGGAACTTGAATGGCACTCCAATTAATTTTCTTCAAGCTCGACTTTGTAACTTATTTATGCAAATCCAAGATTCACAAACTGCATGGATGGATATGGTCTCGGAAATTGGGTCTATAGAAGAACTTGTAGTTGACTTTGTTCCTTACAATGGCCCAAGGCCAACTGTATCCTTTCTTCAGTTGGAGCAGCTCCATAATCGTTTATCACGGTTACACAAGCTTCACTTTACACGCGTTACTTTTGTTGGAAAGTTGCCAGAACATATCCAACCTTGTCATAATATTCGCGATCTAAAGCTCCAAGTGAAAAATGGCAAGGGATGGGGACAATATTTCGGTCGAAAATACACACGTCTCTGTAAATTAGAGCTACGAGACGAAACATATGCTGACTACGATCACGATTACGATAGGATCGCGGAGAGCAAAGCATTGGTGTTATCTTATCAAAATCTTGAAAAGTGTCGTATCAATAACCTCTCCTATGAGGATTTGGAGATGCTGGCACCCATACGAGCAAAACTAACATATATGTCGTATGACCACGACTATTGGTTTTCGGAACCATATCTCAGCTTTCATCTAACGATCACTGCAGTAACAATTCGGTACTCTTATGACTACGAAACTGTGCAAGAAACCATGGAAGGCTTGAGAGCTTGTCCATTACTACAGGATTTAGAATGGATCTGTAACCCGAATGAACTGTGCATTGATTGGATACTAGAACAGTTACAAAACCTGCAGCGTTTGCGCATCCAAGCCCGCCACATTTGTTTAAAGGGAAACTACGATTCAGCTATTCATCACCGACTGACGACGCTGGATCTGACAGGCAACCGTATAGACAATGATGTGTATCTGTATTTGTCGCAGTATAGTCCTCGGATCCGTCATCTTGTTTGTGCTTACGGAGAGCATATTGATAACCAAGTTACAATCTATTACCCTAACCTGAGTTTAAGAACTTTGAGTGTATTTAGCCAACATGATTGTATATTCAAGTTCACGCAAATGAATGAAGAGGAACGCAGACAAGAGCACAAGAACAGATATTTTGATCAAGAAAGCGAAAAACATAGCGTGCCGGGCCATACCGAATTCTTGCATGTCTCACATTATCCAGTCCTTGAAATAAGCGCTACAGAAGCGAACAATATCATTGACAAGCTTTGTGCATTTCATACCGATCCATCCCAAGCAAATAGCCGAGCACTGGATGCAGTTTTGACTGTTCCTATCATATCCATTGTATGCCAATATTTGATGGCATGCCAGCTAAACTATGTGAGAGTCTTATCTGGAGAGTGAGCGTGGTGGTCAGATATAGCTGTCTGTTGTTTGGATGAACACAGTGGCGAAAGCAAAATAAAAGGATTCTAGCCTAATATCTCATTTATCGTATGAGCAATGGACAAAACGACTGAGCAAATAGAAATAATCTTTTGCTGATATGAATACAATAAAGAATGGCAGCTCGTTTGAATATGCTGCAGGAGAGCTCTCGTTATATAGGAATTAGCAAGCTTGCATTTCTGCATCACAACTTTCAAATACTGTTGATCAAGCTTTTAAACAGTTTAGCAAATGGTAGTCAGGAATTTATACCAGCAGTGTAATCACCCACAGGACTTCAGTCAAAAATTTTGGACACCAGTGGTCAAATTGTACCCCTGCCCGTGAGTTAGATAAAATATTGATCAACGCAAGCACACCATTTTGCTAGCCGCGCTAATTACATTGTTTCTAATGTTGACAAGCTGATAACTACCAGAGCTTCTAATCAAAGCAAATGTTTGCCGTATGTCACCAAATCAATAATCCAAGAAATACTTAAAGAAGCAGACTCAGAAAAGGTATATTATGTTTATGGTTATGCATACATAAAACTATGGAATATCTTTCACAGCGCATTTTGACAGATTATGTTCTGGCTGCCAACTGCAAAAGTGCCATGCTGTATACTTCAGCGTGATACGGCTTGCGAACCAAGGTTATTACCACTGGCGCTAGCAACTGAGGCAACTACTTCGCAAAAACGTACACATAGCTAAGTGCGTGCCTTGGTTTTTGAAGATAACTCGGTTAAAATTTGGAAAAGAATAAAGCACCCTGATCGAAGTTTGCGACGGTTCAAATATGGCGTGGAAACAATTGCAAATACAAAATTCCATGCAGATGAATGGGATAAAATATATTCAGGAATACAGAAGCAGATATTGAGGATCAAGTAGACATTATAACGTATTGCGTTACGCGGAACCGTTAGAGAAACCCGTTGTTCTGTCGTCTAGAACAAGTATGTTCTTTAGTAAGATTCGCGCGTTCAACACGTATGCCCCAGAAGAACTGTTTCAATATATCTTCGGTACTATCTAACTACCTCACGATAACTGTGATCATTCATCATATCGAACTTTGCAAGCTGGGGTTCATTGCCCATCCCGCCTGAACTTGAGCGGGCCGTTGCCAGTAATACAGTAGATTTAAAGAGCGAATTTGATATTTCGTTGTGATTGGATATCCATCTATTCATGCAACCTTAATTTATGATAACCTTATCGGCACCTGTCTATACCATAAGAATGGCCACTTTTACTTGGTTTAGCAAGTGTAGTTGACTAACTAATAGATTCCTATGTTTGTCTCTGTCACAGAAAGAAACGGGTAGCAAATGAAATCAAATGAGTGAAACCATACTAAGCTTTAATGTAGAATCACTGCTCCCTTCAGCTGGTATTCCTCCACAAAATGACATATAATGGAAACGACAGGAATAGTTAAAGCTCTTTTAAGTGCGCGGTGGTTTTCCTTGGATGATTCTAGCTTAAACGCACGAAGCTTGTCGATGATCTTGTGAGCTTTGATAGAGGTTATGGCACGAGGCGGAAAATATGGTATGTGCAACCACTCGGTGTGGCCTGACACTCTATGACTTTCCCTCGACCCACTGTATCTGCTCTTGTACTCTTGTATACGCTCTTCTTCGTTCATCTGCGTAAACTCGAATATACAGTCGGCCTCGCACCAGACTTCTAAGTACTTCAAACTCGGGTTAGGGTAATAGATTTTAGGTGAGTTCTCGATTTCTCCTCTGTACGTGCATGTAAGCTGGTTGATCCTAGGACAATAGCGGGATATGTACAAATAAACATCGTTTTCGATAAATCGGCCATTCAGACGCAAAGTTCGCAGTTTACAATGAGTAGCTGAACTGTAGTTACCTTTTAAACGAATGTGGTCGGCTTCAATGTACAGACGTTGCAGATTAGGTAATTCGTGGAGTATCCGATCCAAGCAAAGCGAATTCGAACGATGAAACCATTCCAAGTCCTGCAGCAATGGACAAGCTTTTAGACCTTCCAGGACTTCTTCAACCGTACCGCGATAACAATCCCGCTTGATCTTGACCGTAGTAATTGTTGGATGAAAATTGAGGAGCGGCTTTGAAAACCAGTACCCTTTGCCATATGGCACGTATATTAATCTTGCTCCTAGGGATGCGAACATCTCTAAACATTCATAGGAGAGTTTCCGAATACGTAACTCTTCAAGGCCTTGGCATGATTCAACAAGTGTCTTGGTTTCGTTATCGTTCTTGTAAGAGAAAGCACTTGGCCCCCTGAGGTGTAATTTCGCCAGATGCGTGTATTTTCGAGCAAAGTATTGTCCCCATCCATTGCCACAATCCACCTCAAGCTTTAGATCGCGAACTGTAGCACAAGGTTGTATATGTTCTGGTAATTCTCCAGCAAATCTAACATCGACGAGATGGAGCTGCTGCAGTTTCGGTAAGCCGTTATGGAGCTGTTCCAAGTTTGAAAACGGTACGGTTAGACATGGAACATCGTGGTAGGAATCGAACTCTACGCTTAGTTCTTCTACCGATCCGAATTCCGAAACCACATATACCCAATCCGCTTGGTGACCGTTAATACCTAGCTTCAAGCGGCTAAGCCGATCTTGTAGAAAGCCCATTGGAGCACGATCCAACGTATGGAACTTGCGATCGATTCGTATTCTCACCGGATGTCCATCTTTTGGAAAGATTGTTGACCAATCCAAATGCCTTATTGTATCAGGATACGGCTCCAACAAATTGTGCATGCTAGCTTTATACTTTAGATCCGCTATCGTTAACTCGCGCACGTACTGAGCCAGTCGTTTATTCGAATTAGTTTCAATAAGAGTAAGAATGAACATCTTCAACTGAACTTCTGAACTTGTTGCAACTGAAAAATATAACTCTGGTGTCATTGCACTATTCCATGCATGACACACAGCAACTGCAATGACCAGTGTTTTTATTGGTAGCCGACGAGCGATATTAGCAAGTATTTCATTGGGCAACTTGCTCTGCGCGTCGCTTAGCGACGGATCATCCAACTTGTCCGCAGAGGATATTCCGTCCATCGCCAGCCGTGTTATTTTCAGATCGATTTACTTTATATTTGTTTAAAAACTGTGTAACATGGGCTTGGCATTACCATTTGTGATATGTTCCACAAAATCAAAACTCTCCATATTGGCTATAACACCTTGTGTTGCACCCGCTGCTCGCATGCTCCGAATGACATTGGCCATGGGGTAGTAAAGGAAACTTTATGCAAGAAACGTTTGACTGAGAATTACCGCTATGGACCAAGGTTTTGTCTAGCATCATTGAGACGTTCTGCTGAAAAACCTGCAAGTTACTATATATCGATGTGCAGAATATAAACGTATTTTGATGAACCGTTGAAAAAAAAAACGCGCCAATGCCGAAAGAATAGTTCATCCAGATTTTTGTAGCCTCGGGTTATAGCAAAGCTAACTATTCCCTAACCCATCCTTATTTTACGTGTCATCCCTACCCTATGCCAATGAGCTTAAGCAGCGTTTCAAACGGTACAGGCTATCAGGGTCATTCTTTGTTGAATTAATGGACTTGTTTATGACGGTTGTGACTGGCCGATATATCCTCCAAGCGTATGCTATCGAAGAAACGACCAAACCTCTCTAAACTTCGGTATGGAATATATCAGATATAAGGTTAGCAACAGCACATCAAAGAAGGCGATCCGATGAGTTGTGCCCGTTCTTATACTATTGGTTCAGTTAAGACCCACGCATTATGAGTTTGATATCGTGCGCAGACGATCAGAAGAAACCTTGGCGCCACTGTCAATTACAGCCCATTATGCTCGGTTAGCGGGATTGCCTGAAAATTGGCCGTTGTTTTTTAATTCTCTCTATATCAACAGCCTGCAGCACGGCTATGGCAGGCAGAGTTTAAGTAATGCCACGACAATTGTTTTCTAGCTCACAAGCAAAGCGTCAGCGCTGTTTACACACAATAACCAGGTCGTTAGCAGCCTACTGTATGTCGGAGATATGGCCAACATTGCCTGACTGCGCTATCAAGTTCAAGCTGCTAAGTCCCTGTAAATGACCTATTTAGGAAGTCGAGTAAACGCTTTCGGTAATCTTCGGAAAGAAGGTGGCTCATAGCTGACTCATTCATCTTACCATATATGGAATGGGATTGCAACAGATAACACTCTATCCAGTTACTTGGATATTCCCGCTCACTGGCCAGGAGGGCTATGCATATCATCCAGTTTCCCTAGTAGAACTAAACGGAAGCTCCCGGTTGCCGGCAGTTTTTTGATATTGTCGGTCTCAGTTTTGCCGAGTTACCTTGAGATTCGGCAAACTTGTGAATCCGGACTAGTTTTCCAACTGTTGTGGATAGTCTGTTTGGTTTGCATGCGCTCTTCTACAATAGCAATGTGTTATTCTATTCCATTTTAACCTAATCACCATCAGAACTGTAACAGTCCGAAGCAGATTTCTCGTTTACTGTTTTCAGTTGCCCGAAGACGTATATCCTATATAGCTTTCCAGCGTTCAGCGCTAATGACTGTATCCAGTGATAATCGTCGAGATCAACATGGTTCGGGACTCGGATCACATGAAGTCCTTTACGAGGCCTGACGACAGGTAATAGGATGCATGCGATGCTTGGTTCTGGATAGCTACGAAAAGATTTATACATCCTCTCCATCAGCCCTACTCTCAACAGTCCCTTCTGCTTTGGCGTACATCATCATGGAATTTACCATCCGCAACCAGTACCTGTTGTCCATTAGATCTGCCAAATCATTGATCTGCTCAGTACCCCCAAAACCTTGTTCTAATTGTTAAGGTTTCCTATTTCGATATTTTTCCTTCCGCTTTTCTCTCGTTCGTCTTCCCTCTTGTTCTCTATCCTACAGAAAAACTTTCATATTGTTGCCTTCCTCTAAACTTATAGTGATTATATAAGCCTTTTGTCCTGCAGCAATTGCCGATATCAAGTAATTGTCAACAATCGAGCAACAGGTGAACATTGATTTTTGAAGAAGCAACAGCTAATTTGATCAATAAGAGGTATGACTACAGCCCATTCGGAAAGCAACTTTCTGCTACGCGAGCAGGTTCTATATTAGTCTACTTCGGAAAGAATCGAATGTCTCAAATTTGGGTATAGTCGCACCCGGGTGTCTCTGAACGCCAGGGATAGGAAGGAAAAGTGGTAAATTATTTGACCGGTCGGTTAAAGCTTGTACTTGCGTTTTCATAGGTCGTATACTGATTGTCCGACACCGGTCCATTGACTGTGTAATTGCTATACGGTATGGCTGAGCCAATGGCCAACAACCGAGGGGTCCAACTGTCCCGACGACCATAAGGCGAAGTTGTGAAGCAGAAATCAGTATATAAACCACAGCAGCTTTCTTTCCTTCACATCACTGCACAATTTTTTTACGTTATTTTCATCTTTTCATATTATGTCTGGAAGCTCTATTACATCACTTATCGTCGTGCGTAAGGACTCGAGCGATATTGAGAAAGATGGTCGCATTATTCGATTTGGTAATGGCGCCAGTCTGGATACCATTCGTACTCTGGCAGCAGAAAAACTTGGTATCATAGTCTCCACTGATGTTCTTTTGTACGATGCTTCCGGGAAATTGATCCCTGTGATTGATAATGCGCGTCAACAACAAGTGCTATATGTTGGCCTGAAAGATCGTATAAAAGAAGTCATTCCTGGTCCTAGAAAGCTGCCATTTGTGGGAAATCTTTACGATATGCTCCCTGACTTGTAAGTATTGACCATGTACATTTATTTTGAGTCACTCACGTATCACTCAAATAGTGTCCATGCGTGGATCAAACTTTTCGATACACATGGTTCTCTGGTTGACATCACTGTCCTAGGAAACAGATTGGTTGGCACAAATGACCCTGCTATTGCCGAACTATTTGCCAAAGAATCCGAGTATTTCACCAAAAAGATTAGGACCCTTTTAAAAGAAATCAAACCGTTCGGTGGCCAAGGACTATTCACGACGGACAGTTCGGATATGGATTGGCAGTTAGCCCATAAACTGCTCATGCCAGCCTTCAGCCCACGTGCAATGAAGGTAACACAAATGACGATGAATGTCAGGTTTTGGGAACGATTACCTGATTCTGCTTTTGTAGGCATATCAAAAAGAAATGGGTGAAATTACGAAACAGCTCATTAATATTTTTGAGCAATTTAATCCTGAAGAACCTGTGGAGATCTTGCGTTGGACAACAAATATCACTTTTGAAACGATTGGTCGGGTCGGCTTTGGCTATGATTTTGGTCTTCTTGAAGAACGTGACAGAGCGCCTCATCCATTCATCGACGCTATGGGATACTTGTTGTCGCAATCTCTTCTCCGGTTTCAACAAGCACAGTTCATGAAACAGTTACCCACCGCAGCGAACCGTCGGTATACTGAATCTATAGAACTGATGCACAGAACAGTGGACAAAGTCGTTCAAGAACGTAAAAATTTCCCCAAGGCGGACGATAGCAACAAAGATCTGCTCGATTACATGTTGAACGCGCGTGATGAACACAACCTGGGTCTCTCCGACGAGAATATTCGCGATCAAGTAGTTACATTCTTGATTGCAGGTCACGACACAACAGCAAATACGCTTGCCTGGACCTTGTATGAATTAGCACGCAACCCAGATGTGGAAGCAAAGGTGCTACAGGAAATTGTTGATTGTGGTATTACCCATGATAAGCTCCCCACAACAGAACAAATCAGTAATCTGAAGTATCTTCACCAAGTACTCAAAGAAACCTTGCGCATGCACCCGCCAGTTGCTATGATATTCAAATATTGCCAGAAAGATTGTGTTGTTCCAGGTGGTTACCTGATCAAAGAAGGAACAGATCTAGCCATTCATATATATGCCATGCATCACAATGAAAAAGTATATCCCAATCATTCTCGTTGGGATCCCGATCGCTGGACACCAGAAGAAGAACAGAAACGATCGAGGTTCGCCTGGTTGCCTTTCTCCAATGGCCCACGTGCTTGCATTGGTATGGCCCTTGCGCTGCAGGAAGCAAAGACCGTATTATCCATGATTTTGCATCGTTTCCAATTCCGTCATGGTAGATAACTCATAACTGGTTTATCTACAGGGTACTAACCGAGCATATTCTTCAGATGGTTCTATTATTCACCACGATCCTAAGATGGCTACTTTGAAACCAAAAGACTTGTTCATGACAATCCATCCGCGTACAGACCTTCCTGAGGCAAATGCTAAAGTCGTTTTGCCCAAGACGCCCAATAAGAAGACAAATGCTGTGTCTATTCCGACAGCGATGCCAGAAGTAGCAGCTGCGCGAGAAAAGAGTATCGATCTTCCAGCCATTACCTTCTTGTTTGGTACGCAAACAGGCACAGCCCAAGACTATGCTTCGCAACTGGCTATCCAGGCTCGAACATTCGGCTTTAAGAGTGTCACTACTTGTGAAATAGACAAATGGAGAGTTCTGCAGGACGGTGCTCGTTCGGATGGTCTCGCCGAACTGGTCGTCATCTGTACCGCAACGTACAATGGACAGCCGCCAGATTCAGCCGAAGCATTCGACAAGTTCCTTGATAAAACCAAAGAGGCAGGCAATGAAACTGTTCTGAAAGGAGTGTCTTATGCTGTCTTTGGTGTTGGAAACAAAAACTGGCGCACCTATCAGCATTTCCCGCGGAAGATTGACCGGTGTATGGAAGAGTTGGGTGCAGATCGCTTCTATAGCCGTGGCGAAGGCGACGCAGATACAGACATAGATGCTCAGTTTAACGAATGGTAAAGGGAAAAAAAGGAGTTAGAGATACAAGGCGTTGGGACTTACGTTCATTGTGTCTTTAGGTGCGCTTTCTTCTGGTCCCACACATTGGATTACTTTAAAGTTCCGGTTTCCAAGGGCCAATCGGTCGTCCCTGCAGCTGCTGCAGTGAATGAGAACAAGATGGTCAAAGTGAGATTTGTAACACCAAAGGAAACAGACAAATGGGCCATCGCACAAAACAATATCAATGGCAAAGGCGACGCCAATGTGTTGATCAACCGAGAATTGCAGCATGCCGGTGCTGAACGAAGTACCCGTCATATTGAGCTTGATATCTCGGGAGTTACTCCTCTTGGAGATCTTGCCTACAAAGCCGGTGATCATCTGGAAGTGATGCCAGAGAATGATCGAGAGATAGTTGAAGCAGTTGCCCTCAGCTTCGGATGGGTTCTCGATTCCGTATTTGAAGTCGAACCACAAAGTCTCGACGGTCTCTCGCCTCGTTCCCTTGCAGCCTCCATTCGTGGTCCATGTACCATCCGAAACGCTTTAACCTATTTTGCTGATCTTTCCTCACCCCCCTCGCGTACGATGCTGGCCATCTTTGCTTCTCAGCTGAAGAATCTATCACCGCACACAGCCGAAGAATTTGAGAGGATGACCATGCCAGATCACAACAATAACGACCAATACCCTGCCTTTGTCAAGCAACATCGTAACCTCTTGGATCTGCAGAAGGCCTTTCCACAAGTTAACCAACTCGACCTCGGCCAATTTCTTGCTGCTGTTAGCGTTATGCAACCTCGACGATACTCCATCGCCTCTTCACCTTTGCAGCATCCTGGTAAAGTGCATTTGACCGTTGGCGTGGTGGATGATTTGGTCCAAGGACAACACTACTATGGTTTAGCTTCGTCTTTCCTCTCTCGTACTAGCACAGGTTCTATTCGTGCTACGCTCAAACCATCCAAGAGTACATTTGCTCTTCCATCTGATCCTTCTGTACCTATTCTCATGGTTGCGGCTGGAACTGGTCTTTCTCCGTTCCGTGGTTTCCTTCAAGAACGTGCGCAACAACGCGCAGCCGGTCAAGAAATTGGAAAGACCATTTTGTTCTTTGGGTGCCGGCGTCCTGACCAGGATTACATCTATTCCGACGAGTTGGAAGCCTATGTGAACGACGGTCTGTTGGAACTTCACGTGGCTTTTTCAAGAATAACACCACCCTCTCCTACCAAGTATGTCCAACATCAATTGTTAGCTCATGGTGCGGATGTATGGCGATTGATCGAACCTGAGAATAGCAAGGCAGCAAATATCTATGTTTGCGGCAGCGGTACCATGAGTTCTGATGTGCGCAGAGCTTTTGCTACTATTGCTACAAGCTTTGGTGCGGCTGAGACAGAGGACGGCGCGGTCGCGTTTATCGAGAATTTGATAAAAGATGGGCGCTATAACGAAGACGTTTGGGGTTAAGCATAATAACGTTAGGCGGGTTATCATTAGGGACAACATTCTGTCTGTCATCACATAGAGTTTCGTCCTGCTATATACATGTAAATAAAAGCTCAATTTAACAACGAAGTTTAAATGAAGAAAAATTATGATTAAAGGTGAGTCAATTGAAAATATGGATTAACGTTGGTGAACTTGGACATCAGACGTTCCGCTTAGTTTGCAAAATTTTGTGACAATAACGGCTCGTAAGTAAACCATAGCTTGTATCAACTTTTATGGAATATAACAAAGATTGTATTTACTGGTGTGGCTCTGTTCCAATGATGCCTGCGTGCAAGGATTCTTGAACTGGCCAATAACTCTATAGCCGACACAATCATCGGCCGGACTTCCCGAGGCGTTGCTGACTGTTTGCATTGTTTGGTCCTAAAGGATACCCGAGAAAATGACAACTGTAGAAACAAATCTTCTAAAGCAACAAAGTATGACCTAAAAGTCTGTACCACCTAAATTCTGCTGGAACTTACCGAAATTCGGTAGGGGATGACATGCACTTAAGGATGAAGTACAGGAATACTTAGCTTTTCTACAAACCGATGTTACCAAGTCTGGATGAACTATAGTTTCGACATTGGCATGCTTATTTCATAGTGCATTAAAATACATTTGCATCTTGCAAACTTTCTCGGATGTTAATAGCTACCATTTCGCAGGTTCCTCGGCAGAACGCTGCACTGCTGCTAGCCAACGTATCGGCTTATAAGGATAAGTTTAGGTCAAACATTTTTCACATGAACGTTCCTTTACTACCCCATGAACAATACCAGACGGAGCGTGCGAACAACGGCCGTAGCACATGGTGCTATGGCCAATATTGGCAGACTTATTTTGTGGAACCTATCACAAACGGCAATGCTGAGCCCATGGTGTGGTTAATTTGGGTTTCAAGTTTATATAAACTAGCCAATCCAAGGGAAAGGTTTGATGATGATGGATGGTTTATCTCTTGAGGATAACTTCCGTTGGTTATCGCTAAGTGTAGCTAATAGCAAGCTACCCAATGAAATCCTCGCTAACATCGCTCGTCGATTGCCAGCAAAGACATTGGTCATTGCTGTTGTTGTGTGTCGTGCATGGAATATTGCGATGACATCCGAATTGTATCGTTCGATTACAACATATTCAAAACAACAGTTTGAAATGCTCATCCTCACCCTTATCGAGACTAATCCAGACAAACGACTTGCTCAGTACGTGCGCGAGCTAACAATGGCGGATGAAGGTTACAACTGCAGAATGGAAGATTTGTTGGAGGCATTTCCGGACAGCATTAAACGTCTGGATTGGTGTACTCTTTTCCCAAAAGATGCATACCACGTGAGGATACGAATCAATTATTGTTTCCTGACGTTGAACGACACTCCAATGGACTTTCTTCAAGGCCGACTCAGCAAACTGATTTTACAAACCGACGATTCACAGACTGCGTGGATCGATGCTGTCTCGGAAATTGGGTCTATAGAAGAACTGAGTATTGAACTGAGTGTTAAACGTTTTGCTGGACACAATTCTCCTGGACTCACTCTGTCACTTTTTCAGCTGGAACAGCTCCATAATCGCCTTTCAAAACTACATCACTTTTGTTTATTGCATGTTACATTTGTTGGAAAATTGCCGGAGCACATACAACCTTGTGACACCGTTAGCGATCTAAAGGTCCAAGTAAAAACCGGCAAAGGTTGGGGACAATATTTTGCTCGAAAGTACACACGTCTCTGCAGATTAGAACTACGTGACGAAACGTTTATTGACCTCGATCACGATTACGATATGATCGCGGAGACTATACCATTTGTGGAATCATACCAAAATCTTGAAAAGTGTCGTATCAATAACCTTTCCTATGAAGAACTGGAGATGCTGGCATCTATAGGAGCAAAACTAACACATATGTCGTATGAGCAGAACTATTGGTTTTCAAGACCGTTTCTAAGTTTTCATCCAACGATCACTACTGTAACGATTCGGTACACTTCAGACTGTCATACTGTGGAAGAGGTCATGGAAGGTCTAAAAGCTTGTCCATTGCTGCAGGACTTAGAATGGCTCTGTAACCCGGATGAGCTGTGCGTTGATTGGATACTAGAAGAGTTACGCAATATGCAACGTCTGCGCGTTAAAGCCCGCCACATTCGCTTAAAGGGAAACCACAACTTAGCTATCCATCACCAACTGATAGTTTTGCATCTAACAGGCGACCGTATAGAGAA